>CM041210.1:14669137-14972843 GCA_023065735.1 Coffea humblotiana | reverse complement strand
ATAGCCCACATTGATTTACAGCAGTATATTTGTTGAAAAAAAAAATTTTACGGCAGTATAAAACATTTTTTAGCGTTTACTTGAAGGTAAGTTGAGTCAATGATTTGTTCTTTTCTTGCTTCACTGTGTGCACCTAACAATCCAAATTAGAGACACAAAAATAATAATAGTGTACCTATAAATTAAGGTTAGAAATGTATATTATTAACACAGCAAGGGAGGGCAGTCGTCGTGGACAATGACCAACTGTAAACAATATCAGGGGTTAGTTAAGAAGTGGAGAGACAGATTCCAATTTGCAAGAAAATTGTGGCTGGAGAGACAGTCCAAGTTCATAATGGCTGGGAATTGTCTTGGTCTTCTTCTCCGCGTCAACGCAGAAAAATTAAACAAGGCTGTGGACTGCAATAATTAGGAGGAACCTTCTCCTCACCACATTGAATTGAAAAGGAACAACGGTTGAGGGTTGAAGGAGCACTAGACTCCAGAGTGCAAGTAAAAATATCAATCAAAATCAGAACTTTCAAGTTCTAAGTTTATCATGTA
This sequence comes from Coffea humblotiana, assembly GCA_023065735.1. Lineage (NCBI taxonomy): Eukaryota > Viridiplantae > Streptophyta > Magnoliopsida > Gentianales > Rubiaceae > Coffea > Coffea humblotiana. Next base: position 14,972,297 of record CM041210.1, on the reverse strand, counting down.
TCAAACAACAAACCAGCAAAAATCAACCGATGAAAAAAACACCCCTGGAGGTTGACCATGAAGAACAGCAGGATAAAGGTCTGCAAACTATGAACTGAAGTCTTTGTTTGTCAATAACTTTCAAGTTTGTTTCATGATTTTGGTTCACCAGCTCGTTTATTTTTTTTACCCCAACTAATTATGCCTTTGCTTTTGCCTCGTCTAGTACAAGAAACTACGTGTCAGCACGCATTTTACAGGCGCCCTCCCGGAGGACGTCCTATATTGTTTCGGACAAATCCCAGTGGAACAACACATCAGGTTCAAGAACTCGTACATTTTGCTCGATTTGATGCCTTCGATAGTTGATCAAGAAACTTATGTAACAGACATGCTTTTAGCTTTTAAGAACTGGATTCAAAGTACTATTGTAGTTTTATATCTTCTCCGTTTTCACAGACATATGCTTAGAAATGACTTCTGTAGTTTTTTTTCAAGGTTCCTAACCCTGAAGATGGATCAGCTCCAAGAGTTTTGCCTGCGAATTCTACATCTTCCACAGCTGAACCCAGAACTTCGGCCGTAAGTTGATCCTTTATGAGTGTTCATTGTTACAAAGAATATGTGATATATACTGATTAAACTCTGGGATTTATGGTGTTATGATTCATTTTTCTTGTTTCCATTTTTTTCCCACTTCGTGGGTATCCTGTGTTTCTGTCGGCTTTTCTGGAACTACATGCTGGAATTATTATACGTAGCAGTTTTAAATCAAAGTGTTATAGCCCCAAAAATTCAAACTAACATTGTGGCTGTGAGCGAATCCATTATTTGCATCAACTTTAGAATTCAATAATATGATCTTGATTTAACTTCATAAATTGTAGGTGCCGTTTTACTATTCTTACACATGATAATACCTTCAGTAATTTTTTTTGGGCAATACCTTCAGTAATTTTCATCGATAACATGGGTAGTATTCCCTCAGTGCCAAAATTTTGGTCGCATTTTGGAAATTCGGCTTTTTATCAATAGTGTTTTTAATTGTAAACTCTGGATTTTTCTTTTCAATCTCACCCCTCAAAATTCAAATTTTAAATTTAAATGTAATATGCATTTGATCAAGAGCATGGACAATATTGAAAAAAAAGAAGATCAAAAGAGTTCTGACTTTCTAAACAAGATAAATATTTTAGCACATTCCAAAATAAAAAGTAGAACAAAAATTTTGGAACAGACAAAGTATTTTACTGTTCTTTTAATCGCATAGTAGTATTTTGTATAGTATATCATCATTCATGTCATCATAATTGTAGCGTACATTCATGCATGCAAAAATATACATCTGGCCCTCAAACAACTTCATGCATCTTTTCTTTGAGTTGTTGTCAATTGTCCTCTATCTTTTATTTTTTACAAAAAAAAAATAAAAATTGTACGATGGTCTGGTCGGTTGTAACAACAGATTCAGAAAATGATACTATATATTAAATTGGCCCTACATCCATTTTGGATCAAGATGTCTTTATTACTGTGGGGTGCTTGCCTGCCAGCCCTGTAGAAAATCGATGTATGTTTGAATTGGCCCAGCCAGGCTCTATTAATTAACATCAAGTACAAATGATTTATGAAACCGATCTTTTCTCTCTGCAGATTGGGGATCTCTTATTCTCTACTTTCGAAATAGAAAGTGCAGAAAAAATGAATTCGAATATCAACCTGTGTTCATTTGATACTTAAACAAATTAATTTGAGTTTGAGTTTAAAGAATGTATCAGTAATTTTGAACATAGGATAACCGGCTTGATTCAATTTGTTAAGTGCTCTACCTTATTAAGCAGTAGATCAATTAATTAATAGTTTTCTAGTAATGCCCTCTTGTTATATTCTAAAGGTCAATCTAATATTAGAAGAGCCAAATGTTACAATCGCAATATTTTAGTGGTCTTCTGCATAATTGACCTTAAAATTAGAAGAGATTCTATAGTCTTTTTTGGATATCATACCCATAAAGTAAAATCCACCATTAAATGGTGAAATAATTGTTACTGACTTTTCGAAGAAAGCGTTGGTCTAATGATTAAAGTTAAAATTCTAGGATTTAGAGGTTTTGGATTTTAAAACCCCATTCTCCATCTTCGCTTCTTAATTTATATTTTTTCTCAACTAATAAAAATGGTGGTTATTTAACTAATAAAAACGTATATAGTTTTTGGCCTAAAAAAATCATTTTTTTAGTTACTTCAATCACTATTTTGGCAAAAGAAAAAATTTAGCAGCCTAAAAAATGAATTTGAGATAGTTTATTTACATTCAAGCTGCTACTCTAAAGAAAATATGAAAATTAAAAAAAAAACAAAAAACAAAAATACCACAAGGGAAAATATTATGCATGGAGATAAATGCACCAAAACTTAATAGAGGTAGAGAAACTTAACCGCTAAAATAAACGAAATGACTGCAAAGTTAGAAGTTTAGTGACTTATTTGAAATTTTTTGTGTGAGGGCAGCTAACAATTAAACTCTTTGAAACTCCTTCCCTTACTTATTCAACTTATTGATTCATGTTTCTTGAAGTTGTACATAGATTGGACGTGTCTTTAGGGCTACACTTGTATAAATGATATAGGATTGCATGGAAAAAATTCGTGCATGAAATTATTGAATTTTGTCTCGTACTTTCCAAGAAATACAGAAACATGGGATTAATTCAACTAATTATTGATCTTTTTTTTGTTTCTTTTCTTGCTTTATCTCAAAAGGTTACATCTGAAGCACCAACAGCAGAAGATGCTGGGGTCAATAACTCAAATGCGAGAACTGGACAAGAGAATTTGAAGGTTGTAACTGCAACACCAGCAGCTGAGAATGCTACGCTTGATAGCTCAAATGTGAGACCTGGTGGATGCCCACCTGTAAGAAGAGTATTTGTTGCTTATAATTAACCCAAGGATTTTTTTTTCTTTCTAATTTTCCCCCAAAAAAAAACCAAAAATATGATGATTCCATTCAGTTTTCAATTTTCTTTTTTATTTTTGAAGGTTGGAATTACAGCACCAACAATTGAAGATGTTGCTGCCCAGAACACAAATGTGAGAATTAGACCCCTTCGAGAAAAATATTGGTCTCATATTTACGAGTAAATTACAAATTAACACTTTTTCAGATAACCCTTTTATGGTTTCTCTCAAGTTATATATCACTTTTTCATGTTTTGCATTAAAGTGTCAAATTCATGGAATTTTCATTAGCAACAGAGCAAACTGAAATGTCAAGAGTATCCCAATGCTAAGATGAAATTATTTGTTAACTACATGGAGTTTTGCATCACTGTTGAAAGCATAGAAGAGTTATATGAAAAAGAGTTAAATTGCAAGGGACTAAAGTGTAACTCGAATGAGATTTACGTATCATTGCCATTATCTGATCACCATCATTTTAGTTTTTCAATGAGAGTAATCTTGACATTTTAGCTACTTTTGTTAAAATTGGCCGATTTCTATTACATTGACATTTTAGTTTAAATCATAGGAGTTACGTATAACTTTTAAAACCATAAAATCGTTAACTGAAAAAGTGCCTAACTGCAGGGAGCTAAAATATATTTTGCCTTATATTTGATAAACCTTTTACTAATCTTGATCTTTCTAAATAATAAAGGATTAATCTTTCCTACAAACAGGGTATAAACTAGGAAGTCTAGATACTGAAAATGCTACGCTTGATAGCTCAAATGTGAGACCCAGACCACCAATTTCATCAAGAAGAAGTCTTTTTTTTTTTTTAATGCTTAAGATTGATGGATTTTTTCCTCTTACTTCTCCAAATAAGATGAAAATATGATGAATGAAATCAACAGTTATTTCTTATTTTGCAGGTTGTCATTGAAAAATCAATAGTTGAAAAGGGTGCGCCAGATAACCCAAATGTGAGATGAGAATTTTTTTTTTTTTTTTTTACCCTTTTCTAAAGTAGAGGAAGGATGGGAGTCAAAAAGTGGGGTGGGTGAAGGGGTGAATTGAAAACTGGACCTCTAATTTTCACAACCTTTTCAGCTGAAACTTGTTATGCATATAATTAATTCATTTCTTTTCTAAATTTCTCCAAATATTAGAAACACAGTGTGAATTAACTTCTTGTTTTATATTTTTTAAGGTTGAAACTGGAGTACCAGCAAGTGAAGAAGTTGTGCCCAATAACCCAAATATGAGACGGAGACATTCAGGAAGAGTCAGCGGTATGTACTAATTTCAAGTTTAATTTAGTTTAATTTTTAGACGAAAGATTTATGGAATAAATTGATAAGATACACCAACCATTAGAAATTAATGTAATAAGAACTGCATTTTAAGAAGGGAATTAGAAAAAGGAAAAGATATAGATTCACATATATTCAACTTTTTCCTAATTGAGAAGATTACAAGCTTTACTTATCTACATTAATTAAGAATATTGATCTATGTATTCCACTTTCTGTTATCCTATTAAATGAAAGGACTAAAAAAAACTCCTCATAATAAAAAAGCGCACGAAAGTTTTGTTTTTCCACATAAGGAAAAAGCAAAACAGGAGGTTTATATAAGTGGAGTGTATAAATAATTTCTTTCAGTTTAATATATATATATATATATATATCTCTCTCTCTCTCCAAGCAAACTGTAAAACTTATTTTTAAGATCAACAGTGAAGATTTACAAGAGAAACAATCTTATATATGTATTCAACGAAAACTTGATTTAGTGGTTAAAGTTGAGATTTCAGAAATTAAAAGTCTCGAATTCAAATTCCTCCCCTCTTCTTAAGTCCCACTCTTCCCCTACTGAAAAAGAAATTTTTTTAAAACAATCTTAAATGCATAAAAGTAGCCTATACCATTTACAAAGTCTCAAAAGCTAACTAAAACATTTACAAGACAAACCCCATTCTAAAGCCAACTTCCAAGTTCACATGAGTTTTTGGAATCTTGCCCTAAGCTATTACCGTACGCTGAACCTCATCAACAATTGTCTGCAAAATACCAATGGCTGTAGCTGGTTTAGATTTGAACATCACAGCGTTACGTGCACTCCAAGCATGATAAACCATAACAGAAAATACAAGACTTTTGAACTGATGCACGAAGGAGTTAGCAGACCAATCATGAGCCAGCCAACATAATTATTCTTCGAAAGAATGTGTTCCTTTGAAAGTTATACAGTTAAAAAACCAAATTGTGGACGCTTTGCTGTTAATTACTAGTGAAACAAATTTTTAGTTATGTAATACTTACAGCAAAAAGCTCTTCTTTTCTTGGGGAGATGTGCTAGGGAGGAAAACCCGAGGAGAATATCCAGTAAAGAGACTCAATATATAAATCAAGAATTCAACAAGATATTTATCAACACTTATGTCCTACGTACATAAATGTATATCTCCATAACATCGACTGCATTTGGATGGTTATTTTTTAAGGTATTTGTAAAACAAATATTATTCTGGCAATTTCTGTGCTGAACGTATGCACGTGATAAAAGAAAAGTGGTTAGACATCATGATTTGAAGTATAAACTGCAAGAGAAAGTGCATAAATATGAAGTAGAAGTAATATTTTGTTTTCCATGTAAAGTACTAGAGAACAGTGCAAAAAGACAAAAATAAGGTAAAATTTGCAAGTTAATCTTGGACCAATTTCAAAACAAAATTAACCAACTAGTATTACATCAAGCAGTAAAAACCCTTGTTATTTTATTATTTTTTTAGGCCAACCAGTAAAAACTTAAACCTTGAGGGAGCACAGTTTAAATTCCAAATAGTTGACAAGCAAGGTAATATTCAACTTTCTTCCTTGATCATTTCATGTGCAGATATTAAACCAACGGATGTTCAGAAGTTTATTCACATAATCTTTTACTCAGTCATGTTACCTTTCATGTTAAAGCAGATGAAAAATGCAACACAACTGATGTTGATGAATTCTTACATGACTTGTTCATCTTTGCTACAGATGAGAGCAGTCAAAATTTTGATACTGAAGGATCGACGGATGACACTACCAGCATGTTAACAAAAACGCTTTACGAAAATGTTTCCCGTGAGAATAATGCTGGAAAGACGGAGGAAAAAGAGGTCAAAGGCAAGTCCCAGAGTGCGTCCGTTAAGTGGTAAAGACTAACAGATCTTAACTGCTCTCTTCTTCTACTATTTTATTCTTCTTAACCGTTTTATGTCAAACTGTTCGCCTTCCAATAGAAATTGGTAGGACAATCCAGTATATAACAATAAGAGTAAATATTATATATACTGACAATTATCATGATTGAATGCAATGTCAGTTACTTAATTGATAATAACTACCTCCGATGTGCTATTTTAGTGTTAAAGTTAAATTCAATTATTTGAAGTTTCATCTTTTCATTTTATTCTTTTGCTACACTTATTTCTAAACCCAGTAATTACTTGATAAAATGTTAACTTCTTGTAATCATTGCAATTGCTATCCCAAAACACCTAAAACAGTGCACAAAATTTTCTATGTTTTGTTAAAAAGGGCCTCAATTGATTGATGACTTTGAACTCTTAGTTTTAAGAAAGTATTAGTGCAAAATATGACGGAGAAGATACAGACTAAGCTTACCATTTTTATTTCCAGTTGCTTTTGCTTTTCAATCGCGGAGGAATAAGGAAGAATACCATTGCCCGTTGCAGTTTGGAGGAATCGTTGGTTTTCAGTTCCAAGACTCTTTTTCTCACTCAAGATTTCTCATTCATTGGAGTTTTTTTTTTTTTTTTTTATGAATCTGTAACTTGTTTGAAAATGTTACATTCCTGTGTTTCTCGGTGTTAATAATAATATAGTGCAATGATTTACCTATATATGCAGTTATTTATTTTTACGTTTTAAAGCCACAAGACATTTAGTTCTTTTTTGTTTGATAAATAAAGGTCACCCAAGACTTAGCTCAAATATGACTTCATCTTGTAAAACTAATGGCTCTTGCCAGCTTACATTAACTTAAAAGTCTGATTTCAGCCATGAATTTCAAAATCAAATAAATTGAAATGAATATTTCAGATAGATCGATCTACCTGATGTGATCTGATCCAAACCATTAATGACTTTCTACACCAGATCCGCATTTGAGATACAATTTCAGTTATATGAAACAAATTGTGCCTGTCTTGGATTATACAGTTTCTGCTAAAAAAAAAATTACATTTTCTGTGAACAATTTTTTAATCATGTTTTTTACTTCACATACATCAGATCGTTACAATACATTTATTATTATTTTTTTTATAAAAACTCCAAAAAATAATAATCCAAACGGGACCTAAGTTTTCAGCCTCGTAGTTCTGTTGAACAGTGGACATCAAAGGCAAATCTCTCCTGTCTCCTTGTTGCATCTTTATTGGGCTTGAGCTTCAAACTCGACCAATTTCTGTGAATTAAGTCAAGCAAATGTGTGAGGTTATCAGGTGAATTAACTTTCATTTTCACATCCTGTCCCTGCACCTGGCAAAAGATCACTTGAAAGGTCCCATGGAAAGATCAATGGATCCACTATCTTCTTATATCGAAGCCCAATAGCGTCATACAATTGGCAGAGAATTAAGGAGAAAGGTGAATTTCCAACAACATCAAATAGATTTATTTCAAATTGCCCTAATCTTTTCTGTAGCGTGTTTGGTTTTGGAGTCTTTTAATGAGACAATCAAAGCAAATGTTTTTTCAAAAAAAAAAAAACAAAATCTTCGACAAACTAAACTGATGGTCTTTGTCAAACTAATGGCTCTTCCAAGATAAAATCGAAAATATTGTCTGTAACAAAAGTAGCAGCAGAAGAGAGGCAGCAAGAATCGAAATTATACCCCCGAGACTATTCAAATAGTTTTAGCTTTGACTCAGCCATCCATTGAAGACGGGAAGGTGATTTTCAAACAACATCCAGTCGAACTGCAAACTATTCAGTATCCAGTCCAGGAGGTTTAATCAAATTGCTACCTAATCTTTTCTGTGGTATATCCGGCCACCGTGAAACAAGTTCAACAAAAACTATACTCCCAATCAATTGTTATATTGACACAATTTGAATGTTGTGTACAAACTATGATTTGGAATCAAGGGTATTTCCATGAGAATGAAGGTTTAAGGGACCTTTCATATAGCCATTAAGATACATTTTCATGCATTCAGAGGCCTAGTTATTCGTAAAATGACACAAGGCACAGACAGAGCAACTTATGCTGTGAAAGGGAGCAAGTGGGACGTAACTGTGAGGAAATTGCATAACATAAAGGAGATACATCGTGCTACAGTACATTTTCTTCTGATAATTGGAAAAAAAAAACTGGATTGATATAAACCAGTAAGGAATAAATTATAGTAGTATAGTTTTTTACGAGATGATAAAAGGATAGTAGAAATTTGGGTTTAGAGTGGAAAGTATTTGAAGTAAATTTATAATTGCATTTTCGGGAAATTCTAATACTGACAGGTGTCGAGTCTGTGCAATAATAATTACCTACTCAAAAAAATACAAATTTGTATATAGCGGTGAGTAGAGTCGAATCCACAGGGACTAGGGATAATTCGTTTCTTCCAGAGTCCGAAGTATGGGGGATTTTTTAGGGAATATAAAATAACTAATTAACTAACTAATAAAACTACTAATACAATTAAACAAAAATTAATCAATAGCCAATACGACTCTAGCCAAAGGTGCAACTTTTCAGACACGGTCCATTTAACTGATCATCGATGCAAATATAATTCAATTACTCATTAGTAGATTAGTTATAGTTGTCATACACCCGATAAACAACCAGCCTTTCCTTACTTTTTCGATAGTTAAGGTACGACCGTTAACTATTTCCCTAACCAAGAAATAACCCTAGGTACGACCATAGGATCTAATTTCTCGATTGCAATAAGAATTAGAAAAACCCAACCCTAACCAACAAACACGCTACGAGGGTTCATTTAAGTTAGATCATACGTTTCTCTAACATGAAAACTAATCACGCTAGTCGCTACTGGTATTAATCGATTAAACAATTACGGATTCAATCAATTTAATCTGACAGTAGATTATTAGGTTAATTCAAATACCGGGCCTTGACATTCAAATAACATAACAAGCATAAGAAGTTAAATCAGGAAACATACAAATATAAATAAATAAAAGAAATAAGTAAAATAATTCGATCTCACAGATGTTTGGAACCGAGTCCTCAAATTGACCTTTGAGTAGAAAATAAGAATTAGTTCTTCATGGAGGAAATCCCATGCGAAATTGGCAGCAGTAATTATTGAAAACATTGTTCTCTCTTAAGATGATTCAGTTCGTTGGAATCAATCAAAGAAATGCAAACTATAATAAGATGACTAATTATTCTAAACAATTGAAAACGCATAAGACGGCCAAAGATGACCAAGTCCCGTCTGACCAAAAGTTGTCTCCTAATTGGGATTATATATTCCTCATACTATGGAAAGAAAAGAAGTAGGGATCAACCGAGAAACTATCTTTCTCCCTACTTTTTTGCTTGTGGCGGCTGGCTCTCCCAAGGCTCCCTGGAGTCCTCCTCGCAATTGACCTCTATCTTCTCTTTGACCGTGGCCAACAAACTAGGAGATTTCCTAGTTGACACATTCCTTATTTGTGCTGAACTACCTTTGTCAATTCAAATCATATTCGGTAATTTTTCACCTTTTTATCACATTTTGCTCCAAATTCCTGTAATAAGCAAAATACCAAAAGTGAATAGAATCTGACAATTAATCCACATTTGATAAGGTAATAGGGAAAATTAGTTACAAATAAATAGCAAAATTGTAATCTATCAAATACCAAAACAATACCTCCTGAAAACTTGTACACCTTGCAGAATCATAGGACCTTGATCCAATGCTTGAAAGTAATTACAACCAATTTTGGGAAATAGCTACTTCTCAAGTATAGTCTTTCATGTAGTAAAGGGTTTTTGCTCAAGTTAACCATTTGCCACAGAAAGTTGGAAAAATGTCAGACTCTAGCATATAAGTTGTTAGTACCAAAATAGACTTAAAATAGGAAAGCACACCATTGACACTTAATTTGGTAATCTCATTGAAAGTGAAAAAAGAACCTAACTAAAAGCCCAGAAATTGAACACTTTGCATAGAAAATTCAAGATGCTTTAGAAATTTTTGGTTTATGATTAGTGATTTGAATTTGACTCTTGAATAAACATGGCATGATGAAAGTTGACAAGGTAAAGCGGAAAGGTTTTAGTGGAAAACAAAAACAAAGTTCCATACAAATACAACATTATAAATCAATGGTCCTTGATCCAAAGCTCGCAAGTTGCAACAGGACAGAAACTCAAATGTTTTGTTACATAGTCTTCGACAAACTAACAGATGGTCTTTGTCAAACTAATGGCTCTTTCCAAGATAAAATCGAAATATAGTCTGTAACAAAGTAAGTATCAGCAGAAAAGAGGCAGCAATAATCGAAATATTCCCCAAGGACTGTGGCAATATTTTCTCCTTAACGTAGCCCTCCATCGATTCACAGGTTTGTCACAATGGATGTTCAATCTACTGAATATCTCAGCGTAACGGAAATTTCTACTTGGCCCAACTATGCAGACAATCATTTTGTTCAACATTTGACAGATGACTTCATTCTCACCAATAAGGTTATGAATGATTCCATGGTGGGAGAGTTTTGTTACATCCTTTTTAGACTTGATGAGGCAACCCAAGAATGTCACATAGTCTGTCACATAGCCCCCACCCCCACAATATTGCTCGTAGCAATAAGGTTTCGGAGGAAAGATTCCGTCCGGTCTTCAATGACCAATGTTGGGATCTGCAGTGAACCATTGTCAAATTGTTATGTCAAATATGTCTACTTGGTTCGATTTTCACTAACTTGATTCCAGCCTCTGCAAGTTGTGTGGAACAAGGGATCAACTTGGGCTCATCATTTGGAGGCTTTCAACCAACATCTGTGAATCAAGTCAAGCAAATGACATTTTACATCATTTTGAGGCTTGAGTTTTGAAGTCGACCAAAATCTGTGAATCAAGTCAAGCAAATGTCTGATGTCATCCAGTGGATTTTCTGCTTTCGTCAAGTAAAATGTCTGATGTTGTCCAGTGCATTTCCATTTTTGTTTGCTGACACTTGAACTGGTAAAGATCACTGAAAAAGTTCAAGGCAAGACTAATCAATCCACCTTCTTCGTTCGGAGCTCAAGTGTTTCATACAATTTGCAAAGGATGAAGAAAGGAAAGCTGGCTTCTCCAATAACACTAGATCGCGCTGTAAACTGTTCAGAAATCCAATCCTGTTTTGAAAATAGGATCATTTTTGTCTACCGAATCCATTCTTTCGAAGTTTAAGTAAACAATTTTATTGATAAAACAGCCATCTAACACCATTCATTTTGACAAATTCTTGTGGTGAAAGGTCTGGTTCTGTGGGCTCTGCATAGTATTTCGTGCTTTTTCTCCAGTGGCTCCACTGCTTCAACACATTTTTTCACGTCAATATTTTTGACGAAGAAGTAATTTCAGATATAGCAACTTGTGTTCCTTCATGCTCTTGAGATCAGATTTTCTGTGATGATATGGTCCAATTGCTATGATCTCTGTTCATAAGCACTCTCATTACCTTCCGCAGTAGGTTGTGTATTCTAAAGATGCTGCATTCTAACTCTGAGTCAATAACACCATCTAGCTCATTTTGAATGGTGATGGAGATGTCTTCTGAGACGTCTTGTCCTTCACTATGCTGCATGTTTACTTCAGAAAAAACCGCTGCACTAGGGAATGAAAAGAAGATGCACGTGATTAACAGATATGGCTTCAATAGCTAACTAAATACCGAAGGCAACGCGAAGACATGCGGCGACCGCAGATGCGCAACAGGCAAAGAGTTTTTGGATTTAAAGTACTGGTTCAAAATGCTTAAAGCCACGGCTAAGCATCCTTTAACGTAACCTCGAACAAAACAGAAACAAAAATGAAAGAAAACAGCACAGTTTTGTAGTTGTTCATCATGGTAACTTATGTAGCATGTTATAAAGGTAAGAATCTTTGTATGCATTACTGTGACCACCTAATAAGTTCAAGAAAAGTTAAGGTTTGGATAGCCCAACTTCTTTTCTGTAATGGAATACTTAATAGGCAAACTTTCGGATACAGAGGAAACAAACAAAAAACAATCAGGCCTTGGGAGATTTCATCTCTTTGATTATCACAAACGATAACGAGGCAACAGCTATATTCTTATTTTGATGTTTGAGATATTCCAGCTAGCACAACATAAGCATTTTACTAAATTACGGATGAAATTCAGCGTATCAAATTGGGCTAGCGAGTACTTATTAACAAGAGGATTTTAGCATATAGATGAACTGAAGCGCTAGCGAAGCTGTTGTACCACAAATAATGGACGATATTCAGAAAAACTAGAGTAAATGCTCAGAAGATCTGGAGTTTCAATCATACCAAGAATTTCACCTCAGGAGACTGGAAAAGCTCTGGTGTTGGAGTTGAATGTCAAGAATATTTGCCGACCCCTCCTCTCCAATGAGATGTTTCTGCAAGAGATGAACTAAGGAACTTCTCTATGAATGGATAAGAAACATACCAGCAGATAAAAGCATTGCCTGCACAGATCCCTTTCCCCACCAGGAGAAAAATGACATGAGAATAGGGAGCTGCACGGTTGAACTTGGGTCTGAAATAGCTGCAGTTGTGCCGGGAATAATTGTGTCTCGTACTATTCGATTGACCTAATTCCTACACTCACATAAGCTTTTATTTTCATATATTGATTTAATGTGCACAAATAAAATTCATATGTACAATAAAACTATACGAGTAATTAAAACATAAGTAAATTAATAACTTGCTTCGTACTTGGTTAGGGAAGAGCACTCGAGTCTGTGCTGATTAACTAGTGAATTCGAGTTTGAGTTCCACCAACCATAAACAAAGTAATTACAAAGTATGCTTTTTTATGTAAACTTGTAAATTTTTATTGATAGAGACTGGTATGCTTTTATACAGTAGCTAAGAGACTACCTACCCATCAAATGCACTGTGCATTTACACTATGAAAACTCTACAGAACTAGGGGTCTGTTTGAAAGGCAAGTTTTTTGTCTAATTTTTTGTTTACAAGTTTTTTTTGTCTAGTAATTTTAAAAAAATCGTCAAAGTTTTTTAAATACATATCTCAAAAACACATGTACACACAAAAAATTTTTTTCCTTTTTTCTTCTTTTTCCTCCTCACACCTCAGTCTACCACCATCTCCATCATTAGCTGGCACCGGACTCCTCTTTTCTTTTTTTTTTCCTATCTTTCTTTCTTCCCTCTCTCTCGCATCAACTCTTATTTTTCTCTCTCTCTCTCTCTCTCTCTCCTGTCTCTTTCCTTCTTTTCCCTTTCTCCCTCATCCTCCTCTGGGCGCATATAGTTATTGAATTTTACAACAATATCATAATTGATCAACTTATCAGTCATTTACTTTTAACGTTTCTTTTCTGCTTTTTTTAAAGGCTATTTCTGAAGCACTAACGACAGAAGTTGCAGTTGTCAATGACACACATGAAAGCATATTTGATTTACATCTTTAACGATTTTCTTATTCTAATTTTCTAAATAATACAAAAATACGATGATTCGACTCAAAAAAAATTATATATATATATAGTACTAGGATACCAACAAAAGAGATTGGTACCGCAGATAGCCTAATCTTCAAATGTGAGACCAGGACAATCTTCAACTCCAACAAGAATATTTTATTATTCCCCTAATCCTTCCAAATTAAAAAAAAAAAAAAGTAGGATCACTGAATCCAAAATTTAACTCTTTTTTCCTTTTTCAGGGTTGGAACTGAAGCACCAAGAATTGAAGATGTTGTGACCGGCAGCTCACTTAGATGATTATCAGCCTCGATAAGAATATCCTATCTAAATTTTCTGATTAAGGGAAAATGATAATTATATGAAAAATTACAATGATTCAACTGGATGTCTGTTTTCATTTTTTTTGCAAGGTTACAACTAATCAAGCACCAAGAACGGAAGATGATGTGGTCCATATCAATGGCAGCATTTACAAGCTTCACATCAGACGTCATCAATGTATGTTAACGTGCAGGGATGGATCGACGGCCTTGATGGCTTGATACATAAAAAGGACATTTGACTGAGTCAAAAACAAGCAGTCGGCTTGATGATGGCTTGATACATAAAAAGGACATTTGACTGAGTCAAAAACTAGCAGTCGGATTATCAAATTTGTTGTAGTGAATGATCGACGATCGAGGATCGCCTTTCTTGATGATATTAAGGGTCATTCCCTTATTTTTTTCGGCAAGCGCAGCGGTATATACTTTTTTCATTTTGTCAGATGAGAATCTGCTCCGGCTATCCAGCTGAAACTCGACTTATTTGATAAAATCTCCGTATTTTGATATGTAATCCTTAACTGCAGATGAATTTCTTGCACCTTAAACATTTAGATGGAACATTGCATTTAAACTGAGTGATTTGATATCGAAGAATCTCGCAGATTTAGTGCGAAATTTACCTGTGAATTGAATTAGACACTATAGATGAGGAGATCCATCTTAATGGATTTCTTGAGCAACTCATATGTAAATAGGAGAAATAGAGAACTGGATGTTTCTAATTGCATCTAATGTTTGTTGTTTGGGAAAAACACACCTGAGATAAGTGAGGAAGATATTCTTTGCGTTGATGAAGAAGGAAGAAGGTGTTCTCGACATCCTGAATCTTACCCCAACCTGATGACGTCACTTATTATGTGAGGATAGAAAAAACTTAAATAAATAACATAAGATAAGTTTAACAAATATGACACTTGACATGTTCGTTTGGATTGATTTATTTTTTAAAAACAAGTTTTTTAATATAATGCAACATTAATACACAAATAAAAACAATTCAAAAAAGTACTTAATCATACATTATATCAAATATTTCAAAAATATTTATAATAAATGTTTTTCATATACACTATTAAATAAGACTCCGTTTCAATTGGCCATTTTTTCAAAAATAAATTTTTTAAATATAATGTTGCAGTGATACACAATAACTCAAAAAATATTCCATCCATACAATATATCAAATATTTTAAAAAATTTTTATAGTAAAAATATTTCATATACAATGTTACAGTAAAATTGTTCAAAAATATCCCCAATAATAGCTAATTCAAATAAAAATATTTCAAAATTACCTCTCAGAAATAACTAATTCAAATGGAGTGAAATAAAAGTGGCATTAAGTTAACACAAGAAAAATGACACTGAAGATCCCGTCTAATTTCTTAAAATATATGCATTAAAAAAAATCCCTCAAATGCAGCTCTGACACACTATATTTCTCAAACTATACGTGTCGTGCTAACTCAGCACGACACTATCTGAACATCTGCCAAAATTTCAGTGCGGTCAGAGGCAAATTTTTTTTTTTTTTTGAGTCTGTCCGCTGCCCACCCAGTCAGCACAGCAGCGGACAGCCGGTCAAAAAAAAAAGGGGGGGCCTGGGGCCTTTGGCAGCCTTTGCAGGCGCCTGACGAAGGCTGCCAAAGCCATGTGACGAGCATCTTCACCGTACGCAAGTTATTGCGTTAATTCTGACCGCTACCATGTCCAATCAGCATGGTAGTGGTCAGATTGCTGCAAAAAAAAAAATTCTAGCCGTTCATCCCTTTCAGATGAACGGCTAGATTTGATTAAATTCGCTATATAATGGTCCACTATTGCCAGTTTTGCTCGCTCACTCTCATTTCTCATTCTCCTCCGAAGCTCCTCTCTCGCTTTCTCATAGCCTCAAATTTGCTATAGCTTCCGGTTGGATTCGGAATCTGTGAAATCGGCACCGTAGTTAGGCAGTTTTGCTGGAGGCTCAAATGCGCAAGGCTTGAAAATTTATTGGCCGAAACTTTCTTTAATAGATTGGTAGTAGCAGAAAATCTGTCCGTCACTTTTGATAGATTGCAGAAATTATACTCGGTTGCTGGCAACTACATTACCAGGTTAATTGGTGCAGAATAGTGTTAATTGATTGTCTGATTATAGTTAAAATTTTATTAGTTGGTTTTAAAAAATTAAGGTTGATTGGTGGATAATAATATTAATTTGTACAGTAAAGTTGATTCCTACTGAAGTGAAAGCCGAGGGTTAACATCAGGGACTAGCTATTGGTATCACCGTGTTACGTAAGACCGTCGTGCTAATCAATTGCGGTGCTTCAACCAAAAGCTGAATTTTTTTAATAGTACGATCGTATTCGTACAGGTTAGTAATTTAAATTGTTATTAATTACATTATTTATATTATGTTAAGTAAACATGTAGCTTATTCATGTATTTACATGTTATATTATTTATATTATTTACATGTTAAGTAAACATGTATTTATATTATGTTAAGTAAACATGTAGCTTATTTATGTATTTACATGTTATATTATACTGTCATCAAATGATATTAATTAAACATGTTTTTGGCATAGTGTGTTGTTGTTATACTATATTAATTAATAGTTAATGTAAAGTGTGATAAATTTATTTATAATTTTATAATATTGAAGTGCTAAAAAAGAATAAACTAGGTATATAGTGATATAGTGTTGTCGACTATGACTTATATAAAATTTTGTAATTCATATAGAATTAGTATATAATATAATTCCTATAGAATTACTAGAACAATTAATTAAAATTATTGGTTTTTACATGCATAAAATACATCAATTAACTAAACATAAGAAACCTTCCCGTCAATCGAAGTACGACCTTGTCGTGCTACGAGACAAAAATTTTGCCTTTCACCATACATTATTTAATCAATAATTTAATTCTTACCAAAAATAGAAGTTGGTCTACATGTGGCTTTTTACAACCCAAATTCCGACATATAGAATGGAAGATTCTTGGAGGATGCAAAAATGTTACTTCGAACAAAATAATGATCCGAATTGGTTGTATAACAACTATTATGCATTTAATAATGGTTTAATAATAATACAAAATTTAAGTAAAAGACAAACGGGATATTTACAATACAAAGGGCATCTGGGGACATGAATAATGAGGTTAGGTTCATGTATTTATTTTAAAAATTAATGAAACGAAGTATATTTAGGATTATGGTTAAAATTTAGTTTAATCAGGTTATTTTGAAAATTAAAGTAATGAAATTTATTTAGGATGGCTGTAAAATTCAAATTTACTAAGATTATTATAAAAATTATATAACCGACTATTTTTTCAAGATTATAGATAAATGAATAAAGATATAATCAATTTACTCGTTACTTGTGATAATGATTACCAGTTATATTTGGTAATTATGTTTAAATATTTTACGGTAACCAAACATGTAAATATATATCTTTATTAAACATTTATAACACCTTGTTACTTATATGTAAATTAGGGTTAATATGTCGAGCGATAACTGTATGGTACTGCAACTATATTGGGAGGAAAAATTGTATACGCTGGAGCTCAATTTTTTACGATCCACCTATGCCAAAAAAGTTCTCTTCCTGACAGAAATGGTGGGATACGATGAATTATTAGACAGAGTATACAATATCATGGGTTTAGATCGGAATAGGCAAAGGATAAATTTGATATTTCAAATTGCCCCCAACCTGGTATTTTTGGTGCGATGCCTTTGGTTGATGATAATGGAGTGGCTGGTATGTACTACCTAAAATCTGGTAGTCGAAACCCACTGAAATTTATGTTGAAGTGGAGGACATACCAATTATTGTGTAATGCTAGTCAAACCTTTGAAATTGGAAGTGGGATTGAGGCCGAACCACCTTGCCATTTATTCCAAACTTCGAATCTTCATCACAGTCAGCTTACTCAATTAGAGACGGTCGATGATCTTCCCGTCCCGAATAGGACGAAGAAAAGGCAATATGCGCTGCAGAGAAATTGACCGTCCAACGCCAGTAGTCGGCCAAGTATGCATAAGTCAACAATTATGGCTCATGCTGCTGACATCCCGACTTTCAATGTTAGATCCTCTTCCGTATACCGACATTGATTTAGTTGATGTCGAAATTGGTTCCGAACCAGAGCCGGATGATGACGATTCTGGTAGTGACACGACCAAGATAATGTCCATCCGGTTCATTCCATCCAAGCACGGGATCAGGGATATTTACTGAACCCTTTTTAGGAAGTGAAGGTCCCAGTTTGCGATATAAAGCAGGAGTTGATGCTGTACTGCAGTTTGACCCTCTCGATACTCGAGAGGCCGAAAAGTTAAAGTTCTGGAATGAGCGCACGAAAGAATTGGAGTTGGGCCAACTGTTCGAAACGAAAGAGCATGTAAAGCGAGCAGTTAAATTGTGGTCTATAAAAGAGAACAGAGAGTTCAAAGTTCGGGCTAGCACACCTACAACTTGGTTTGTGCGCTGTAGAGCCCGAAACTCCACACCTCCGTGCAATTGGCAACTTCGTGCAACTCTCCGTGCCTCTCACAAGATGTGGATGATCGTGTCACTTGTACCTAGCATACATGTGTCCGTGTGTGCAATACCAATGACCATCGGGGTTGAGTGCCGATTTAATTGCCCAACACATTATTCCCCACATTATCAATGGTCCTGTACAAAGTGAAGGAAATACAGACTTCTGTGAAAAAGGAGTTTCACGTCGATGTGACGTACAAAAAAGCTTGGTACGCCAGACGTCGGGCAATTGACATTGTTTATGGTGATTGGCCGACATCTATTTCACAACTCCCAACATACATACAAGAACTCCAATTGTCCAACCCTGGGACGGTTGTAGTTTGGGACCATTCCATTGAGTACAGCATCACAGACGATTTTTGACTATATATTTTGGGCATTTGCTCCTGCTATCCAAGCATTCGTCACCTGAAACCGGTCATTTGTGTGGACGGTACATTTTAAAGGGACCATATCGGGGAAAATTGCTAGTAGCGGTTGGGTTTGATGCCTGTAACCATATCTTCCCTCTAGCATTTGCACTCGTTGATGAGGAGAACAATCGAAGTTGGAGTTGGTTCATGAGATTATTGCGCATTCACGTATGTGGAGATGTACAAAATATGCGTGATTTCAGACCGACACCACGGGATCATCCACGCCATGCGGTGCTAGAGGAGTGGAAGAGCCGTTGGGGGTCCATCGATTCTGCCTGGTTCATGTTCGCAGTAATTTCCAGCAGAAATTTAGGAATGAAAGGTAATTTTTTGTACGATTCCATGTGTTACCCGTAATAATTATTTTTTACTTTCCTACATATGGCTAGTTTGATCCGATTATTAAGTAATGCGGGAATTTCGTATGTAGGTTAAAGAGTCTCATGTGGGGTGCCGGAAAGGCAAATCAGACTCGCAAGTACGAAGATTATATGAGTGTCATCTTTAGTCTTTCACCCGAGGCATTGCCTGGCTAACTGGTGGATCCGTTAACCAGAGCAGTGGGCCTTATGTAAAGATGGAGGGTATCGTTGGGTCATGCAACAACAAACATGGCCGAGTGCTTCAATAATTTGCTGCGAGAAAGTCCGCTTCCTCCTAATCACTGCCTTGATCCGATACACTTCAACCAAACAGTGGATTTGTTTGTGAAAAATCACAAGATGGCTTGGGATCAGTGTATCACTTGCCACTGTATGGATGGGAGAAATATGTTGCAAATGAGCGAAAGGGCAGGGCACTCGATGCAGGTGTTCGATCATAGGCGGGAATTTATTGCATTACCACTGCATATCGCCAAACTCATGTAGGTGGTCATGCTCAAACTGTTGACGTTGGAATCGCACATGTACATGTGGAAAATGGAGAGAACTCAGATTCCCATGTTCGCATGCGATTGCGATTGCAGCATGTTTTAGGTCTGGCTTAGTCCGATGTCACTTGTCGGGTCGGAGTATACATTTGAGGTTATCAAGCCACATATGAGAGTCCTTTCAACCCGCTAAGGACCCGAAATATTGGCCCGCAGCAGAGTTGAGTTTGAGCCTTAACTGATCGTCTGAAGCAGAAAGCACCTGGACCATTGAAGACCAGCAGAATCAGGAATGAGATGGATCGAAATGTCCTGATGCACCGCGTCGCTGTACTAATTGCTTACAACCCGGGCACACTGCTCCTAATTGTCCATTCAGTGGTTATTTTTATAAATAACTGAATTGTATATGTTGTTGTCCGTCCCTCTGGATTTGTAATTTTTATTATATAAAATGTACGAATTATATATTAATTTTGAATCGTATTCTCGTTTGGATTTTGAAAAAACGTGACATGTGCCTATGATTTTGTTAACTATAATGCTAAATTTGCATGTTTATAGTTATCTAATCAAACTCTTTATACTATGCCATTATTCATTGGAATCCGAGCCCAAAATATATGAATAATCTTTTACTGAAATTTGTCGTGCAGGTTAATGGAGAGTTGGCCTACGGATTCGGCACCCGCACATCAGGGACCGATTAACGATACTGTTCTGTATCTACAGTCCGAGCATAGGTCCGCCGCAGTTTTCAATGGCGTGGGTGCAGACCTTGATGTTAGAAGATGTGACAAAAGATTCTTTCAGCCCCTACGCAATTTGGATCCACGAGTTGCGCACTATATCGATCAAGCAGGATTTCGTGGATTCGAGTGGCTGGATATCTGACTGTAGACCATGGACTCATCACAGCCCTCGTTGAGCGCTGGAGACAGGAGACGCACACATTCCATCTTCCTGTTATGGGCGAGTCGACGATAACTTTGCAAGATGTAGAGGTGCTATGGGGTCTACGTGTGACGGGCATCCCGTTACACTGCATCACATTAGGCGAACTGTACAGGAGCGCAAACAGTTGGTGAACGAGGTTTTAGACTTTTGGCCGGAAGATGCGATGTTAAAAGGTGGCCGCCTGAAATGTCTTCTATGTACAGACGGTTGACTACGCCAGTACCGCCGGATGCTCCAGATGAACTGGTACGACAGTATGCTCGCATGTACATATTGATTTTATTGGGTGGTCTACTATTCGCGGATTCATGCGGGAATGTTGTTAGTCTGAACTGGTTAGACTATGTTCGAGATTTGGAAGCAATGGGAATACAGTTGGGGTCAGCGACTCTAGCCTGTTTATACTCACGTATGTGTCACGCTTCGCGTTTCTACTACTACCACAGGCGGCCCTTATCTATTACTCCAAATGGGCATGGGAACGGATTCCCAGCATTCGACCGGAGATGTATCTAGCGCCTGAGACAGGTGAATTTCCGGTAGCAGGTAGATGGGCAGCTGAACGTACAGGGGTTGATCCGCCGGGTAGGCGCAGCAGCTACTATCGTGAGCATATTGCACTGCTACGCACGGATGAGGTATTTTACATGTTAAAACTTCGGTTACACTTGTTAATATACCCATTCTTTGTTAAAATAAATAATTAATTTTTCGTTATGACAGTTCATATGGATGCCGTACAGTGAGGAAATTGGCCGCACTACCTGGATACTGCAGACACGGCGAGCGCATTTGGCGGGCCAGAATTCCCCTCGTATTTTGGCACGTTATTGAGTTTCACTGTTCAGATCGGTCATGCGTCAGTTTGGATTTAACACAAATCCAACGGGGTTCATCAGCTCGATTTGTCTGGTATCCTGGAAGGAATTGGGCCCAATTTCATAGGGCGTGGATACAATATTGGAATGCTCGCAAATGCGGAGGTCACAGGTGAGCTTGCGAATACATTCAGACCATCATGATTACCTCAAATGGTATCACGAGCACACTGTTCTATATATTTCGAACCCTAGTGACCAGAATCCGCAGATGGGCCAAATGCTTCAGGAGTCTCTGGACAATTTGAATATATGGTATGCATTTACTTGAACTTCTGTCATTCGAACATTTTTTTTAGCATAGGTGCGTTATATAATTATTCTAACAACTGGGTGCATTTTTTTGTTACAGATGGGTGCATGCAGCGTATTGGTCAGCAGACACAATGTTATCAATGTTGATGATATCAACGAAAGAGCATATCCACGTCTGATGACCATCATGGATGGTGCATATGGTCGATGCAGTACCTCAGACGTTTTGATCGTATGGTTGTAGGACAGTCCGATCCATTCGATTAGGCATCCTTCGGCATCAAATGTCCCATTCCAGACACCAGGTCGACGAGTTCCATCTCAAACAGGACCTTCGTCTAGTCGTGGTAGACAGAGGAGACATGGTCAACACGATGGATCGACCGTTGCTGAACCTAGCGTTCAAGTCACGGGAATAGATACTGGTCATCCGCACACGCATCCCGTTCAGCAGTTCACCGCTTCGAATCTGCACCAGTGCCGGGTATAGATCGGGGGATGGCTGCAACACCATCAACAATTTCCTCCATTTGCTGCACCACCGACACCAGTTGTAGACATTCATGGAGGTGATCCATGATTTCTTATTCATCACAATTACCCATATGAGCATGTCCCCATGACAGGAGACTTTTCTTCCCCTGCGGCATTACACCCTATATTCACTCTTCTTAGTGGATCGGGAGGCACTTCTTCATCGTGGGAGCTTCCTGATTATTACAGTTTAACAGCCATCAGTCATCCCGTCTACCGACCAGCCAAATTATGCATCCGGTCATGTATCGACAGGAGATTTTGTCACCTACGTTCCACGAACGAGTCTGACAGCAGCGATACTTCCGATGCATTAGAGACGGATGACGTTGACCCTGATAGTGGTTCCAGGATGATCTGTCGTCGTGATTATCAAAATCATCCTGGTGTCGTTATTGGCGAGCGTCAAAGACGACGACCGAAGAGATTTTGCTGTCCTTCCACAACGCCGCAAAATGTCGGTAAGGGTAAGGGGAAGAAAAGGCAATATGCGCCCTAAGCATTGATCACGTGTAAATAATGACTGTGTTAGGTAGTAATCTAATGAATGCTACTTTCCTTAACTTTAAATTTAATCTATTTAATTTCATATTTTCCATTGCCTAATTACTTAAACCCTAAACCCTACATACAAAAGTGCAATCCTAAATACTTGATTCGATGTCATTAAAAAGAAACCCACTAATGTTGCAAAATAAATAATAAACTAATGTTACAAACATGAATGACGGATTAAAGAGTTAATGACAATGTTAATGATAAGGGCACCAAAATCCATGGGGCTAAAATTAAAAAAAAAAATTGTAGGTAAAAATATAAATTTAAAAATGTAAGGGGCCAAATGCAAAGTCCATTACATTTTTTTTTTACTAACCTTTTATTCATAATCTATTCAAATTTAGGCTAATTAGACTACCAAAGATTTACAAATTTACAAACAAAAGATTATTCATACTAGTTTCTAAAGTTGTTAACATGAGATCTAAACTTAATAAATTTACTTAAACCCCTAATTATACCTAAAATGTCAGAATTAATTCACAAAAGAACATTAACATCATAAAAAAAGGCCAGGACTCCAAAAATGAGAAATTATATCCATTTTTTGCAAATGTTGAGACCCTAGCAATATAATGCAAAAGTTAGGGGACAAATTATAAATATAATTTATGGATTTAGATCAAAATCAGTGAAATAATAACACAATCAAATTCTCAAAAAATTATAACATGCCTAAAACACATAAAATATCTAAAACTACATATTAAAAGAAAAACAAAACAAAAATAAAAACAAAAGCTTGGTCCATATTGTTTAAACCAACCTTTAGCATAACAAATTTGGACATTTGGATGAGGCGTCTATCCAAACAGAAATTACTTACATGACTCTAATACAATGAATGTAAACCCAAATAAAATACGAGTAATTCCAATACAAAACTAAAGTAATTAAATTTAAAATATAAAATTAGTGTTGGCTTTTGTTTTAATTTGAAATACTGCAATTAGTCATTTTTGCTATAAACTTACAAAACGAACTTTGCATGCCTCGAAAGAAACACACAAAATCATGCAATTCATAATTTATATTAAATTATTGCACATCAAAAAACTGCTAAAAACCTAAACTCTAAAACCTAAAACCCTAACTCTAAATCATTAACGGCAAAAATCCTAAACCCTAACTCTAAAAACCTAAACTCTAAAACCCTAAAACCCTAATCTAAAATATTAACGCAAAAACCCTAACCCAAAAATCCTAAACCCTAACTCTAAAAATCCAATCTCCGTAAACCTTTTTTTTTTTGGGAAATGTCAGCACGAGCCGTGGCTGACTGTGCACGGCTCTCTGACACAAAATTCAATCTGCGACTAAATTTTTGTCAGAGGAGTCAGTGCACAGTCAGCACGGCTCGAGGACAGAAAAATTCAGTCACAGACTGAATTTTGTGTCAACAGGAGCCATGCACAGTCAGCACAACTCGTGCTGACACAAGCAGACTTTCCGTGGAATAATTTAATTTGCAGCCGTGGAATTTTGTGAGATTCCGTGAAATTTTGTGTCAGCACGAGACGTGCACAGTCAGCACGTCTCGAGCTAACACAAACAAGCTTCTGACAGCGAGATTCCGTGGGAATAATTAATTTGCAACCGTGTTATCAGCACGGCACGTATAGAATTAGAAACACCCCATGTAGTGGTGCATTTGGCGAATTTTTTTTTATACGGATATTCTAAGAAATTAGCCGAAGATCTCATATGCAAAAGCAAGGTCGGTGACATTTTCCAATTGGTTGCATTTCACATCCAATAGTGAAATTTGACAAGATATTTTCCGCCTCTTTTGTGGCTGGCGTTTCGGCCGCGAGTCTTGGTCTTCTCCTTATCAAAAATCAATAAGGCTACCTCCCAAAAAGAAAAAAAAATCAATAAGGCTGCTATAAAATTCTTTAGTTAGATCTCAGATGCAATAGGTTAGGAAAATCTTGTCCGATAGAAATTAGAGAAGAAGGACCAGACTCGAGAGTTGCCAAAAAAGGGTCTACTTCCAAATTTCATATCATCATGAATGAAAGAGCAAGTGAGGAATCAGCAGATGAATTGTCACCTCCTCTTATATCCTCCCCGGAAGTATGTTCTCAAGTCTTTGCAATGATTTTGTATCTTTCTTACGTTGTTCTGGTTAGCTATTTTATACAGTCATTCTGTTTGAAATAGTTGTTTTTGGGTGATTTTTAAAAATTTTTATTGTAGCAGTGTATATAAAAATATTTTTTTTTGAAATTTTTTTTATATATTACTGTAATATTATATTTAAAAAAATTATTTTTAAAAAACAGATCGATGGTCCAAAAGCCGAACGTACCTGTGGACGAAGAGGCCGTGGACGAGGAGGTGGAGCCCGACTTCGCCCTCGACGAAACCTAGAGGGACATCTACAGCCACAGCCATACATTGTTCCGAGAGAGCCCTAGCTGCCCAATACATCAGGTTAAAGGAAGTGAAACAATACATCAAGATAAAGAACTTGTATATGTGCATTTTGTTCGATTTAATGTGTTAGGAAATTAGCTTAATTGTTTTTAGGCAGGTTTCTTATTTTGTGCAGAAGTAAATAATTTTTTAATTAGTTTTATTATTTGAAATAGTAGACAATGAATTTTTTATTTGTATAAGTTTAGGAATATGAGTTGTTTTCTATTATGAATCAGTGTAGAAATTAGCATTGATTTTTTATTGTTATTTGACTTTTGGTCAAATAATATTATTTATAAATAGATGGGTTGGCATATTATACATGAGACATGCAAGAGGCGACATATAACTTTATACATGGGTTGTGAGAAAGGTTCTTAAGAGATGAGAGATGATATATAAGAGTTGGATTTGGGTTCAAATTGTATTTTTATATAGCGTTTTCTCTCGTAATAAAGAATGGGTTTCTCTCTGTGAATGTAGATTCAATGGTGGAACCGAACCACGTAGGTTCAATAGTGGAATCGAATCACGTTAAATATTATATGTTGTTTATCCTTCATACTTGTGGTTTGTTTATCATATGTACTTGATATTTTAATAGTTGTTTGTTTCGTACTTAAATCCTAACATAATGCCTTCAAATGTTGATTAAAAAAATAATGCATTTAGATGTTGTTATTGATTTATTGTCGATGAAAAATGAAATACTACCAATCATGTAATCTTACAAGACTCGTTCATCTTTGTAACAGATGAGAGCAGTCTCAAAGTAGAAGAAGCCAATAAGACGGTACAAATTCCTAATGATCGAAGAGTCAGTATATTTTCTGGTGATGATTTTAGATATGCATGAATTTATGAAAAAGTTGAAGTCTGACTGCAAATTATATCTGCAGGTTGATCCCCAAAACTCGATACCTGAAAATGCTAACAATGAAGGACCGGGCGGTGATAGTGCTCCAAGCACGGAGGAAAAAAGGGCTAAAGACGAGTCCAAGGTTTCGTCAATTAAGCGGTAAAGAGATCTTATCAACTTTCTTCTTTTAATTCCTTTAATTATTCTTAACAATTTGATGTGAAACTGTTCTTTTTCCATTAAAAAATTGATTGGAAAAAGTAACGTGTAAAATTTAATCAGACATAAATTGCAAGATTGATGAACCGGCCGGGAAAACATTTTTACTAAACTAGGAACATCAAGACTTTTATATTTTGTTTGGACCTAGATGTATTTTATACGTCAATTATTCTTTTAGAGTGTCTACACATCCGAGTTGACTTTTAAAATATGTTAACTTGATTATTGAAAAAATTATAGAACAAATAAAAGGAAATTTTTTGAGGTGTAATACTACAAAAGTAATTTTACTTTTACACAAATTTGTTTTTAGTCCTTGAACTATTTATTTATTTTGATTTCAATCCTTTATTTTTTACATATTGAATCATTCAGCCATTAGAAGTTCCTTTACAAATATAACGAAATAGTGGTTATAATTTGACCACACTTGCGTAGGCATCTATATCACGTAAACTTCAGTAATAATCAAATTAATATGCTTCACACAAGTAAATATTACTAAAATATTATTACATCCTGTAACTATAATAAAGTATCAACTTGTTATATTCATGCACTTACTACCTTAAAATACTAAAACAGTGTCCACAATTTTATATCGTTTGTTGAAAGGGGCCTAAATTGATAAACAACTTTGAACTTTTAGTTTTAAGAAAGCTATTAGCAGAAAATATGAGTAGGTTTTGGCGCAGAAGATGCAGCTAAAGCCTATCTTTTTTATTTGCAGTTGCTTCCGCCGTGTGGAGAAATGAGAAAAGGAATAGCATTGCGTGCGTTGTCTGTTATCAGCTTCAAGGTTGTTTTTCTCATTTGAGATTGTGATCATGGACTACGTTCAAACTGAAATAAATTTTGTGGGATTTTGGTCAAATTTATCATTTCTGGATCTCTATTTTGTATGAAATCTTTAACTTTTTTTGAAAATGTTAAATTCTTATATATGCAGTTGATGTTGGTTAGTAGTTTAATATCCCGCAGTCATTTATTGTGTGTAGTTACTTCTTTCTTAGCTACCCATGGTTATTCCTTTCTTTTTCAACCCACAAAATCAACATTTAATTCTTTTTTGTTTGACAAATTAAGGTCACCTCAAGACTTAGCTCAATTCTAGAGACTTCATCGTGTAAAAATAATCACTCTTGCAAAGAAAAACTATCAAATATGGTAACTAGTCACTATCTATTAGTTTATGTGCCCATGCAGTGGTGCATACATTCATTTTGTCAAACATTCGGGGCATGTGAAGTTGCAACCACACAGTGTTATTAATGGTCTAGATTTGACTAATCAAATCACTTGGATTTAGGTCGTTCATTTAAAAAAAAAATTAAAATGAATAGTATAAAACGAACGAGCTGATGTGATTCAAACTAAGTCATTAGTGGTACTCAACGGTTGCAATTTCAATTAGCCCCGGATTCCACATTCGATTTTCAACTTCACTTGCACCTACAAAATTGTGAATGATTCTGTTACGAGACACTGGTTCCATCTTTTCTAGAATGAATGTGGCAACCCGAATTCAGAACGTTGATTTGATCAGCCCCATAATAGTGCTTATATGCAATAAGGGTTTGTTAGGAAATGTTCTGTTCTCCCTTCAATGGTCAAAGCTAGGATTTGCAATACTCTGTTCTTGAATTCTGTGTCAAACATGGCAATCTTCTTTGACACAATATATATACGCTAGTGAGTCTGGAACCAATATTTATCCAATTAATCTTTCCTATGGATGGATTGTAGTATACAGTTAGACTTGCTAGTGTGTATACTTTTAGTGTAATCGTATATACACTAGTGAGTTTGGAACTAATACTTATCCAATTAGTTTGGATTAATCTTTCATGTGGATGGAATGTAACATACAGTTAGACTCTCTGGTGTGTATACTTTTATTGTAACTAGTAATAGTTCACGTGCTCCACACGTGATTATAATAGCCGGAATTCTTTGAATATCAAAAAACTTTTGTGAAATTTTGATAATCAACGTCATAATATAGTATTTTTAAGCTATTTATTTTCTTTAGCCAGTTACTTTTAAAAATTTTGTTAAATGGAAAGAGACAAAAAGCATTCCAATGTAGTTAACATGTCCTTTAGGATTAAATTTGGAACCATGAACCAAACATTATTTTGATTTATAGCTTGAACTCTAACATATCAGATATTGATAATATCATGTTTTACCAAAATTGTTGTATATTCGTGATTTTATTACATATACACCACAATCATTACAATTTTTTACAAACGGAGAATATAATTAAGCTAAAAAATAAATATACATGTAATTTGAATTCTTTGTATTCTTTTTATTGCTATTTTTGTCAATAATGTAGTATAAATGATCTACCACATAATTTTTTTTTTTGACTTGTACATTCTAACAATTGAAATTTCATAGATAGAGATAGTTGGATTTTTTCATTTTTTTTCTTTTAATAATATTTTTAGCACAATCCAATACAAAAGCAAAAGCAGCAAGTCTACTTTTTCCATATTAGCACAATATCTTTTGTTTCAGACTTTCAGTATTAGTGTTTTTGATGATCATGGAATTGGAATGAAAATTCTAGCTAATTAAAAATTTTAATATTAATTTTTAGTACATTGCAGTATTTTAGTTTTTCAATTGTTAGTTTTTAATCCATAACCGCTACCATTATTGTCAATTATTAGAATGCACTGCATCTGTCTAATTCCAATTGTCACCATAAATGAAATCTACTTAATTTTAAAACTTTTCATTTCATAACTGCTACCATTATTCACTAATATTGCAATACAATAAATATATGTAATCATTAAAAAAGGGTATTTTGGGCATCCCCAAAAAAATTTGGATATCATTCTTCATTTTAAATTTACTCTTATTATAATTTCTTATTTTATCATTGGAAATGGCTTCTACATAGTTTGATGGATGGATTTCGTTTGCTCAAACCAATACAAATGAAGCATTACTATATTTTATCATTGCTTGTCTTTTCCTGGATATTAGTGTTTTGGATGTTGTCTTTGATTTTGTTTGAATTGTATTTCAAACATTTTAATTCATTTCCTATTACTTTATGTCATTTTATGAATCGTTTTCATTTTTTTTTTCTTCAGTTTTTCTTGTTTCGAGAAATTGCTGTTAATGATAATAATAGTTTATAGTTCGTATGGTGCTATTTCAAATTTTCTTTTTTCCAATTTAATACTGTTATTTCAGTTATAAAGCTGTTATAACTTTTTGTATAATGAAATTCCATTGGGTGCAACGTGAAAAATTCATTGTGTACAACTTATATAACACATCTGAGAAATGTTTCTCAAATCATTTCGGTGTTTATAACTTTAAGGAGATGTTTCTTTCTAAATCAATATGGTATGATGCAATATAGTGACACTAATAATCAACCATTATTTTCTTCTAAGCCACCCACAATTAAAATTATATGAAACTTTAACCACAAATTAAGAAGGCATAATTGGAATGACAAAAGGTAAGATGACAATAGTGCTTACACTCACACTCTAAAGTGTCAAGACTCATGGTACTTTTTATATACTAATGATGATTTGAACTGTTATTATAGTTTGGATTAATCATTTTTAAATTTACAGTGTACATGATTACATATAAGCGAGTCTTTATTCATGACAGATGTGCAAATTTAATTTTGCATTCAATCTCACTTGTGTATACGCTGTCAGAAAGTTTTATCTTATTCGTTAACCAATCAATTAGCCAATTAGTTTTCTCAAAGTTCATTCAATCCTCGGTAAGTTTTGTGGAGCAATGGTTCCAACTTCGAATCTCCTATGATATTCTTCTCTAAGTTAATTCCATCCCCTGCAATTAAGTTTCTGTTGAACAATGGATCCTTAATAGGCTTGAGCTTCAAACTCCGACCAATTTCAGTGAATCAAGTGAAGCAAATGTGATAGGTTTTTATCTTGTGGATTTCCATGTTCACATCTTGACCCTGGAAAAAGATCACTTAAAACCTCCCAATAAGTCCACTATGTTGGCACTGAAAGCCCAATCATAAGTTTAGATCATTTGTGGTACCAGCATTAATCACTCAACATATTCCGAATAAAGATGGCATTGTAATTTGTGGGAATCAGTCGTCCGGGTTTTTGGAGTTTGGTTATTACACCATTTGGATGAATGATCCGCGTGGTGGGGAAAAGCCCGAAGGGAAGAGGATGCTTCCTCTCGTCTCCTCTGCTTCTTTTTCAAGGAGAGTAACAAAAACCAACATATTCTCTTCTGGATTCAACTTGTAGATTAAGAAGATTAGGGACTGTGGCTGATAAAAGATTGTCAAACTTCGAAAGCAAACATATATATATACTAGGTAATGACTTCCCACGCAAGGCGTGGGAACTTTAGACCTGTTAATAAGATTTTGTTTGTTATTGTAATATTTTTTAATGGTTGATACGATGCTATAATTCAAAAGGATAAAGTCATTGGAGTACCGTACAAGAACTGTTTGGTAGTCGTTGAAAAGAAAGAGCCAAGTATACCATTTACATATACAGCAGCATGGCTGATTCAAAATATATTGCCGAAGCCACTGCAGTGCTACATAAAAGTCGTCTGATATATTCAAGCAGGAGAGCCTGAACATCAAATTGAGACAGAACAGATTTATCACACCATTTTTCATGTGCACAACAAATTCCAGAAGTTCTTCTGATGCCCATTCAGTCTTGCCTGGTGAAGAAATGTCTTCACCACCTCCTCTTCTTACCCTTTTTCCTCTTTGGTTTACTCGCTTCAGGATTCTCACCAGAATTTTCTGTACCAGAACCTCCAGCATTGAGTTACTACAGCAGCCTCAGGTGACCCTTCCTTGCCTGCTGATACATCAGAACCCTTCCAGGGATTTTTGGCCTTGGCAATTTCAGCTGATGATATACACAATTTGGATTTCAAATCTGTGTAGTAATCCTTGAAGAGATACTCCCAGCTACTCTTATCATCAAAATCAATCTGAACCTGCATCAAGCAAAACAGGGGAATCACCAGATTAGTACAGCAATGATGCAATAGAGTAGAAAAACTAAACCATGCAAACAAACAAACATTCATGAACATTGAAACCAACGATTCTTGTAAAATTCACTAAAAGAGACACCAAATAGCCCCACCATATCATGAGCAAAGTTTAATCAAAAGATTCACAATTTTACAGCAAGACAATTTTTAAGACCTAAACCAAACAATCCAATTTTGCCTGGAAAACCAGACATGAAAAGCAAACATTAATCTGTTAAAGATGCAATAGTGTGAAAAGAGAATTGATGTTGAAGGGTTAAAGGAATAAAATTAGTGTTGTTCAAATAATTACATTCTAAAGGGAAAAAGAGGTTTATTAGCCAGAACCTTTGGCAACCCAATTCACATTCTCTCCTCGAATGGTAATAGCAGGTATTATGGGTTTTAAAAGAACCAAATAATCATTAGATGCATATGGTGAAAACTCATAAAGTAGTCAAAGAAAGCATTAGTCCAAGCACGCCCACAAAGATAACAAAAAGATAGAAGCTATTAAAATATGAACAAACCAGCAAACCTATCAAGAGAAAAGTTAAAAACAACTATTACAACCAATATACAACGAAAACCAATCAGAGTGAGTATGACAAAGGCCTAATTGAATATAAATTACTCTACTTAATACTTACACCACCAAAATTAAAGGTAATTCTACCTATCAAGAAAGGAGGGAGAGAGAGAGAGAGAGAGAGTACATTGTTAGTGTCTTTGTCATTGCTTTCAATTAGCTTGACAATCCTCATGCATGTCTCACAAAAGCCTTTATTTCCTCGGACACATAAGAAAACAGCATCTTTCACACATCCTTTGCACAAGGCAAAAGGACAGGTAAGACACATGTAATAGGCATTCTTTTGACAAGTGCTACAAATATGCCAACCTGAAATACAACAAAAGGACAAGAGTGCATGTCAAAGGCAATCAAAACCTGCATAAATATAACACAACAACGTCAAATTGAATATGTCTAACCAAAACGCCTATTCCAACATTCTAGTTCAACGAAAATGGCCCTCTATACCCACAGAAGACAAAATCAATGGAAAATGATAGCTCCTAATTACATCCCAGCAACGAAAGAGCAAGCAGAGATCAGTCAACCATATTTTATTAAAAACTTCAGCATAGAAAAATGATTATGTAAAAGCATGAAATAGAGGACTCAATTTTCCCAGAGTATACGTTAGCAAGTAATCATCCTTTATCAAACTACATGTATAGTAAATAATGTCAATTGTAAGAGCATGCTGATATATCAACTTCATCAATAATAATGTTCAAATGTCATGTCTCGTATGATATACAAACCCCAACCCTTTTAACATGACCAGTCAAGTCATTTCTGCAATTTCCTGAGGTTCTCTTTCCTATTCTTGATATTCCAAAAGTGTGCTTCAGTTGGTGCAAAGAAACTATCACGCAACTGAGGTAAGAAGAGGTATTCAAACCCTGTAGCAATTAAAGGTTAGTCTCATTGGACATGTCAATAAGTCATGTTCTTCAGTTTTCAGAGTATCTTAGGTTGTTCGCATGTTAAATTAGTCTCTCGAGAGTGAGTACAATAAGCGAATAAAGCTTTCAAAACTACTTAAGAACAGATAAATTTCACAAAATAGGTAGCAAAAATCACATATAAACAACTAAAGAGAATAGCACTGCACTTATGCATCTGAACCCTCCAAAAAAAATTTAAGGTTAAGTGTGAATATTGTTGCATCCCCACATCTAACCATGTTCGCATAAGAGACAGATGCACTTACGACAATTCCATTTGCCCTTTGCACGGAAGAATGCCTCACCCCGATTAACACAAGGAGGATGATATGCCTTGGGGCAACCCCTGAAAAAATAATGAATCAATATCAGTTACAAAGAAGGCACATAAGTAGATACAATAAGCATGTGGATCATATTCAACACATTAGTTAATAAATTTTCAACCCTCACATTCTCTCCTCTGAAATAAATTGCAAGTGGAATGGAATTCAATTTGAAAAGCCAGCATACTTACCGCCGGTCACACAGCACAAGGTCCCCCCATCAAAGCAAATGAAACAAACATCCTTATCCATTAGCTTTTGAGCTCTTCCTCCAATTTTAGAATTAGTCAAATTTTTAGAATTTTAGAATTAGTCAAATTTTTAGAATTCTTCCCCCTCTTGCGCTTCTCTCCAGCAGCCTTGCTTGACTCCCCAACATCTGCTTCAGTTTCCAATTCCGTCTCCGCCAGAAGTAGATCCCTCCTCAGCAACCATGTCTTCATCTTCCTCATCTTGTGGAACAGACACTGAATCATCTATTTTAGCATTGGACTCAACATCACTAACCCTAGTAGTCACCATTTCAGCCTCAATCTTCTTCTCCATTTCAGTGTCCGCAGTTGCAATCCCCTCCTCTTGAATATTTTCCTTATTTTGCTCAATACTAACTGTAACCACTGACTGTTGACCAACAAACTCCAAATCATTTGGCACAGAATTTTCAGGTGCTGCCATTTGCTTCTTTTCATCCATCTCCGCATTGGCTACAAGACTTTCCTCCTCCACCACCCCACTCTTACCATCTTCCATTTTTTTTATGTCATCCATTGCTGCGTTGCCTACAATACCTGTCTCCTCACTAATACTTATCTCTTTATCCACCTCTTCTTTAGCTGAATTTGGAGGTTCATTATCATCCAATTGTAAACCATGTGAACCCATAATATTTTCACCTTCAGTTACCTCAGCAGCCGAAGTGGATATCTCCATGTCCACCTTAATCTCGGTTTTCACAATCTCATCTACCATTACTTCTTTACCGTCAGGTAACTCCTCTTTCTCCTCTCCTGTCACCACTGCAGAAGATTCCACGGGTATCACCACCATTTCTGCATCTTGCTCAACTGTGACTGATTCATTAGCGCTTGATTGCAAATTGTCTGGTTAAGCAGGCAGCTTTTCTCCTCCAACCATGGCCGCAGCTTCGTCAACCACCACATCATTGCTCCTTGCAGCAACAGATTCGGCAATATCAAGTTGGGAAGAAATAGCTGTGTTAGATGCATCCTTCCCTGCATCACCTACAGTTGTGTTGTCCACTTCAAATTCCCCCGTCTCAACCACTTCTTTGACCACTTCAGCCTCTCCAACAGCAGCCACAGACTTGACACCTAGTATAGAGGCATCCTTCCCTTCATCACCAACAGTTGCCTCCTCCACTTGAATGTCCCCTATCTGAATCACTTTTTTGGCCTCATCAACTGCAGCCACCGAGCACCTACAACGGAGGCATTCTTCTCATCATCACCTACAGCTGCCTCCTCTACTACTAAGTTCCCTGGCTCAACCACTTCTTTGGCCTCCCTGACGTCGCCAGCAAGAGAAACATTCTTCTCTTCATCACCTGCAGTCGCCTCTGGAAAGTCCACTGGCTCAATCATTCCTTCGACCTCTTCAGCCGCAACCATGAAGATGAATCATACAGGTGCAATTATGTATTTGTTTGAAAAGAAATACTCATGAAACAAATGAATAATAAAATTTAATTTGGTTATTTAATAAATAATTGCATTTTTTCTTATAACTTGATAAGTAACTTGCCAATGAAATCTTTGATGCTGCATTAACTTGGTAGCTCAATAAAATAACTTTACAAAAAAATCCCCTATAAAGAAGCAAAAGAAAAAAGGGAAAGAAATAAAAGTTGAAGTTAGGAGAATGTTGAGACTCCAACAAACCAGACCAAATTGGAATCCACTTCTTTTGGAGGCTATGAATCATATCAAAAACTACTTGTCTAAGATGACATGCCACAGGATAGCTTCAAAATCTTTAGAGTTAATTAATAAGAAGCTTCAAAGTACACTTACATGTATTGTGTCAGAAACACCACTATCATTAGTCATCGTTTGAGCGAGTTTGAGCACTATACTCTTCAAATAAACGTGCAGCACCTCTCTTACAAGCAAACATCACAGATTACGTTGCATTTCAGAGTGAAACACTATGAAGAAAATTTGGGTCTGCATAGCATGTAAACATGCATTAGAAGAGCTAATTACCAGTGCAAATGTACAAGACATTTGCCGCAGAATAATGAGTTAATGCTGCTATCTCAAAACAGAGTGCATAATTTTGTCAGGCACTAATGTTTCTCAATCAATAGAACAATACAGAACAAAATTTTAGAAGGGGGAAAAAGTCAAACTTCATCTTATCTTAACCATTTTTACTTAGACAGACAGCTATGAAGTCATTAAGGTGGCCATTTCAGAAATGCATGGGATTTGGGTCAAGCTTAGAAACATACGGAAACAACTCTAAGTCCCAGGGAAATTAGATGCATGCTTGTAGACAGAAATTTAGAAAATGATAAGAACTGCCAAGAAAAATAAATTGTAAGAATACAGTCCAATCTCAATTATTTTGCTGAGATACATGGGCGAAAAAACTAATCACATGGGGATTTCCGGATGATATCAAATTGTACGCTTCTAATATAAATCTTTTCAGTGAACGAGTAAACAACGTAGATGTCATACAAAAATATCCAAAATGAAATTATTAAAAAGAAAATCAATATAAAACATCCATTATGACAGGGAAACATGCAGAAATAAGTGTTCTCAGTTAGACGCTATCAAGCACCTGTAGCTGATAACTATAAGCCACTTCTCAATTATGGCATTGATAAATTTATTCCTATCAAGCTATGAGACTCAGTAGACTGCATCTTTGCAAGAATCAAAGAATTGCACACTTACTAAGTTTTAGGAACAGGACAGAGATGAATTGCAGAAGCTGCTCATTTGGAGTGCCAACTTGAGCAGTAAACAAGTGATCCAAGACTCCACAAATAGATTTTACTGCTGTTTGTTCAATAAAGATAGCCTTATCATCTTCGACCTGATCTTGGATTGCTTATATAACTTTTGCATCATTATTAATGTTGATCAACTCTTGCAAAATATTTGAAGCTTGCTAATTCCAGAACAACAAATCACAAACGCACCATTATTAATAAGAAAAGAAAAAAGACAGACTTGACAGATTTGCACCAAAGTTAATGAAAGTTTAAAGTTAAAAATATTAGTTATTTTATGTTCCTTGATTTAAAGGCTAGTTTTCAAAGCATTGCATTAGATCAAAAGCCTACTCAATCTAACATGCACATTAATCAAGAAAAAAGTCAATTGATAGGAATATCTAAGTAACTTTTTGTTGAGACATATATTTAATATTGAATCTGAAAAAAAAAATTTGTTGGCTAATGTACTTGACAAAACATAGAACTTTGGACTATACTGAAGAGACATGGATAACAAGTATGTAATTCTCACACTCATTTCTAGATACTTAAAGTAACTGAAACAAGCATGAAAACAAAGTTTCTCATTCAAACTCAAAATGAAAAGCAGCTCAATTCACCAGTTCTGAAAATAAATGAAGAGAGTAAATTATGTCCTAAACAGAACAACAGATTAATGATGGCAAAATGTGCAACAAGGCAAAACAGAAGGCTATCTATCGATATACGAATTGATCATATTCAGAGAGAGATACCTCCAGAGGCTATCACTAAAAAGGCTTTTATTCATTTGGATAGCTCCTTATGTATTTTTGCATTAGAACTTGAAACATATAGTACAACTGCAATCAATACTGTTAGCTTAAAGAAAAGGTTTTGCAAGAAAAAAAGCTTAGCAGTATCAGTTCGAACCTTCAGCAGCTTGCCATGTGAGGAGGATGTAGCAGACAATAACCCTTCATTTTTTGGCTCATTCCCAACCAATGCACTTTTTGACTCAATTGAAGACAACCTATCTGAATCATTTCCAATCTTTATACGGATTAAAAAAAGTTCAGCCATCAAAATGGAATACTAAAAACTTATAGCAGAGAGACAATAAAAATAGCTATCAATGACTGGTGTTAAAAGGGGGGGGGGGGGGGGGGGTGTTCTCTTATTGTCGAAAGTTAGGCCAATGCTAATCATTTCCAAACATATCAATGTTTTGAAAAAAAAAACAAAAAACAAAAAAAAACAGCAAACAAATATTTTAACGCAAAACAGGAAATCTTTTATGACTTCCGGCAAGGGTGATTTACCATATATATGGATTGGAAGCGAAACAAGGTAAAAGATACTTAAAACCATGAAACTTTCCTTAAATTTCTGTAAAATTATTGTGTTTTTATGAATTTTGATGCATTACATGGTTAAAAGAAAACATCCCAAAAATAATGAAATTGAAGTTCACCTTAGGAAATTTCCCTTCCTCTCCAAAAATGGTACAA
The DNA here is from genome assembly GCA_023065735.1 of Coffea humblotiana. NCBI lineage: Eukaryota > Viridiplantae > Streptophyta > Magnoliopsida > Gentianales > Rubiaceae > Coffea > Coffea humblotiana. The sequence continues at coordinate 14,934,494 of CM041210.1, read as the reverse complement.
GAAAGACAGTAGCAGCTGCATAGACCTACACAATGAAGAAACCCAAAATTATTTAAGGAAAATGATAAAGCTGAACGAAGAAACAAAGAAAGGCCAAAATTTTGTTTAAGTAGAAGGGAGCACCCACTTGAGCTTCAGCGGCAACCTTTTACTTGAAAATCGAGAGTACTGCAAATCCTTCAACCAGTAATTGAATAAGAAATAGAGATTTTTGTATCAAGATAAAAACGGAAAAGTAAATAGCCAAATTTGATTCGAAAAGCAAAAAATTAACATCAACATCGGAAATGATACTCACGAAAAAAAGTCACCACTGGAGCGCACAGCAATCTTCCAGCATAATTGAAGTTTTCACAATCTTAAATAGTGCTTATGTTAAACAAGACAAAAACCTGTGCTAAAACAAATACTAACGGGTATCTCCTGGAGGACAAATGCTCAATTTTGACAAACATAAATAAAAAAGGAGAAAAAAATTAACGGTAGCCAAAAATAACGTGTACAAATTAGAGAAAAATTCAAATTTTTATCTCTTCCTTTGCATTTCATATCAAGTTTATCAACTCAACAGGCAATAATTATCTCATCCATTTCAAATTTACCATTTTTACTTTTGCTTCCCAGCGTGCAAAAGCAAAGAGTTTCATGTCTACAAGCTCTTGTAGCGACCCTGTTTCTCCATTAGTTTTAAAACCTGAAAGGCTGATGATACCTTCCCCCTTTTGTACAGGTTTTTCATCATCATCTCAAGCAGTCTTCTGCAGTCATAGGTTATCCCAAGAGCCCTGAATGCATCTTGGTAATTGCTTCATAACTGCCAAACAACTAATCTTGCAAAACATTTTTCTGTCTACTAAAAGCAACAGAACAACAATCAACACCAGCAACACAATTTTAACCATAAAACTTAGTCATAATCCAAGAAGCAAAAGTACAAGATGCACATTCAAACCACCAATTATTTGTACAGATGATTAGATCTTTTTTTTTATTTTTTTGTGGTTGGTTACACATCTCTGAAACTTTCTTTACCGTGCTTGATGATCTTGCTCTGCATATAATTCTTCTAGAGCGTATATCAAACTCAGTTACTCTACGAACAAATAAAATTTTATCAGATATATATATCCATGATTTATCTATACTATATATTCAACATATATATATATATATATATATATAGCACTGGGTGATTCAAATATAGACACCAAGAAATTCAGTATCATATCCAGAATATTGTAATAAAAATATCACATTAACAGAAACACCAGACAACAGTGATTCGCTCAACCACCCCTCCACCCCACCCCCCCCCGGAAAAAAAAGTACATCAATTCCGTAAAAACCCTAAATTAAAAGGAAGAAAACCTAATTCGGCAATCTACTTATCTTTAGCGGCCAGACCAACCCCATACTTCTCTTGCAACTTAGTAATCTCTTCTTCTTTCTTCTTCTGGTCAAACTTCTTGCTCATCTTAGCTTGCTGGTAGTAGAGAACGATGAGGTATCTGTTGGCGACATTGAAGCCAGACAAGTGGTCGACGGCGGTTTTAGCATCATAGATATCTTCATAAACAACGAAGGCGGTGCCGCGAGTATCCTTGTTCGTGCCGATTCGAATCTGCCGGATGGCGCCGTATTTCCCGAATATATCGTACATTTCCTCGCTGGTGATGTTGAACGGAAGGTTTCGGACGTAGAGAACTCTGTTCACCTCCGGTGGAAGCCTTGTGTTGCTCTTCCTTAAGCTGATTGTTGCCATCTTCTCAGAAGAGAGGAGAATCTACGTCGAAAATGATTTCGAGGGCTTAGGAAATTGTAGAAGAATTGGGAAATTTGGGAATGGATGGCAAAAAATTTCTATTAAGGCACCGGGTAGGCGGTTACCGAGAAATAGGATTGTTAACAGGGCCGAACTAACCCAAAATCGGCCCGCTTAGCTGCAAATAATTGGGGGCCCGGTTTGGCCCATTATCAATACTAGGAGGAGAACACCGCGCTTTGCGCGGTGTGATTTCAAACTTGCCCAGAAATGTCTAATTATTCAAATTGGGATATTAAATATAAAAAGCTACATAAAGGTGCACCAAAATCTTTGTCGTTATTTTTTGTAATTTTATTAAGCATGAAGAGAAAACACAATTTCAGCCTAGTTGCTGACAAGTCATTTTTTTGTTTTGCTAACTAATTGGACAGCAATGACAATGTCATTAGTTTAAAAATAATATATCACCGCATAATGCTGCCTTACATTTTCTATGTACACCAAAAATGTGTTGCTCTTGAACAAATTCAACAGGAATTTATGAACAACACGAAAATATGTTGGGCCAGAAATCTATATAATTGTAAAATATAGTAATGGTTGCAGAATAGCAAGAGACAAAGGACTCAAAACAATAAAGATTGGAGAATTGTATATGCTTTCTTGTCTATGATAAGATAAACAAACCATTATCTCATACTCAGAATCTTCTCAACACATATGCCATTTAATTTTTGTGGCAGCAACTCTTAGCATCACAAAAAATAAACATAAAATCTTATGGACTAAAAAAGGAGAGGGAAGAACACCCCAAAATTAAAAACTAAGTAAGATTAATTAAATAACAAAAAGTTCATTGAGATTAAGCATTAGAGACTCAGATTATACATAATCTAAGCACAGTAATAGTAGTAAGGTCCACAACTGCAATAGCATGGTAGTTCCATTTTTTTTTTATTTTCAATCCAACCAAAATATGATAACTCAAGCCAATCCCCTTGGTACAAATCAACAAAAATTTAATGAAAGAGCCATACTCTGGCAAAAGGACAAAAAAAACAAGCAAGATTTATGCAAATACATGAGCAAAACGACATCAATTATACCCATTTTATTTTGTGACAAAACGGTGTCTTAGAGTTCAAACTATTGTTTCATCAAATGGAACAATATCAAATGGAACAAAAAAGTAAGTTCACTACATTGACAAAATATACATCCAATCTAACATGAAAACTTCATGAAGGAATGTCATTGAAGTTGGCAATATCAAACTACATCCCTAGTGGCACTGGTAAGCTTAAGGATCATCGCCATCACAAAGATAAGCTTAAAAAATAGCTTCATTATCAGTGGCATTGGAAACTGACCAGATTGGCATTACCAACCGAAATAATTTAAACAAAAGGCAAACTACAAATTACCTAAGAAAACTAACTAATTTATTTTCCTTGTCAATATTGAGTTCATAAACAAAAGAAAAGTAAATCTAACAACCCATCAATAAGATTGACAAATAACCAAAATCTAAAAAAACAAAAACAAGGCTAACATCTCTAGACAAAAGAAATGAGCAAAATTACAAGTTGAATAGCAAATGTACAACGAATAATATGGCCGAGTTGAATTCTGCAAAGAAGAAATTGAATTTTAGGTCCTAGCTGTGTATTCCCAAAAGAAAAACTCTAAACAGTAAAAATGGAATAAGTAAAGCAAGACAGTAAAAGAAATAAATTTGGATCAAAAGGAAATAGGATCCCGTCACAAATTTTCATCTTCACTTTTCCAAAGACTAATAACAGGGAAAAGAGGGCAGAAAGTTACAATAACTGCAGGGAGAGAAATCTGTTCACACAAAAAAAAATAGAAATTTGTCCACACAAAAAAAGGGCATTAAAACATACCATCAAGGCTTAATGAAGAAAAGCAATCTTTTTTATTTTTTTTCCTTCATCTAACAAAGACTTAGAATAAACAACACTTATTGGAAAAAAAGGAAGACAAAACCTTGGATCTGCACTAAACAAATTAACATTTTTCTGTTCAGAGAAAAAAGCCCCTAAATAAAATTCACCTTGAGAAAACAAATTCCACAATCCTTTTCTACAATGGTGCAAATATTAATATCTCAGTCTGTAACAAACATATGTAATTTAGTAGAAAATAAAGACAGTTATAATTCTTATGTTACACCATGAAATCTAGCATAGCATATGTGAGATCGCAAAAGGAAGTAAAACAATAGGATTGAAGCACTAAACACCTGAATGTTTTTTCAAAGTTTTACATCCAGATCACACTCAATGTAATTAGTCATATCTATAGAAGGAAATTGACCATGAGAAAGTACCTTAAAGTAAAAGCCTTTAACACTTACTAAGTCATTGAAGCCAAGTGTGTTTCTCATTTAGGTTTTAACTTCCTAAGAATGTCCAAAATGACAGTACCATGTGCTTTGAATGAAAGTCTTATGTACTTTATTCAGTAATGGACAAAGTCAAAAGGCACATGTAGGGCTTCCAATGGGTCCAAATAAAGAAATTGTGGTAATCAGGTATGAGCACCTTGATTACTAACTCAAGTTATTACCCAGATAGCATTTTGAATATCCTACGTTTTTTTTGACGAATCTATTTATTGAAAAATGTTCATCTTTTATTTCAGATAAACCCTGATAAATTCATCTTCTTCATACAAAAGCAATAGCAAGACAAAAAGAAAAAATTCAAAGGATTTGAGAGCCGAGAGATAGAAATCAAAAGAACAACGTTATTATTAGCCAAAAAAGAAAAAATAAAAAAAAAGCTTCAAAAGTATATATCCCTAGAGAACAGAAAAGAATGAAAGTAGGTGTTGTCATCTTTCTTCGTGCAAGGACAATAACATAAAAATGCAAAATCAGATGAAAAAAAAACCGGTGACACAACAATACTTTCCTGAGATGAAAAAGATTTAACGAACAAAGGTCTTATTAATTAAAAAAAAAAAAGAAAAGAAACCATGGGTCATTAAATCTAATAAACATAATCCACCAGTTGAAGAATCAGGGATAAATTACAAAAGGGACCATAACTCTCAACTTCGGGCTAAATCTACCTCAATAGTACCTCAAACATAAGCCAAATATTCAAAAAAAGAAAGCACAAAACGAACTTATTAACTTGACATTGAAATGTACCAAAACACAATTAAGTACAAAAGAAAGCAACAGACCTTCTCTAATTTATACAAAAAGATCAGCAACGAGATTTGTGCTGATGGCAATTCTAAAGGACATGAAAATCGAGATTGTCATCAAATACCATCTCCTGCAACAAAAATTGGAAAAAAACTGTTTATCATTTAAAATCAAAACATTTGAAGATGAGGGCGTCAAAAATACTCAAAATAAGACTCACCTGAATAAAATTTTTACAAGCTCCAAAAACCTACCGCCATTCTTTAATAATCAATAGAAACTTAATCATTTTCTCATAATCAACGGTAACTTAATTGACAGAGATATCCACTAATTATTAGTATACAAGCACATCTATTTGACTAAGATATTTTTCTAAATAAAGTGTAACAGATTACCTGTCCAAAGCTGAACTATGCTAAAAGTCCAAAGCTTAGACTCACTGGCACTAAACGAACCATTACCCCTATAAAATTCACCCCAAAAAGTGAACAACAATAAATAGGAGGAAAAATAAATTGTTCATATGCAAAACGGAAACAAATGAGAAAACAAGAAGGTTATAAAATGTTACACAAAAATAAACACCAAGTTTTTAGCCAAAGATATTGTGCTAAAATTTGAACAGACTATGAATCCAAAACAACCAACAAATACACCAACCAATTTTCCCATACATAATAGAAAATCACATAAGTTTGTATAGATGTCGTAGAAGGCCAGAAAAAAAAGGACAAATAAGTAACACGAGAACTATTAAAAATGCGTGCAAAAAATAAAAAGTAATAGTGAAAACCCGAGATCTGGAAGAATGAAACTCAAAAAAGCAAAATGACATACAATTTTTCTTGGCAATGATCTTCTCTTGACAGCCTCTGTCTCCTAAGAAAGCATGGACAGAAAATCAGGCATAGTATATGTGAAATTTTAGATGGTGAGTAACAGAAAACGTTGAGGAAAAAAATCAAGAAATATTGAAAGAAAATAAATCTAAGAGGCAATAAAGAACCTGAAGTCTGGAGTTAGATTCTTCAAACTTCCTTGTTTTTGGATTCAATTCTTTCAACCGTACACTTTGTTCGGGAGACCGAGAAGGGATCGGCGAGAGAAGCAGACGGCGGCTCTTTGGGATTTGGTGGAGAAGATATTGCGATAGGGTTTCTGGTCACTGCTGCGTGGGTCTGGTAATTGGGATAGGTAGATAAGGAGGTGAAATCTCATTTCTGTCCTCAATTCAATTCACCAACTCAATCAATTGCAGGAGGACTACCATCAATTGGCCAATGAGAATGCGCCACATCCAAGGTTTGTAAAATCGAGATCTTACGTAGGATCGATTTTGGCTTCACGGGATCAGATCGTAGGATCGGATCGTAGAATCGTAAGATCCCACTGAATGCTCCTAAATTTACTAAATTAATGAACTTAAAATTCATATACCATTTTGTACACCCTAAAAGATATCAAATAAATAAGTTACTTATAAACATATAGCATTTTTAACCTACTGTTTAACAAGTAATAAAGAAAAAAAAACATATACAGTTATAAATTATTGATTTCAAGTCTTAAAATCAAATGCTTTATAGTTTACACAATAATAATTTGAAATATAGAATAATCATCAACCTCCACAAACACTAAAAAGTCTAAACTTCCAAAATTCAAGATTTTTCAACATGAAAATTAACTACTAAAATGTCATCTGTCAAGTTTAAACAAACATGAAAAAATAAATAATAACAATTCATCATTTTCAAGCATCATAACATGGGGTCGGAGAGAGAGAAGCAATGGAGACGGCCTGCAATTCACCTCTGCCCACGGCCTCTGCTGACGGCTTGCAATTCATCTCTGCCCAGTTCACCTTTGCGGCTCTGCCCAATTCACCTTACCTCTGCCGAATTTGCTTGGAATCAAGATGGAAAAGAAGCTTCAAGTGGAGATGGGGAAGAAATTGCTCCAATTCACCACTTCACCTCTGCCGAACCATGTTTGGAATCAAAATGGAAAAGAAGCTTCAAACGGAGATGGGGAAGAAATTGCTCTAGTTCACCTCTGCCGAATTAAATGCCCTAATTTAATTTTGGTAGAACGAAAAATTGAAAAGTCCCTTTGTCTTTCTCGGTGCCCTTTTTCATTCCCGAAGCCGTATGAGTGTACGGGGATTGAGGATCGTGAGAATCTTTAGATTTTAGTGTGTTTTTTTTACTTTTGAGACAAAAATTGTCACACAATTGCAATTAAAGGTTGCAGTTCTTCAGTAAATTATAAGATTGCCCCAAATGTTTTCATTTTGTTACAAAATTTTGCCTCATTTTTCTAAAACTTGCAAAATTTCATAGAATCGTAGTAGGATCGTAGGATCGTACGATCCTACGACGATCCTACGATCCTACAAGCGATTCTACAGATTCCATGCAAAATGAGGCATTTTTCGATTTCGCATACGATCCGGATCGATTCCATAGATCCGGATCGTAGGATCGTACGATCCGGATCGCGATTTTAACAACATTGGCCACATCAGCAATTGAAACTCAATTGAAACTTCTTGCATTCGCGCATAGACTAGATATGTTAATAAATAGTATAAGAGCCAAGGAGGTCTTTAGCTTTGAAACACTTTTTCGTCGGCCCTCATGTTTGTCTCATGTTTGTCACGTGCCAAGATAATTGATGCGATGTCGATTTGGCTAAATTCAAATTTTTGTCACCGCTTCACTTCTCTACTTTAGTTTTTGTTGTGTGCTATTAAATTATACCTATAATAATTTATTATATAGGTATATTACGAGTACTTACTAACTAAGGTACTAAGTTTTAATCATTAATAAAACATCTTATCATTATTTCAAATAAACTTCCTAATATTAGTTTGAGATAATTTTTTAATGTAAAATTGTACATGTATTCCAAAAATCAGTAAGTTTTAATCATTAATCAAATTTACCATATTACTAGTAAGAATTATTATTTATGTATAAAAACTTACTGTTACTTGAACTAAACTTACTCTCTAAAAAGTAAGTTTGAGATATAAAGTAATAATTTATTTATTTAAAAAGTAAGTTTAATCTTTATTCAAATTTACCTTTTGAGGTATAAAAATTACTAATCTATTAAGGTTAACTTACTAATTTAGATGGGAAACTTATTTCCATATTTTTAGGTGTTATCCGATTTAGGTGGATGGGTCCAACAAGTAATTAAATGGTCCCTAAAAGTGCAACAACCTGTTATATTAGGTAAAAACTGTTTCGTTACCATAACTATCGTTACTAAAGCATTGTCCTTATATATTATGTACTTTATGAAAAAAAATGAGCGTTTAACTTAAAATGTACAGATACCATGCCTAACAGCAACCAGAGGAAGCTTTCCTCTAAATGGCACATATTATCAAGACCCGAAACATACCCCGACTCGAACCACTTAAGACCCAAGCCGACACACCAAACTAAGGGATATGCCACAGTCCCTCATTACGCACCCAGGTTAGGCGGCGCCGGGGGGGTTCAAGTCTATGGAAAGATTTGAACCCAGAAGCTCATTCATCCTAAAAATTTTATTCTTCCCTAACTGATACTTTTATTCATAACATCAACTTAGTGCTCAAGGTCAATAAAAAATTTAGCTATGATATATGCAAATTTATGCAGGTCTTTGCTGATGACGAATCTAGTAATTACCCAATAATGTTCCTAGGGATTGGTTGTGGCATCTAGAAAAACGATTTGTGTATTGCGGAAAATCCACGCCCTCCATATTTAAAGGTGAATTGGCAGATTTTTAAAATACATAATGCATCATATTCACCAATCAAACTAATTGTAATATTTGTCATGATTTACTCTAGGAATGCAACAATGGGAGATTGAATCTTGCTTTTGGAGAGGTACGATACAAATTTTTCTTATGTAATTGTTGTGACTTTGCAAATAATTAAACCTTCTGTGGATCGCTATGAGTTGTATATCTTACTAATTTCAGGCAATATTAATTGAAGTTTCAGCAAAGATACTCAAAAAGAAACTATAGCAACTCTCAAGTCGCTAACTAAATTAATGCACAACGAAGCATGAATCCTTTCCACATCAATTGTTGTTTGAGTATCGTGACAAAATCGTAATGTATGGGTGTCTTTGATTAATGGAAACTGGAAGAGGTGGCAGTTGCTTGTGCTTGTGTTAACCATAGGAGAGAATATTCCTAAATTCTGTTGGAATCTAAAAACCCTGTCTCCTTGTGGTTATCTAACAAGTGATAGGAGTTTAGATATGAATTTGATAATGAAAATTACTCAGCTTTTTGCTTGTTAAACTCATAAACTATGTGCCCATGTAGTGCCCTTGCTTTTACTGTGTTAATCTTCTGAAACAATATCTGCTTCTACTGTATTAATTTTCTGAAGCAATATCTGTTCTGAAGTGCCATTGACTATTGAAATTTGAAAGAGAAACTTCCCATGTAATGAGCAGTTTAGTTGGATGGATGTCTGCATTGATGATGTATTTTTATTTGATTTAAAGTATTATTTGGCAAGTGCATTTGGAAATCGTAGAATTTTGGTGCAGATTCTATACCTATAATATAAAATTAAGTAGGAAGTTGGTTGATAATCTGATTCAATCCAAACACCAGAGAGAAATGCAAAGGGAAAACAAATTTGAAATGAAAAAAGTATGTGTCCTAGATGAGTGTAAATCGTTATGTCAATGCACTGAGTCGTGTTATGAAGCCAATGTTTGGCAGGCGTCACAGTGGTGTCTATTATACTGCTTCTGTGAACTATTGGAAACTGCAATGTGTTTCATTGATAGTAGAGCACAGGCAAGTAAAACAAAAACTATATTAAGAACATTGCAAACATATTTAAGATCCAGGGATGCTTTTGCCTGCCTAAATTCCCGATCTACAATTTCCTTATTTTATTGAACATATAATCTTGAATAAGTGGATTCCTTCATTTGGCCTTTTCCATTATGAGTTCTTCAGAGCAGTTAAAATTAAAGTCTTTCTCATTTGGTCTATAAAAATTTACGGCCTTATCTTCTCACTGATATGATGGAAAACATATTTGTTGAGTCGTTTTCTGCAACATAAAACTTTTTCATTGCCTAATGTATGTGGCTGAGAGATCTCAAATTATCTCAGCAGCTTTTGCCAAGTATGAACTCGATTTTTATTTTCAACTAAAGAAAGCTTCTTTAGTTAAAAATCTGGAAAATGACTACTGCTTTATACCTTTGTCACTATAATATTGTTTGTATGGGATTTGTCACTTATAATAGGCATTGACATTGTTGGCAGTGCTAATCAAAGTACAGTGTCTGCATACTTCTGATAGGAATTTAACATGTTGGAACAGAAATTAGTGTAGATGTTTGAAACTGCTAATACTACTGCAAAATTCTTAATACGGCAATATTGCAGGTTCATATGCCTTTCTAATGAAACATATTAGGAAGTTAATGAATTGGTCATATGTGAAGTTATGAATTTAATATATCATATTATGTATCTTCTAGGCAATTGTTTTCAGTGTCCATTTTGTTTTATGATGAAGTATTTACTGCATATTTTCCAGTGAGACAGGGTGTATGACCTGTTGAGAAGAATTTGACAAACACCTCAAGTTAAGGTGCATGAGTTGAGTGCAATAAGAAATAAACTAGTCTCCGACCTAATGGCTTAAAGCATTTGGAAGAAGCTGTAAACTCAATAGTTCCCTCATGCTGTCCTCAGGAACAAAATTTGTTCTTAAAAATCTTAGAAGTCCAATAGTTCATCATTTCTGGACCTGAAACGAAAAGGAAAAGTGTGATTTTGCTGAAACTGTTTACAAGACAGAACATAACTTAGTGATTGAATCTGTCATCTTGGAATCCTTTAGTGTATGTAAATTTGTGCTAAATAGTACTGTACTTATTTACAGTTTTATGTTCTTTTGCCTCCAGGTTTTGTGTGTACGAGGGCTTTTGACAGAAAGACAAGGGAATCAAAGCCTCTCGCAGCATGGCTACACCCTTCTGGTGGGAAAGAAGATGCAAAGGAAAGGAGATGAAGCAAAGGAAAAGGATGATCAGTAAGAAAGGCAAAACAGTTAAAAGAGAGGAAGGAAAAGAATATGATGCTCTTCAGGTACTGCACCCAATGTAATACAATAAATCAAAGATTTGATGCACAATTGAATATAGCCCTGAGACCTTTTTGTTGATAATTTATTCAGCTAGCCTTTTTTGAAGGGATTTGAATCTTACATTTGTATTCATTTCTTAGTTGTTGGAGGCACTTACAGTTAGGAAGTTAACGTGGCTGCTCTTTTGGTAAATATGTCATTTTTTTTATAGTGATAAAAAGTATGTCATTTTTTTTTTACATGACGTTCATGTTGATCATGCTCCTTGAAGGTGTGTATTTATGTATGGTATCTTATTTTCTATAAGAAGGAAGGATATAATTGACAAACAATGATCTTGTTGTCCAGTATTAATTTGGTCGGCCATCAAATTCATTTTTATTCCTTAGCCTTCATCAGGGACCTTGCAATAGTAGACAAATAATGGAGTTTTATTTACTTTAAAAAAAGAAATAAAATGAAAATGATGGAAGTTTGGGTTATGCAGCTTTAGCTAACTGTAATGAAAAATTGGCCTTTATTCTGGTTTCTGCTAGACTGATATGCCAAACCATTATTTCCATCTAAGTTCAAAATAATTTCATCATCTGTCGACTCATCCTTCATTCCGTCCCCCCCCCCACCCACCAAACAAAAACAAAAAACAAAAAAAAACCCCAAAAAAAATCATCATTAAAATTAAACACTAAACACATGTTTTCAGCCCAAAGGGGTCCAAATCCACACAACCTCAAAGTTTAGTTGGGAATTATGGCCATATGCTACGAGTTATTTTCACAGACAATATGTCCATATGCAATTTTAATTGAAGCCCGCATCACTACATTTTATGTCCTTTATATATAGGATAACATTTTTATGTGTTATCAGCGTATAACTTTTTTCTACTAACAGATTTAGATCATCTCACATAACATGAATTCAAATTTGAAATAATTTCTTTTTTTATTAGCAGGTTTAGATCATGTCAAAGAATATGAATTCAAATTTGAAATTAAATCATACACATGTCATATACATTTAAAATTGTTAATGAAAAAAATCATTATATTGTTAGTGCGTAAAAAGTTGATCTTTGTATACACCATAAAACAATTAGCAAAAGACGGAGTAGGACATTGGCAAAAAAAAAAAGAAGGTAGGACATTGGACAACAACCTGCCTCTTCCCATTTATGCTGTTGTCCTTTCCTTTGTGTTTTCTTTTCTTTTTTTTTTTTGGTTCTTTTTGTTCCCTGCAGGAACGGGATTTAATTTTTTCTATGTTGCAATTGCATTTCCTTTTGTATTTTCTAATTTCTACTTGTTCAATTTGGTTCCTCGTATTAAACTTCAACAGAATTGGTCGATGTAGTAGTTTTATTATGTCTACACAAAAGGTAAAAAAGTAGTATGCGATTGAAATATGATTGACTAAAGGAGCTTAAATTTAGAATAAATTGGCCTTTGCTTTATAATTTAGACTAAATTTGCATCTCTCTGTGAAATGAAAATTAGATGAGAGTCAACAAGGGATTCATCATATTCTCCGCATAATTTTAATGATCCTAAGTCTCCATATAATTTCTCGGCAACAAAAGAGTAGGCCACATTGTAAGTAATGGTTTGGGCCAAAAGAGGTAAGAAGCCAGACGAAGGCCCAGTTGGGTTCTTTCCTTCACGTGGTTATATCACACATGTAGCAGAAAAACTGAAACCTTCGAAGTCACAACCCAGAAAAGAAAATCATTTTTGACTTTGTGTTAAAGATGCTCTATCTCAAGATTCTCTCTTTTTTTTTGTGTGTAAATTAGATTAGTTCGAGATGTAAATATGATGATACATCTATTCATTCATGATTACATTGTAATTTCTACAAGAAAAATATAATTCACTTAAATTGCTCCAATTGTTTGGATTATTTAAAGGGAAAATCGTTCAAAACGTCCTTCACATTTTACAAGATGACTTTTTTCATCCCTCACTTTTAAAAGTATAATTTTACGTCCCTTACAAACTCACATTGACCAAATTTGGTCCCTACCTAGGTTTCCGACTAGTTTTTGGTCGGAATCTACCACGTGACTTGCATGTGATCATTTTTTAAGGGCAAAATTATCAAATCAAATTTTTACATAATTTGATTCATAGTCCCTCACATTTCACAAAATAAATTTTTTCGTCCCTAACATTTTACAAAATGAATTATTTTGTTCCTCACATTTCAAAATTGAATTTTTCCATCCCTCACATTTTTCAAAATAAAATTTTTCATCTCTCATTTGATCATGTGTATGAATAGCTTTTTTTCTATAAACCCACGTATATGTTTATTTGATTTTACCTGAACAGTATGAATAACATGTAATTTATCTCTATTGGATTTCATCTAAACATGCTAATCATAGTTATACACATGCTATTCAATAGATATATATAGGGGTTTTAAGCTAATAATTTTGTTTAAAACCCATGTATATATTTATATGATTTCACCATTTGAACCTATTTAATATTTGTGACCTTTCTCTTTTGGTAATAATTTACTTATTGAGTTGTATAATAAGGTCATCTAATTAATGGGTCCTAACTTGAATTCTATAATTGTGCTAACAAATTTCAGTTTAAATTTGAATTTCTACTCGATACTTTTAAGACCAATAATTGAATTACTTGCCTTGTGATTGTCTTAAAATTTGTAAGTGCCAATTACTTATTTCTTTTTGTCATACTTTTCTTTTGTTTATTTTTTCTATCCAAATTTAATTCGATAGAAACACTCGATAATATTTAGGATTAAATGTCTTCTTTATTTTCAAATTTGAGTAAAAGAAAATCAATATAAGTGAAAAACTAACAATTTTTTTAAACCCATGTATATATCTATTTGATTTCACTTGAACAGTACGAATAGTATCTAATATATCTCTATTTGATTTCACATGCTATTCGTACTGTTCAGGTGAAATAAAATAGATATATACATGGATTTAAAAAAAATTATTCACACACATGATCAATAAAAGATGAAAAAATTCATTTTGAAAAATGTGAAGGATGAAAAAATTCATTTTATGAAATGTAAGGGATGAAAAAATTTGTTTTATGAAATGTGAGGGATTATGAATCGAATTATATCAAATTTGATTTGACAATTTTGCCCTTAAAATATGATCACGTGCAAGGCACGTGGTGAATTCCGACAAAAAACTAGTCGGAAACCTAAGTAGGGACCAAATTTGACCAATGCGAATTTGCAAGGGACATAAAATTACATTTTTAAAAGTGAGGGACGAAAAAAGTTATTTTGCAAAATGTGAGGGAGGTTTTGAACGATTTTCCCTTATTTAAAAGACATTTGAATTTATAATTCACCAATTATCAGATTATATTTTAAACACTATAATAATTTATTATTTACAAATTCAAGTACGTCCTAAATAGTCTAAAGAAGGATTTGAGAAAATTTCAAAACTGTCATCAAAATATTAAATCCAAATGAAGCCAAAGTTCAAATCGACTTTGATCCAATTAGAAATATTGATTAGGTCAATAGCAATATCCTTTGATGACATTTGATGATTTCGGTTAAATAAAACATTCGATGATTTCGAAAGATATCGACATACAATTCACAAATTCCCACAACTTCCCTCCCCCGGGATATACATTTTAACGCAGAGTTCTTTTCATTGTTGTTTCCGTGTCTCTTTTCTATTTATGAAAAAACACAATCATATACAAACAAATTTTAGTTTTGAGTATTAAATATGGCTAGTCATATCTAGCTTATGTATTGAATAACAATTTAACAGAACAATAAAGAACAAGATTTTATGTGAACAATTTAACAGAACAGTAAAGAAAAAACGATAGGTCACTGGAGAATAGAAAGATAGGGAAGAAAAAGGATAACTTAAAATTTTTCCTCTCTTTATTTACTTAGGGTGTGGGTTTGGAGAACAAGTTCAATAGTGGTACTTTTGAGTGTGTTTGGATAATAGATTATTTAAAAAATATTTTTTAAAAAATACTGTAGCACAATTTTGAATGTGATATATGTGAAATGATTGAAAAATGTGTTTGTAACATAGCAAATAAATCTATCTTTTCATGTGCATCTATTAATTGCTACTAAAATTCGGAGAAAGGTTAAAAAAGAATGTCACGGTTCTTTGTTCTAGCAATCCATGAGTTTTTCTCACTAATAGTTATGTGACTTCCCCTATCTACTTTTGTTGCAGGAAATGACCATACTTTGGGTTTTGTTATTGGTGGGTCTGCTCATGTGCAAATGCAACTTGCACCAAAGAGTGTGAGAGTCTGGGATTAACTGGTCTGGCTCTCTGCTCAGACTGCAACACCTTTGCTGAGTATGTCAAGGACCAAGGTTGTACCTTTATTATATGAATTTTGTTGATCCTCATTTATTTATTGTTTTTGGTGGATTTTATTTCTGGGTTTTGATGGGTTTTTTCAATTGATTACTCGCTTGTAAGTACATGGGTTGTAAAATGGTAATATTTGGGATTCTTGTTTCTGTACTATAGCTGATTGGTTGTCAAAATTAACGAATAGTGGGAAACAGATGCGATTCTTATTGCTTTTAGTTGATTTAAGGTCTGGTTTTTTTTTTTGGATTTATGAATTGCTTATTTATATGTGAGATGTCAATGGTGATAATTTGAAACGAGAACCTGAAAAAGGCTATGTTTTTATACAAATCAGATTGAGCTATTATGCTTATAACAGTAAATAAGTGTATTTTGATTTTTGTTGTTTTCGCTATAAATTTTTATGATTAAGTTTGATCAAAAGATGGATGGGTAAATAGTATTTTGGAAGATTTCACTTTTTTCTTTTTGTGCCTCAGATAGCTTAAGTATAATTGCAGAAATTGAAATAAGATCTTCATTGGGAATCTTAAATTATCTCGTGCAATTAGTGGCTTAAATTATAATTTGTAGAATTCTAAGTAACTAGCCTGGATTATGGTAATGGTTCAGTTTTGTTGCTCTTGAGGATATTTTGCACCTGAGCTGACGATGATCAAGACATGCAAGAACAAAAGTTCTACGATCATGATTTCCTAAGTTACGACTCATAATTCCTTATATTTGATGATTAGGACCATACCTATTAAATTGGGATATTCTGTTGGCATCCTTTATTGTACCAAATGAAGTACTATCAGGAGAAATTCTGAATGGAAATATGCCATTTTCTGAAACATGTACCAAAGAACCCTTATTCTTCAACCCTTTTACATCCAGTTTGATGACTTTGGAAAATTTAAATAGCTGAAGCTTGTGTAACAGAATTCATCAATTACATAATGACTTAGATTTGTTAAAGAATTTTGGATAGTAAGATTACAATAAACTTTTTGAACATTCTACAATAATTTTACTTAATAGGAAGAAAATTGCTCACGTCGTCTAGAAATCCTGGATGTTTGACAAGATCTGCATTTAACATATGCAGTTTAGATGGTAACTTCTATTGTATAATATTGGAATGATCTTTTTGAGCATTCCGCAAATAACATACTCAAATAGAATATGATAATCTAGAAAACCTGATGTTTGAAAAGACTCCGGATGCAGTTTAGATTTGTCAGTGCCTCTCAGAAATCTGCCCCTTGGCTTTACCTTAGGCCTAGAGATGGCTTGCTGGATTGGTCTATTTTTATCTATTGATTTTCGTTGTGAATTTTTGTGTGCAACGCTTGGTCCTGTCGATTCAGAAATAGCTCATTTGATGCCCACTGTCTTGAGTTCATTTTATTTTTTTTTTAAAAAAAATTTTCCTTGATTTCTCTGTTTTGCATTTTGGCCTATATGCTTGCTTCTGATATCTGATGATTTGGTATCTGTAGGGTACGAGAAGGGGCAGTGGGATATGGTGTTAAAAATCTTATTTTTTATAAGAAATATCTCCAAGTCAATAGCTTATGTAGATGAAAGCGTTGGGATATTCTGCCTTCTAACTCTCTCTGACCTTTGTTGTGTAATTTACAGGATCTATTGAGGTGCGAGAGTAATAGAAGCCGTGGTGGCGTCCCCTTCATGTATGTCATTATTGTGGGTTTGCTTGGCCTTCTTCTGGGTTATCTTTTGAAGAGGACGTAATCAATCAAGGTTTGGCGTAACCTGCAATATCATGTGTTACGTAGTCTGTTTCAAAAAAATTTAGATCATTGAAGACAAATGTACAACTGATTGGGAAGAGCTCAGTATCGTGAAGCCATCTGATTGACTTTAGAAACATGCTAAAGAAGGTGCTTGACGGATTTTTATTATTGCCTTGGGGGCTTTAGAGCATTCATAGTGTGACTAATTGCGGTAACATGTTATTTTGGAAACTTAAGAGAGGGACATATTTTTATCTTGCTTGTTGTTTTCTTTCCCTTTCCAATGCTTTAATGTTCAATCAGCGAGAATTTTGTTGGCTTTTGCCCCAGTGGTCATATTGATTCAATCAGTCAACATTTTATCTTCAGTGGTCATATTTAATTTTCCTCTTTGTGACCTTGATATAAACAAACATTGATTCATTTTCTAATTGTCTATTGTTGATTTGTTATCCAAGCATTTGAGGGCTTAGTTAACGTGTATACATACAAAACATGCTAAATGCTAAACTATTCGATTTGGAGCCTTCATCACCTATGCTTTCAGTTTCATTAAGCAAGTTGCAAATCTGCCTTGGTTGATGTGTGTACGTAGCCAACAGTTTTGAGGGTGTCAAGTTTGCACACCAGAATAGTTTCTAAGTTTTAACCAAGAATTAACACCATCCGAATCTCAGGGAACCATCAATAAGGTTAAGAAGCTTTTCATCTTTCGAGTTTCAGAATTTTGCCTGTTTGAACAATAATAGAAATCGAATTGAATTACTTTTCAAATTGAGTAAACAAATAGCATCTACACTGTTAAATATTTGTTTTTTTTTTTTGCTTCCAAGTTACTTGTTTGCAAAAGTACAAGACTAATAAAATATATTTGTTCTGAGAACAAAAGTAAATAATCAATAAAGAAATATCTGAAGTTTTGACTTTCTTGGTTTTGCATCTGCATCACCGCATGAACCTGCAGCCGAGGAAAACTTTATTGAAAGAGTTTCCATTGTGGGTCTATAGAGACTACATTTTAGATATCTCTTTTGTATGTGGATATGATTATATATTATTTTAAAGTTTCTTTTATGCAAAAAAAAAAAGAAAAAGAAAAAGGAAAAAAGATGTTATATTTGTTGTACGTTGTTGACTTAAAACTTATCTTGCATTTGAAATATTTTCATTGTGTAATTATTTGATTTGGTTTTTCAAAACTCATTCATTGTCTTAATAAGATTTTAGACACGAGATAATGGCTTGTTTATCTTGTCAGTTATATGTAAATCTTTAGTCCATATTGTGTTAAATCCTGTATCTCTTGCTATTATGTAGTCATCCTTATCGTGTTGAATCCTGTCTCTCTTGCTATTATGTGGTCGTTTCTATATTTTATAATTAAATAGGCTTCTTATCCAACATATTTTAGTATTGCTCTCAAAAAGTTGAGCTTCCTCTTGAATTTGTTCATGAGTGGCACATTTTTGGTGCACATCAAATCATTGCAAATACAGTTAGCCAATGTAAGATGACGTTACATGGTAATATATTATTTTGAAACTCATGACATTGTCAATCCTATTCAATTAGTAGGTAAAGCAAAAAATGACTCTTCGTCACTTAATCACTAGTTAAAGTTGTGACTTATTTTCACTGCTTAATAAAATTACAAAACATAATCCTAAAGATTTTGATGCACATTTATATAACTTTTCATACTTACTATCTAAATTTGAATAATTGAACATTTCTAGGCAAGTCCAGAAATTACACCGCGCGATCCTCCTAGTCTTCTATAACGAGTAGTTTCTTAGTTTTCAAAGCTACTTTAACTGAACGTAATGGACCATTACTGGAGAAACTAATGAATGAACGTGACCTGTGTACAACTTGGCATAGTAAATCAATTAAAGTGAGATTTTTTTTCTTTTCTTTTTTATTGGTGTGAATATTTTCTGAACTCATTACCAAGCACAGTTTTGGCAGTAAAGATGCTGCCATGCAACCAGATATGCATATTAAAATTCCTTCACCAATAACAAAATACTTGTCCTGAACCAACATAAACAGTTTGCAAACTTGCACACTGAAAACTCAAATGGATGCCAATATACTCAATATTCTTGCATACTTTCCATTTGCAGGACAAAGTATCTATCAAAGAGAAAAATTTATGCAAATTTAATCCAAATGAAAGGGAATCAGCAAAGTAAATTAACCAGAAACCTAAAAGAGGGAGAGTCAAACCTACCTAACTCCAAATTCCCCTGTCATTTAGTCATAATGGTTCTTTAATTTTGGTGGGAGTGGGGGTCGGCAACGATTATTATAAGCACATCGTCTTTTTGGTGGGATCAAGCACCGCGTGTAACGCGTTCTGTTGCAAATTGGAGGCCTGTGTAATGGCGCATAACCTATGGGTCCACGGCCTACAGCTTTAGGAGCAGAGTTAGTAGGAGAACTTGTACCAGTTGCCTTGGAAGCACGACCTGGATCGACTCCAATCATGCCGCCACCACCTGCCAAAATACAAAAAAATTACTGCCATAATAAAATGAGATATTAATATCAAAAGGGCAACATCGACGTCAATTTCCTTGTATTCTTTTTTGATAGAAAGGATTATTGAATCGGCATTAATGGTAGAAATACATCAAATCAAATGTGACACAAATACATATAGGTATAAAATTAATAGATACAATAGATTTGAAAAATTAATATAAATAAATATAACATTGATGCTCCAATATATCATGTCTTCCATCCAGATAAATCATTTTAATCCAATAAATTTGTGCATTTTTCTTATAGCAAGAGATATGGTTAAATATTAGTTCAACTTCAACGAGAAGTTTAGATTGGATAATAATAAATGGAGAAATTGCAAATGTGAAAAATTAGATCTACAAAATCTCAAGTTTCACAGAAAATGAAAAAAAAATGAAAAAGATCTCATAAGGAAAAAAATCAATGAGAGAATAAAACTTTCATTAGAAGAAATTGGGGACGAAGAAACTCTCGCTAGGAGATCCTCTAAGAGAAGAATCTGTCAGTAGAAAACTCTAGAAGAGAATTTATTACTATGACAAAAACTAAAATAGTAAAGAGTGAACTCCCTTTTATGGGAAAAGACCAAATTTATCTGATCTCTCTTCCGTGAAAAAGGCAGAGGAGATTTTGATAGGAGAAGTTCTAGAGAGAACGAGGAAAGTAGTCCAATTTCCTTCCACTCTAATTCCCAAATCAACAACTTTCATGCATCAATGACTTATACTACCATCATCATAGTTTATAGTAAGTGTATTAAATTTAGATGAATGTTTTCGATTAAAGCAAACTCACTGCTGAGCAATTTTTTTTTTTTTTAAAAAAACTGTCAATAAGAAAGATGTATACTTACCGCTGCCGCCAAGTGGCCGTCCAGAGAGAGCGGGTTGGACCAAAATGATGGAAATCATCAAAAGCCAAAAGAAGATGAACATAGGAGAAGCAAAAGTCTTGCTTGTCATTGTTTATTTCTATGTGACTGTCTGTCTCATAACTTGTACAAGCTCTAGTGTTATATATATATGATTGAGATTCGGAGAAAGATTTGAAAGGATAAGGCTACGTGAACCTTATGAAAAAGTCTTGTGTAGCTGCTGTTCTATTTGACCCCATATATCACAAATGAAATTAGACTTTAAAGACTTGCATGGGTCTTCTACTCTTTTCTGTGGCGTCCTTCTGTCACACCATATTAGACGCCTGTGGACTAGAAGGAATCTGTCCTAATTCCTTACTCTGGAATCTTGTCCTTGAAAGAGACCTGAGTGAAAATTTTTGAGGTAAGCTTAATTCGTCATGAAATAAAAATTGTTATGTCACTTCTCTTATAAACTTTGCAAGTGTCAAGTGTAATCTAAGAGGAGGAGTGAATTAAGTTGTATAAAAATTAGATAAGCTACGGCGAATTTTATCTAATTTTAACTAACCAAATTTATCTAAATGATCACAAACTAAAGCGTGTAAGTAGAAAACAATAAAGATGAGGCAAGTATAGCACCTAAATGACCAAACAATGAGCAATAGATTAAAATAAAGTAAACCAAATGAAATGGTACTCTCGTGATACCAAGGTACACTTCCAAGCTTCTCTAAGATCGAAGTTGATCCATTAAAAAAGTTCTTCAAAATTGGTGAAACAATGCCACTTTGTACAAAGAAATGATTACCTTTACTCACATTAATCTCTCCTTAGTTGAGTCAAAAGTTTTACACTCAAAAGTTTTACACTTCCTATGTACAATGTTTTCAGAACCGGATCAGACCGGCCGGTTCAATCGGTTGGACCGTGAACCAGACATATCAACGGTTCGATCTAGTGTTAAAGCCGTAAGTTCATGGAAAACCGTTGAAAATCGGACGAACCGTAAACCGACGGTTTTTTTAATTCCTCAACAAAATATCAAGAATGGTGTAGCTCCGATTCGAACCTAGCCTCCAAGTTTACATATGACAATCTTACCACTAGACCATACTTGAGTTTGTTGACAATTCTACTTGACTAAAAAATATATTAAAACATCAAGTACAGAAAAAGCAAAGTGCATCAATGCAGATGAACTTTTCTAAATTTTCTTTCCATCACTTTCTTTCTCGGCTTCATCAGGCGGCGCTCTCTAGTTGTTCTCTTGATTTTTTTTTCAATTTTTTCTTCTTAACCATTTTAAACCCAAATATCCACAACAAGATTTTCTCAAGTCTTAACCATTATTATCAGGTTATCATCTTTAGCAGATTGTAAACAAGTTGGAAATTTCAACTTTTCTTGTTTTCCATCATTTTGGTAAGTTTAATTTTTCTCTTTTCAAGCTTTTTTTCTATATTATTATCTTTAGTTGATTTTTTTGCATTTTCTTCTTTTTCCCCCCAATTTTCATCTGTTTCCCTAATTTTTGTTTTATTTTTATTTGATTAATTAAGGATGAAATTTTTGCAAAAGTAGCACACCTCCGTGTAAGAATTGGGTAGGACTTACAAATAATAACATTAGGCTGGTCAAAAATATGGTAGTTGGCACATAATCGAAGCTATTGATCATTGAATTTAAAATAATTAATTGTATAGGATCATTGAATTTAATATAACATGTTAATTAGTGATGTTTAGTAGCAATTAATTTTTAATGTGTTTAGCTGTATATTTGTTTTTCAAATTTTTTTAGTTTTTTTTTTAGTTTGAGCAATTAGATTTATATTTTTATAATAAAATTTTAACTTTTTCAAGTTAAGTTGATGAAATTGTGAAGGTGGTGTTGTTGCTACTTGTCATGCCACTAATGGAAGTTTGTTATTCAAATGGTTTGTCTGGAGTTGAACTCTTTTATGAATTTTTTTAAGGATTGTAAAAGAATTTCAATATTTATTTTATTTATTTTTTGTGTTTTTATTTGTGATAATTGGTGAACATTTGGATTGTATCTATTTATGTTTATAATGAATTTATGAAAACTTGTGGTGAATTATGATATTTTAATTATGTTTATCATTCCATGTTTTATGTATAACTTTTAGGAAATTTATTATTATCTCAACTTAAATTTAGTTATGTTGGTGAATGCATTTTAGAAACTTAAGTTATCAATAATCATATTAAATTGTACATTAGCTGTCAAGTTCAAGTGTAGAATGAAATCTGCTTAGTAAAAAAAAAAAAAAAAACAGTGAACCTGTGAACCAGTCGGTCGAACCGGCCACCTCTCCGGTTCGCTAACCGGTCCGAGTTTAAAAACATTGCCTATATATCTAACCTTTCCGAGCTAAAATTGAATTGCTCACAATTACAATGAAGAATTTTACAAGCTTTTCAACCTCATAAAAAACTACAAGTGAACAAGAGAGCGTATTTTTTTAACCAAAATTACTCTAGAGAGCTTATAATTGACATAGACAAAAGTTCTTAATAAGTTTAGACTTTATCATATTTATAGCACCCCAAAAATTGGTCCAAAATGCCCTCTAATGGTCAAGCATTTAATGCAGAAAAAATGACCGTTGAAACTATCAGATTTCTGATCGTTATGCTAGCGTTCGATACAATCGTTCAATCAAGGATGAGAAGCTTTCTTGTGTAGATGTTCGGATGGCCAATGCAAGTTCTCCTTCGTCCAAGAGTCCGTCCGACAGATGACCAGAGCATTCCAACTTGGCTTTTGAATTTTTCAAATGGTCGATAGGGATGCCCTTTGTCCTAGAGATTCATTCAATCAAGATTGATATTTGCTCTTCCATGTTTGGACAGCCGATCCTTGTTTCTTGTGTTCAAAAGTGTGTCCGAAGATGGATGTAGTTCCTTGAAAGGTTGCCTTGTACGTCCAATCCTCCAACGTGTGTTTGAAGCTGCGTCCAACAGATTGCGACACCGTTCCTTTCTTCTTGCTTTTCTTTTCTTTTCTTTTTTCCCTGGTGATTGAGCACCTGTTCTATCAGAATTCTCATTGGAAAATATTAGTTCAAATCATCATTTTGATTTGTTAATCATCATAACAAAGGATTGAGGGACTGAAGTCTTCAAAGTTGTTGGGATTTTGTATTCTTAATTTCTTAGTACACATATATTTGGCTATTAGATGTAAACCCATTGGGTTGAAAAAAAAGATGTGCTCCATCATCCCGTATTTGTTCATGGTAATTGGGAGTCGTGGGATCATACCGGTGATGGTATTGAGGTATAAGGTGTATTAAATATCTTTTACCTATTGTTTTAGACGTTTTATCTACTATAATTCCTTAGTTGATAAAACTTGAATATTTTACTTAAAAAGGCGCTTGGATTCAATTCACTAGCACAAATTTTGGCCTAATTTCCAAGGATGATATATCTCCGAAATGGATAAATTAAGTGATCCATTTAGTGAAAAACTCGAATGACTTTCATGACGTTCGTGGATGGCCGACTTTTCTAAATCCAAATCTAGCGCTTTCAATTGAATGAAACTTGTGCGGTCTCTGCAAAAATGAAGGTACCAATAATTGCTAAAGTGGGGCTGGGATCATTCTATTTTTCATTGATTACTTTAAAAAAAAAAAGAATTGAAGTTTGAGGTTTTGACTAGAAGTTGGTTGTCCACTTTCCACTGCTAGTTTGTTTTAGACGTTTTATCTACTGTAATTCCTCAGTTGATAAAACTTGGACATTTCACTTAAAAAGACGCTTGGATTCAATTCACTAGCACAAATTTTGGCCTAATTTCCAAGGATGATATACCTCCGAAATGGATATATTAAGCGGTCCATTTAGTGAAAAACTTGGACGACTTTCATGACGTTTGTGGATGGCTGACTTTTCTAAATCCAAATCTAGCGCTTTCAACTGAATGAAACTTGTGCGGTCTCTGCAAAAATGAAGGTACCAATAATCGCTAAAGTGGGGCTAGGATCATTCTATTTTTCATTGGTTACTTGAAAAAAAAAAGAATTGAAGTTTGAAGTTTCGACTAGAGGATGGTTGTCCACTTTCCACTGCTAGTTTGTTTTAGACATTTTATCTACTATAATTCCTCAGTTGATAAAACTTGGACATTTCACTTAAAAAGATGCTTGGATTCAATTCACTAGCACAAATTTTGGCCTAATTTCCAAGGATGATATACCCCCGAAATGGATAAATTAAGTGGTCCATTTACTGAAAAACTCGGACGACTTTCATGACGTTCATGGATGGCTGACTTTTCTAACTCCAAATCTACCGCTTTCAACTAAATGAAACTTGTGCGGTCTCTGCAAAAATGAAGGTACCAATAATCGCTAAAGTGGGGCTGGGATCATTCTATTTTTCATTGGTTACTTAAAAAAAAACAAGAATTGAAGTTTGAAGTTTCAACTAGAGGATGGTTGTCCAATTTCCACTGTTGGCTTTGGGAACACCCCTGGACATTTTTCACGGATATTGAAGGAAGGAAATTACAAGATTGGGGGTGTCAAACTTGAAAAAAATGATCCTTTGGGAAAATTAATTTACTTTAGTTGTATCTCTATTTGTTTCCTTAAAGTCCACTATCGTTGCATTTCAAACCTTAATCAGCGCTACAACTTGTTAGTATGTGCTATTTCATCTAAAATACGTACAATTTTAGAATTTTATTTATTAATTCATGATGATACTAATATATTCGCAGAGAAACTAACAAAAAAAAATTCCATTGTGGTTTCTTTATTTCTTGTTGCTGTACCAGACTCCCCTCGAAGACCGCATTTTGCTAGGCTAGATGCACTGTAAAATTGGAGAAAGAAGCTGTAATTTTGTCTCCGTTGTGATCTATGTTGCTGTTTGAAAAGTTGTGCAAGCTCAAGTGCTATATATATATATATATATATATCATTAGGAGTGCATTCGAACCGACTTGAGTTCGAGTAGTGTCATGCTCGAAATTGAACTCGATCATTGTTAGTGTTATTTGAGTTCAAGCTCAAACTCAAATGAGTAAAGATTCTTAAGTTCAAATTTGACTCGAACAAATAGTATATAAGTTCAAGCTCGATTCAATTGAGTTCGAAGATCCTTCCGAGCCATTCGAACTTGAACTCAATTTTTTAGTGGAAAATTTCACAACTTCTATACTTATAAGTGTAACACACATACACACATATATTATTTTTAAATTTAAAAAACCTAATTTTTTGAATAAGTTCGTCGAGCACTTGAGTCTCCTTCTCTAAGGGTTGTGCTCAACTCGATTAGACAAAATGAGTAACTCAAACACGAGTCAAGCCATTGATTGAGCTGCTCCCGAGTAGCTCACTTGTAGCTTGAATCTCTAGTAGACTACATATGATTGAGAAAATTGAGGGTTTGTGATTCTATTGGGACAAAGACTTAAAAGGATAAGGCTACGTAAACCGCATGAAAAAGTCTTTTGCAGGCTGTTTTATTGACCCCATATATCATAAATTAAATTAGACTTGAAAGACTTGCAGGGGTCATCCACTCTTTTCTGTGGCGTCCTTTTGTCACACCATATTAGATGCTTGTAGACTGTAGGAATCTGTCCTAATTTCTTATTCTGGAGTCTTGTGCTTGAAAGACAGTTAAGTGAAAGCTTTTGAGGTTAGCTCAAATCGTCATGAAACAAAAATTGTAATGTCACTTCTCTTATGAAGTTACTGGGGATTTTGTATTCTTAATTTCTTAGTAAACGTATATATTTGGCTGTTAGATGTAAAAGCATTGGGTTAAAAAGAAGGAAAAAAAAAGAGAGGCTCCATCAGCCCATTTGTGTTCATGATAAATTGGCAGATGTGGGATCATATTGATGATGGTATTAAGGTGTAAGATCTATTAAATATCTTCAACCGATTGTTTTAGAAGTATTGTCTGCTGCAATTCCGCAGTTGATAAAACTTGGACATTTCGCCTAGAAAGACGCCTGGATTGGATTCACTAGCTCTCGGCCAAATTTCCAAAGATGATACACCTCCAAAATGGATAAATTAAGCGGTCCATTTAGTGAAAGACTCAGACGACTTTCATGGCGTTCGCAGATGGCTGACTTTTCTAAATCCGAATCTAGCGCTTTCAACCGAATGAAACTTGTGCGGTCTTTGCTAAAATGAAGGTACCAATGTTGCTGAAGTGGGGCTGGGATTATTCTATTTATCATTGGTTACTTACAAAAAAAAAAAAAAAATTGAAGTTTGAAGTTTCAACTAGAGGACGGCTGTCCACCTCCCACTATCAGATATAGAGTTCGAATCTTGAGTGTAACAGTTGAGAGGAGATGGAAGAGTATGGGGTGGGTGGGGGGGTGGGGAAGTAAAAAAAAAGAAAAGAGAGCAAGAGTTTTGTCAATCGGTAATATCTACACTACTACTCTAATCTATTTAAGAAAGGAACCAACCGGACCAAAAGGAGTTAAAAGGAAGTGGTTCGCACTTTTACACAAAAAGAGGATCAATTTCTACATTACTTAGATTCTAACCTATCTAGGGACCAACTGGACTAAGAGAGGTTAGATGGACTAATTCTCACATGTAGACAATAGATGTGCACTGCAGCATTTAGGGGCGAAGCTATGTTAAATTGTGGGTGGGCAATTGTCCCCCTTAATTTATAAAAAACCCTTAGAGTTGGGTAATGTTGCGTCTAAATTCCAATAATTGCCCTCCTCCTGAAATAAAAGAAATTGGGAGTAAATATGTAAAGAATCTTTACTTGCATTTAATGGATGGGAGAATAAAGTGGTTTACTTTCAATATTATACTAGGAAGGTAACCCGAAATCATTAACTCATGTGATCATGTAACTTATTTCTAGGAGAAAATCAAGGAATAATTAAGAGAACAAAAAGCAATTTCTTGTGAATTATAATTTCTACTTCGGATTCAAACTATCAAAGATAGATTAAATTACAAGGAGTTAAAACCAAACCAAAGACTTCTCCAAGAATATCAACAAATAAGCCTTTCAAGATACATCATTATTATTCTTTTTTTAGGCCTTTCATTTTATTAGTTGATTTAAAAATGAATAAGTTATACTTTAATTACTGGTAATTTATTATATTCAATTAATTAAAACATGCATATTTTTTATAATATGCTTTTATGAGTTAATTTGCATAACAATTTATTCTTTTGAAAATATGAGCACTCGTCAAAGACAATTGTAAATATTATTTATTAATGCCGAAATTGAAGATTATTTGAAAAAATTGTTTAGAATAACACTATAGTATTTTTTTATGTGATGTGTGTGAATTAAAAAGGTGAAAGGTTGATACTCTAGAAATTAGAGATTTTGACTTGTAATCTCCTTGTCCCCACCTGACTTTTTAAATCTCACTTCTCTCATACTAGAAAAAATTTTAAAAAATAATAATTAAAAAAAGATGGTTAAAAAATATATTTGTTACATGAGTAAAATAATGTCTGAAAAATATTTGGTATCCAAATAATATGTGTAGAAATATTTTAGCACACAAATTTTGCCCTCCCTGGGCCAAGGTCCTAGTTCTGCCACTAACTACGGCGCAGCCTTTTAATTTACCATAGGTGCAGAAATTTGAACCCCTAACATGCAAACAGACTGCACTTTAAGTTTTACCTAGTGGCCAACTACCCTAAGGTGAGTTGGTTCTTTTTTTTTTTTTTCCTATCGATACGATAGATTATCCTACACTAGGAGGGAGGAAGAGGTCCCAGGATAATTCAGAGAGGACTGAACCACCACCGAACCAAACGGGTGCACTATGCACCATCCTAAATTTTTTTGAGCAGAGCCACTTTAATGTGGCAAATTGGTGGGAGGCAAGGTTTTTTAAGGCGAGTTGGTTCACAGAACAGAAGAAACATTTTATATACTTTGGTGGTAATCTTTGCGTGATTGGTATTCCTTTGATAAACACGGTCTTGCCAAAAGTCATATATGCAAGCTAATGCTACGTTGCCCGTCCAAAGTAGCAAGAATTCTTAATTCAGCCCTCCAAGCTCGAAAGTTCTGTAATTTAGCGCCATAAGCAAATTGCAACCATCATCCATTTGCTGACTAGTCGATTGGAGTCTTTATTCTTGAATGCATGTTTGAAACGATTACAAGGATATTACACAGACACCAAAAAGTAAAGTGACAGGTATTTAAGTGAATATGCCATCATTTTTGTATCTTGATGATCAACTGACCAACAAAACCAAATCCAAAACTAATTAGATTACCTCAGCTGGGATTAGAATCCCCTGCCTATTACTTCTGTAACAAAACAAGTCATAGCCCACCAAATTTACTAACTAGATAATGTTTATGAACTGGTTCCAACATGCTTCTTCGTTCTCAACTATCTGTTGGCTTTGGGAACCCCTCTAGACTTTTTTCACGGACATTGACGCAAGGAAATTACAGGGTTGGGGGTGTCAAACTTTAAAAAAATGATACTTTGCAGAAATTAATTTATTCTGGTTATATCTCTATTTGTTTCCTTAAAGTCCACTATCGTTGGGAAGAAGAGGTGGGTTGGGTGATACGAGGAGAAAAAGTGTAAGTGATAAGTTTAGGATTCGAGCCCTCCCACTTAAAACAAGAAAAAAATCTACCAGACTCCCCTCAAATTCTGCATTTTGCCGGGGTGGATGCACTGTAAAATTGGAAAAAGAAGCTGTAAACTTGCCTCCTTTGTGATCTATGTTGCTGTCTAAAAACTTGTACAAGCTCTATTGTTATATATTTAATTAGCGGTGCACTCGAATCGACTCGAGTTCGAGTAGTGTCATGCTCGAGATTGAACTTGATGATTGTTAGTGTTATTTGAGTTCAAACTTAGACTTGATCGAGTAATGAATTTTAAACTCAAACTCGACTTGAGCAAGTTGTATATGAGTTCAAACTCAATTCGATTGAGCTTGAAGATCCTTGCGAGCCACTCGAGCTCGAACTTGATTTTTTAGTGGTGAATTTCACAACTTCAATATTTATAAGTGTAATTTCACACACACACACACATATAATAAGCAGGTCGAGCACTTGAGCCTCCTTCTCTAAGGTTTGTGCTCAACTCAATTTGACAAAACAAACTACTCGAGTTTGAGTTGAGCCATTGACCGTACTGTTCTGAGCAACTTGAATCTCTTAGCAACCTACATATGATTGAGAAAAATTGAGGCATTGTGATTCTATTGGGACAAAAACTTAAAAGGATAAGGCTACGTGAACCGTATGAAAAGGTCTTTTGTAGCTGCTATTTTATTGGCCCCATGTATCATAAATTAAATTAGATTGAAAGACTTGCATGGGTCTTCTACTCTTTTCAGTGGCGTCCTTTTGTCACACCATATTAGACGCTTGTAGACTGAAGGAATCTGTCATAATTTCTTATTCTGGAGTCTTGTGCTTGAAAGAGAGTTAAGTGAAAGCTTTTGAGGTTAGCTCAAATCGTCATGAAACAAAAATTGTAATGTCACTTCTCTTATGAAGTTATTGGGGATTTTGTATTCTTAATTTCTTAGTACACATATATATTTGGCTATTAGATGTAAAAGCATGGGGTTGAGGAAAAAAAAAAGAGCTCCATCAGCCCGTTTGTGTTCATGATAATTGGGAGATTTGGGATCACATTGGTGATGGCATTGAGGTATAAGATCTATTAAATAACTTCGCCCGAATGTTTTAGAAGTATTATCTGCTGTAATACCTCAGTTGATAAAACTTGGACATTTCACCTAGAAAGACGCATGGATTCAATTCACTGGCTAGATTTCAGCTTAATTTCCAAAGATGATACACCGTCTAAATAAATAAATTAAGCGGTCCATTTAGTGAAAGGCTCCGACGACTTTCATGGCGTTCGCGGATGGCTAACTTTTCTAAATCAGAAAATCCGAATTTGGCACTTTCAACTGAATGAAACTTGTGAGGCGTCTACTAAAATGAAGGTACCAATAATTGCTAAAGTGGGGCTGGAATCATTCTATGTTTCATTGGTTACTTGAATCTTGAATCTGACTGTTGAGATTGGAAAGGATATGGAGCAGGGTGGGAGGTGAGGGAGAGAGCGAGAGGTGGGGGACGGCGATAGTTTGGTGGTAGTCTTTGGCTAATTGGTATTCCTATGATAAACTCGGTCTGGCCAAAAGTCATTGTTGCAAGCTAATGCTCCCAAAAGCGTCCAAAGCAGCAAGAACTCCTAATTAAGTCCTCCAAGCTCAAAAATTCTGTAATTTGGGGCCATAATCAAATTGCATCCATCATCTATTTGATGACTAGTGTAAAACCCACGATTTTTGGGGCACCTATTTTTGTGATTTTATTTTATTTTCCCAATTAATTAAAAAGATAAAATTATTAGATAAAATAAAATAAAGTAAAATAACTATAGGATGGGATAAGGGTTCCTAATAAACTAAAAGTCTTATCCAAGCCACCTACTAGTGGTTAGGGTTAGGTATAGGATTTTATTGAAACCCTAGACAGAAAAATAACACCACTCTCACCCTTCTTTCGTCTGCCTCCCTAGAGCAAGAGTCGCTGGAGAGTAGAGAAGGAGAAGCAGGCGACGCCGTCAATCGATCAGATAACTAGGCATCTAAATCTGTAAGTCCCGAATTCACGCAAAACTTTTCTTTTAATTTTAATAGTTGCATTAATTGTCCTAGAGATTTTACCGTTGTGTATTGTTGCTATATATGTGTAGACATATACGTTTCTAGGAAGATTCATATCTGGATTAATAGAAATAGAGTGTTAGATTTTAATCTTGGGATTATAGGGTGATTGAATCTGTGGAAAAAAAAAAAGAATAGGAGAAAAAAAAATGGAGAAGAACAGCCGCGGCTGCCGCTGCTCTGTTTTGGGATAGGCGTTGCTTTTGCAACGCCACACACAAAAAAAAAAAAAAAAGGGAAGATGGGTAGGGGCCGCCATCTCTGGCGGCAAAGAAAGGATTTGCAAAGGTAGGCCGAGGCAGAAACAAAAAAAAAAAAAAAAATTTTGTGGAGGTGGTGTTGCCAGCACTTGCTGGCGACAATAACCAAGAAATTGGTTGGCTCCAATGAAGGGAAATGGGTCGCCAGACCTTCTGGCGACCATGGTCAGAATGGTTGGCCTTTTGGCCAACCATGGGTCCCACTAGGGAAAAAATAAATAATAATAATAATAATAATAATAAATAAATAAATAAATAAATAAAAAGGGTGGCAATTTAAATTTGGACCAAACTATAGTATAAAATTTAGTAGATGTTTAATAAATAAATTTTAAATATAATTAGTTCATTTTTATGGTTTATCGTGGGTATTAGAATTTAGGACCCAATCTAAAATAGTCCTTAAAATTGAAGGGTTAGTTATTTGAAATCTTATTTAATTGATCAAGTCTAAAGTACCTAAATAAAAATTTAGCACATCTTAATTTAGCCGTATGAGGTTAATTTAGACTATGTAAGATAAATTCTAAATTGTTAAACAAGACGCTTAAAATAATAATAACAACAACAACAATAATAATAATAATAATAATAATAATAATAATAACAATATGGATATAGATAAAATGGATTAGAGATATAAATGAAAATTAAATTAAAAGATAAATAAAAGTGGAGTAAAACAAAGACGATAATTATAATGATAATAAATCAATATTTTTATAAATAATATAACACCTACACATACACAACAAAAGTGGTAGTAAAGCAAAAGATAATAGTAACTAATTTACAAATATATATATATATATGTATATATAAATGGTAATAAAATAAAGTAGCGACGACGAGGATGATAATAATGATAATGAATAATTATAAATTATAAATATTGGTCATGAGATAATAGTCAAGATAATAAACATGATTAGAAATAATTATTTTCTTTTAAATTATAAAACTTTACACAAAGGCGAACTTTCCAAATTAAGAAACCTTCTAAAAATAGAAACTTTCCAAATTAGGAAACTTTCCAAAAATGGAAATCATCCAGTTTAGAGAAAATGCTAATAGAGTTCATACAATGGTCTAGACATGAATCTTCGACTTACTCAGAGTTTGTATATTATGTATTTATAAGAAATAACAACTAATTAGGAAGTCTATACATTTGATAGGTACGGTGCCAGTTTAAGAGACCTAAAGTAGTTTCACTCGAATAGTCAGACGAAGGTAGGTGGTACTTACCCTTCTGAGATTTCAAATGTGCAAAATGAAATTTTGTTTTCAATCCTATTTTGTTGCGTTGACTCGAAATGTATTTGATTAAATGCTTCATTTGGATACTTGTGAAAGTTATATTTTCACTATACAAAAATGGACCATGTGACTTATTTGAAATGTTTGAAGTGTTATTATATACCAAATGAGTTGAATCCTTTATGAAATCAATGATTTATGGATGTGATGTGTGAAATGAATTTTTGATAAGTAAAGCTCAAAACAGTCATGGAATAGACGGTAGGGGCTATAGTCCTATCTAATCGTCATGGTAGCCTGATATAAAATCCGGCCGATTGACAAGGTCATGGTAGCCTGGTATAGAGTCCGGCCGATTGACAAAGTCATGGTAGCCTGGTATAAAGTCCGGCCGATTGGCAAGGTCATGGTAGCCTGGTATAAAGTCCGGCCGATTGACCCATGTATGACATGAGACCAATCGGTAGTCATGAAACCTACTGGTCGCCCATCTAGAAGGGGTTTAATTTCTAGACTGAGTACTCAGTAACCGGTCATCACATGTACTTGTTATGAGCTGATGCGAAATGATTTATGAATTGACACGAAATGATTTATTAACAGATACGAAATGAATTATGAGCTGAGATGAAATGATTTATGATTTTTATGATTCTCATGTACGGTTGCAAATAAGATGCTTTTAAATTGCTTGCCACTTGTTACTATTGGTTGTTTCATAAATGACGTTACTCTCGAAGTGATGGATGTGACCAATACGCAAATGATTTGATTTGTATCTATATATATGTGTCGCGCCCCATTTTTCGCGATGGAAATAAAAATAAGTGATTTTATTTAAAAAATAAGTGAAAAAGGACCTAGAATGGGACTTTGAAAAATGCGACAATTTGGGTCCAAAATTTAGTCTAAAAGGGTTTTTAAGAAAAAAGAGGAGTCGCCACTTGGTATTGAGTTTGAGTGTACCAAGTCACCCAAAAGTGTTTTTTTGATAGAAATAAAATAAAATAAAATAAAACCCTTTTCGACAACTCCAGATCTTTGAAAAACAAGAGAAAATGAGTTCGGGAGTCACGGTTGAAGAAAGGGAAGGCAAATGTTCGATTAACTCAAACCTAAGGCACCCTTTCAACCTAGTCTAAGCTAGTTGCGAGGTTTAGTCAAAATTTTCCTAATCTAACCCTTAATTTTATCACATTTGGATGTTTCCTACATGAATGCAAATCTAAATTTATAAAATATCGAAAGGGACAAAATATCCATTCAAGGGTTTAATTGATATCAATCGCATTAATTGCGAATGCCAAAATAATTCCTTGGAGGGGATCACGAGTATGCAAATGAAATTCAAAGAAAAGAAAAGAAAACTTAAATTATATATCTAGATATAAGTGGCCAAAGAATAGGAATGCAACATAATGGGTACGGGAGACAAAAACTCGTGACATAATTTTCTTATACAGGGATCGATGGGGTATTTAAACTAAAGAGTTATAATCACCCATTTCCCATGTTCAAAGAATAATTCTCCTAATATGAACAAGCAAATGAACTAACTTATTTCTACAATTTCTTAAATGAGATGCAATTCTAAATGATATGATTAACACATATAAGGGATAGGGGGTATGGGATAATATAATAGGACAATATCATGCAAATGAGAAAAGATCTTAAAAATGAAAATATGCATGAAAATGTAATGAATATCACACAAAGATGAATCTAACGCACGAACAACCTAAGGGTCTAGCATTGGACTAGCCCATTTCTAAAAATCCTTACTAGCGTTGGACTAGCAAGTAAGCGGAGGGAGAAACCACAACTAGCATTGGACTAGTGTGGTGACGTCATGCATTCTTAATACATAATAAGACAAATAAAGCGTAAATTAAAACAAATAAACACATAAGAGCACGTAGCACGTAACACATAAACATAATATCTAGATGCAAAAATCCTAAGAAAAGCGGATAAAACACATAACACATAAGCCACATAAACACGCAAAATCTATCTATTACATTGGGGAGCCTAACTACAATCTAAATGGGAAAGTATGTTAAAATAAACCTAGTTATCCTATCTATTACATTTTTTGAGGTATTTAAATGCCTCTCAGATAATTATAAAAATTAACTAAAAATATAAGAAAATTTTGAATGAACATTTAAATCAAATAAATAAAGCATATAAAAATATATAAACACATAGGAACACATAGGAGCACATAAAAGTACGTAATTGACATTTAAATAATAATAGGGGTACCTCCCTTTTGAAGTGGTGACTAAATGGAAGTCAAATTGCCCTATTTATACTCAAAATGAACAAAGGAATCAAGGCACCAATTTAATTGAAAATAATAAAAATGATAAAAATACTAAATTCACTTTAAACATATCAAACACAAAGAAATTTAATAACATCTAGAAATTACGAGTTAAATATACTCAAAAGTAGCATAATTAGCTATTAAAGAAAAGAAACAATCATAATAAAAAGAGTCAAAATTCATTAGGGACTGAATTGCAAAAATTGAAAAACTTTGGGGGTAAAATATAATTTTTCCAAAGTTTAGGGTCAAAATTAAATAAAGAATAAATTTCAGGGACCAAAGTACAATTAATTTAAGGACTCAAGTGAAAGAAATTTAAAATGTTCTGGGCAACAGTAAAATTACTCCAAAAAACAGGGGTTAAAGTGAAAATTCGTTTCTGATGTCTTAGGGAAACAAGGCTATTGGGCTATCATTTTATTTATTTGGGCCGGAGCTACCTAAGCCCATCGGAAAGCCTAGAGAACAAGAGACGGGCTAGCCCATCGTCTTTGTCAACAAACCCAACCAAAATGCATGGGTTTCAGCTCCCAAGCCCAACCGAAACCCAAAAGAAATAAACTAAAATCCATTCCCAAAACCCAACAAAAAATAAACTCAAGCCCACCAGAGAAAAAAAACATTAGCCCATTCTCTCTTTTTTTTTCTTCTTTTTTTTTTCTTTCTTTTCCTTTCTTTTTTTTTCTTTCTTCTTCCTCCCCTTCTTCTCTACCGAGGAGCTGAAGCTCCCTTCTGGCTGGC
The DNA here is from genome assembly GCA_023065735.1 of Coffea humblotiana. Lineage (NCBI taxonomy): Eukaryota > Viridiplantae > Streptophyta > Magnoliopsida > Gentianales > Rubiaceae > Coffea > Coffea humblotiana. The sequence goes on along the minus strand of CM041210.1, from coordinate 14,898,585 downwards.
GGCCATGGCAGCCGCCGGTGGCGCCGCCGCCACCGGACCGCTACCGGCAAAATTTTTTTGGTCACCAAATTTTCTCAAAATACACCCTCTCACTCGAAATTTCGCGTAGACTCCATTTCCGGAATTACTTTTTACAAAAAAAGACCCGAAGGTGTCCAAAAGGTCAAAAAACAGTCCAGTTTTTTTTATTTTTAAAACCTCAAATCTTCACCAAACAAACATAAAATTTATACTACAACACTCCTTGTGATTTTTACAACATAACTATGAACTAAAATCAATAAAAGCAACGACAAATATGACAAAATTAAACCAAAACAGTCCAAAAATAAAAAAATCCTTCAAAAAACTTTTAACACTCAAAACTCCAAAATTTTTGAATACCCACACATTTTCGGACCTACACTAGCAAGTGGTCACTTATTTTAGCAAAACATACACACCAAATTCACTCCTTTAATTCGTTTTTTATTTAGACATTTTTCCAAACATTTGGCATGCATTCATAGGCCCGTTTCTTTTTTCCTTAATTCTGTGCATGATTTATCCCCAAAATTCAGCAACTCAATCAACAAAAGGAAACCAATGAAAGCCAAAGAAATTTAAGCAATGAAGCATGGACTTAATATGATGATAAAAAAAAAACTGAAAATACCTCAATAAATATGGCAATCCTTCGGTTGAAGTTTTAGGTGCAATTTTCAGCTTCAATCCAACCGGTTGCTGCCCCTTTTTGATATTGTGTGTGGATGTGTTGGGAGAAAAGGGAGGGAACCAAGAGGGGAGTTGAGAGTTTTTTTTTTTTCTTCTCTGTTTCTTTCCTCTGCCCAAGTCCGAGAGAGGGAGAGAGTGAGGGAAAAAAATTTCTTTGTGGCTTGTCTGTTGAGCAAAAGAAAAGGCCGAGAGTCCGTCTTTAGGAGTGCAAAAATGCTTCTTCTCCCCAGTCAAGAGAGAGCCGAGAGATGTCTCTGGAGCGAAAAAGGTGGAGTCTTTTATTAGTAAAAAATGATGAGTTTTTTCACCAAATGAAAAGAAAGATGCATGGACATTGAGTGCAAAAATGGATGAATAGTGTATTTGGTGAAAAGAGAAATAATTAGGAGAAGATTTTTGATTTTTTGATATTCTTTTTTTTGTTTTGTTTTGTTTGTTTTTTTTTTTCTAAAATAAACCTGCAAAAATGAGAAAATACACATTAAAATGCAAGAAAGTAAACAACTCATTAAATAGAAAAAATTCAAGAAAACATTAAAATTTGACAAAAATTTGGTGTCTACAACTTGCCCCTCTTTGTCTAGAGTTTCAAAGAAAAACTCAAGACAAAGATGTAGACACCAAATTGCTTACCTGTTTCTTCCAACGGCACATGAGTTAAATTAAACAAGCCGACACTTGGCTGAAATTATTGGGCAAAATGATACAATGAAATTACAAAGCACGTGACCGAACTCATGTAGAGTTGCCTACGTATCCCGTCATGGGAATCAGGTCAAACGTAGTTCGAATACCAGTGAACAACAATGAAACAAGTGCATTGACCATCTGTGATCTTTGCAAAGTGGAAGAAGTCTGAATTCTCAGAACTTCTAAACATGAAACAGAAAATGAATGAGAAAGTGCAAGCGCAATCAAAACAGTTAAGAAAAGTAATTTGTCATAACTAGAAAAAGATGCGTGGAGGGACGCTGTTACGCTCCAACATGAAATTAAATGCGAGTGTCAAGAAGGGGGGTAGAAGGGTGCGCGGCGGACGCTGAGACTTCACCAACAAAAAAATAAATTTGATTTTTCTTTTCTTTTTTTTTTTTTGAAAAAGATGCGCGGAGGGACGCGATTACGCTCCAACAGAAAATTAAATTTGATCTTTTGATCTGTCAAGAAGGGAGGTAGAAGGGTGCGCGGTGGACGCTGAGACTCACCAACAGGAAATTAAATTTGATCTTTTGATCTGATTTGATCTTTTGATCTGTCAAAAAGGGAGGTAGAAGGGTGCGCGGTGAACGCTGAGACTCACCAACAGGAAATTAAATTGTCAAGAAGGGAGGTGGAAGGGTGCGCGGTGGACGCTGAGACTTACCAACAGGAAATTAAATTTGATCTTTTGATCTGATTTGATCTTTTGATTTGTCAAGAAGGGAGGTAGAAGGGTGCGCGGTGGACGCTGAGACTCACCAACAGGAAATTAAATTGTCAAGAAGGGAGGTGGAAGGGTGCGCGGTGGACGTTGAGACTCACCAACAGGAAATTAAATTTGATCTTTTGATCTGATTTGATCTTTTGATTTGTCAAGAAGGGAGGTAGAAGGGTGCGCGGTGGACGCTGAGACTCACCAACAGGAAATTAAATTTGATCTTTTTGATCTGATTTTTTTTTTAAAATAACAAATTGGTGGGATAGACCCGAGCCCAATTAAATACTGAAAGAAATGAAAACGCAAGTCCAATACTATAAAACTAAAAGATTAAAATGCATGTTGCTCAAGTTGGTGGATTTGCAATCTTTCTTCTTTTCTTTTCTTTTTTTTTTTTCAAACTTTAGAAGAAATGAAAGAAACACATTTTTTTCTTTTGTTTTTTGCTTTTTTTTTTTTTTTTTTGAAAAAATCAAATGTGACGAATTTTAAAACTTGAAAAATACCAATGACAACTCTTCCTTCAAGAGATTTGAGAGGTACATACATATGTCACCATCCTCTTGATTTGAAAAGACTTTTTTTTTTTTTGACAAAGCCGATTTAGAATGCATCACCAAAATTGGAACTCACTCTTTTTGATATCGGGCCTAGTGTAAATCATGTTTAACAAAGGCAACATTTTTCTTATTTTCGAGAAGGCAGAAAGAGTGATCACATAACACCACCATCATATGATCTCTTGTGATCCTTTTGGTCTTGAGAACCAAGCAAGCATGATCTTTCGATGTCAAAACTGATCTCCAAGAGTTGTGCTGCAAGTTGCGTTGAATCTTCTCAATTTTCTAGCATTAGTCAACCATACTCCATTATGTATCACAAAACATCTATTTCTAATGACCAGATTTGAATGAGTGGCCCTTGAAAAAGAAAGATGTCACATTTGATCCCTTTGGATGTCGTCCATCTTGATGACCTTAACCTTTCGGATTTTCACTGAGGTCAAACTCCTTTTTCTTTTCCTTTTCCTTTTCCTTTCTTTTGCTTTCATTTTCTATTTTTTCTTTCTTCTTCTTTTTTTTTTTTTTTTTGAAAAGACGCCCTTTCGGATTTTCACTTAATGAACAAATCTTATCGACAACCTTTATCAACTCAAAAATGTGTTTTAAGAAATGATGGCATCAGTGCGACAATCCTTCTCATGCAAAATTGGGGAAGGTGTATTGACATCATTTGCCATTTGATTAAGTGATTTTTAGTAGAAATACTACTAAGGCGGAGGTCGGGACTTTATGATTTTTATGATGGGGTCAGGTGGGGCGTAGAAGAAATGTTAAGGCTTGAAAGCAAATCTTCAAAGAGGTTTCAAAAAATCCTAAGACCGTGTTCTATCAATATTTGCCCCGAGGGTATTAAAACTGAAAAAATTGCTCCAACTTGGCTTTTGACTCTTTTTCTTTTTTCTTTTTCTTTCTTCTTTTTTTTTTTTAACAATTAGGAAATAAATTTGCCCTAGTGTGGGTTTGCGATCTTTAGGGGGGCTATCAAATGAAGAATTAAACTATTCTAGAGGTTCAAAAGGAAAAACTAGGGGTAAGATGTTCAAAAAGAAAAGAAGAAGGCCCGCCTTTAATTCACCCGAGATGGTATCTCAAAAGGAAAAATCACATAATCAGATAAAGAATTTCTTACACATATCTGAATTGATTGGCAGAGGAAAAATTTGTCCGTCCAGTTCTGTGAGAATGGGCGTTCCTCCGGATAGCACTCTTTGAACAATAAATGGTCATTGACAAGTTGGGGCAAACATTTCCTTTAACCTCCTCTTGAATCAGAAGAATTTGCTTCAAAACTTTATCCCTTACTTCATATAAGCGAGATTTGTCTTTCTTGTCATAACCAACGAACCATCCTTTGTTGATAGCATTGTCCATGGCAGGTAACATTCAACATCTTTTTAATCCATTGGAGATAGCAACTCATTGTGCTCCTTGATCCATTTAATTTCTTCTACCTGAACCTTCGTCAAAATGTACAAGGACGGGATTTTAATTTTGGCAGGTATTACCACTTCCAGTAGAAGTATAAGAGGATAAGGTGTTGCCCCAACTTAGAATCTCCAAGTGAAATACTCCCAAAGTTCAATAGCAAAAATTTGCAAAATTGAAGGAAAAACTCTTTTCTCTTTTTTTTTTCTTTTTCCACTCCCCCTTTTTCTTTTCTCTTTTTTTTTATTCCCCTTTTTCTTTTTCTCTTCTTTTCTCATTCCCCCTTTTTCATTTTCTCTTTTTTTTATTCCCCTTTTTCTTTTTCTCTTCTTTTCTCATTCCCCCTTTTTCATTTTCTCTTCTTTTTTCTTTTTCTTCTCTCTCTTTTTTTTTTTCATTTCCCCATTTTTCTTCTTCTTTTTTTTTCTTTTGCTGCCAAAATATGTATTCCCTTTGAACAAGTAGTCGATCCTCCACTTTACAAGGTAGTATTATTGCCTCATTTTATCCATGATTGACCTCCAATTTTGCAAGTTTTGAGTTGCGTCGTTTCCTCGATTTTAAACATAAATACCTGCACAAGGGGAATTTTCAAAGCACCTGAATTTTCAAAAAAAAAAAAAATTTTTTTTTTTTTGAGCAATGATATAACCATTAAGATTCATGCAAAGTGTTAACTTATCAAGATTTGAAAAATATATACTTGACCTTGGACATATCCTACAAATGTATTATAAAATTTTGCCTCAATTTGAACTTATTTGGTGAAATCTCACAGATATATTACAAAAAATTTGCCCCAATTGGGCTTATTTTAGTCGCAAAATAATCATATGCAATGTGAATAAAAATTACATTTTTCAAATAATAAAAAAAATTTGAATGTTATATCCGAAGTCATATGAAAAATTCCATGATAAATCTCTCAAAATAAGATCAAATTGCAAAAAATCTCTTCCTCCTTTTGGGATCGATGTTGAGGGAAAAAGGTCCCCTTCTTATTAGCTCATCTTTTAGGACCAATCAAATGAATATTATTCAGGATTTTGAGGTGGATCAGGAGATGGTATACGAGGATCTGTCCTTTTTTTTTTGTGCTCAAATTGTACTTAACATATTCAGTATCACATCTTGGTGAAAGCAAATAGTTTATCACCCTTATTTCTTGAGAAAACTCAGTCAACAGATAAACTCTATAGGCTTGTAATGTATGGGTAGAAACGATAGTTAGACATATGGAAACAAGTTGTGACCTTATGATCACGAGTGAATGATAGGTTCCTCAGAGGCAAGATTTTCACTTCGAATTGTCATGAAAGATAAGTCAGCAATGGACTTTATGAGTTTGTAATGAGGCTTGACAACGATAGCTAAAAGAAATAGAAATTCAAGGACGATGCACTTAAGATCGCATTCCTTCCCAAAAATTGCTCCAGTTTTGGACTCGAAACCTGGGACCCCATTTTGACTCTCTCTCTCTCTTTTTTTTTTTTTTTATCAATCACTAGAGGAAATTCAGCATTGGATGTCTTTGCATTTTTCTTTTCATTTCATCATTTTTCATCATTTTTTTCACATTTTTCTTTTCTCTATTTTTTTTTACCAATACTGAGATCCCAAATGCCAATGATAGTATTGAAAACTCCCTAATTTTGGAGTATAGATGGCCCCTCTTTCTTTCCGATATTGAAGACCAAATATCAATGGTAGAGTCAAATTCCCCCAACTTGTAGTTTTTCTTTTCTTTTTTTTTCACTCTTTTTCTTTATTTGATGTTCCTTTTCAAAAATTTTGAGCACCTTTGCCCCCTTTTTTTCTTCTCTTTCAAAATTCTCAAATCTCCTTCCCCAATATGGGGTGCGATTATAAGTGCTTTTGAAACGAACCACCAATTTAGGCTCAAATAAGGATGCAAAGAATAAAAAGTGTTTAGATGGTAGAAACGACGGCCAGAGCATCATTCTTATTTCTCATGACAATCAAAGTAAAGAATAGCCCGTTGGAAAGTCCATTTCCTTTTGACATTTGAAAATTTTTCCATGGAGGGTCATGATCATTGAGGCTTTTATTTGAAACGAAATTATATTTTTTTTAAAGTCTCAAATGGGAAAACAAATGATAAAATCTGTATAGATAGAGAAACGAAAGTCTAAAGTATTCCAAAATTTCAAAACAAATAAGAAGTAATGTACATTTTTGCTTTCACTCAGATGTGGATTGAATCTGATTAAACACATCGGACATTTTCATGGTAAAAATTGTCTCACTTTGAAACTAGTCAACCAATGCGACTGACCTTGGAGGTTTAATAGAAGTGGACAAAAAATAAAAAAGAAAAGTGTCGAGGTTGATCTTTTATGACAAACTATCAAATTTGAATAACCGCTTTTATTTTCGACTACTCTCGTTGAATAGTTTAGACCACAAATGTAGTGTATACAAAGATTTTTGGGAATTGGACATACACATGAATTTTCAAACAAGAGGTCGAAAAATCTCAATTTAATCTTATTTCTTAGAATTCATCATTGAAATCTCCCAATGAGCAAATAAAGAATGAATATATACAAAACAATATTTGTCTAAATAAAAACTTTATTATTCAAATGTTTGAATGTTGTTTTTTTTTTACTCAAATATAATACATATGAGAAAATAAAAATCGCTAAAGAATACACTTTCAATATATACACTTTCTCTTTCTATTCTTTTGAGACAAAATATATTAGAAACAATGAATCAAGAGATTTTTGAGATACTTCAAGAGATTTTTAAATGGATTTTTCATTTATCATCATCATTTCATTTTTTTTTTTAGGATCTACCCAAGAATCAAGTAACATTTATAATTTTCAAAATTATCAGACGAAAATTATTATCAGATATAGGATTTTTTTTTTTTACCTTTATTGAAACAACTTTTATAAATACAGGGGAGGGGGAAAAATAAAAGAAAAAATACCCAGAGTTAGTAAGTAAAACTGTGAATGGGTATGCATGTCCTATGGGGGAGCCCTTTTATGCCAAGGGTTGGCCTAGCATGAAAAATGCAATCCTCTGAAATAGGCACCATACAATACCTGATGGATCCGATCGACTTATTGAGATTCGAATAAAAGACAATTTTGAAAAATTGGCCCAATTGGAGTGATAAGAGACAATTTGTCCTAACAAAATGAGGACAAGGTCGGAATGGATTGATTGGTTTTGATTGACACCTAAAATGATATTAACATCAATTTAGTGTGAAAAACTTATTTTGAAAGGATTGAAATGTCTCGACTAATTCTTCGGTGAGCCGGTAGATCGAAACCTTAAAAGAGAATAAAACAGGTTAAATGGACGTGAGTGGAATTGATGGTTAATTCAAAAATTGACTGGATTATCCTAAAAGTGAATAAAACTGGTCAAATGGATGGGATGAAATTGAGAATTCATTAAAAATTAACTGAATTGTCCTTAAAAGAATAACGAATTGGATGGAATTGATGATTTATGCACAATTAATTGGATTGTCCTAAAAAGAACAAACTGAAACGAAATTGGATGAAATTGATGATTTATTCAAAATTGACTGGATTGACCTAAAGTGAAATAAATGGTCAAAAATGGATTGGATGGAATCAACGATTTATTCAAAAAAAATGACTGGATTATCCTAAAATGAATAAAAAATGGCCAAATGGATTGGATGAAATTGAGAATTTATTAAAAAATTAAACTGAATTGTCCTTAAAAAGAATAACGAATTGGATGGAATTGATGATTTATACACAATTGATTGGATTGTCCTAAAAAAGAACAAACTTGTAAAACGAATTGGATGAAATTGATGATTTATTCAAAATTGACTGGATTGACCTAAAGTGAATAAATTGGTCAAAAATGGATTGGATGCAATTAACGATTTATTAAAAAAAAATGACTGGATTATCCTAAAAATGAAAAAAAGGGCCAAATGGATTGGATAGAATTGACGATCTATTCGAAAATCGACTGAATTGTCCGCCTATTGATAGTTTCAAATTCCACGAATTTTGTTACAATGTATTAGTTTATGAGTTTTCTAAAATCAAAATTTGGCCACGATATATTTATTTTTCCAACAATAAGGAAATCATTTATGAATTTCTTCAACTTAATGTCCTTTATGCAAGTGATTTTACCAACTTTGACAAAATGGCCAAAAAATGATTATCAGATACTCATATTCTAATGTGCAAAAACTATTCCATCATTCTCAAAGTCGTCATCATGGAAGGGATCAGATCCTACCTTACCTTGTGCATTACCTCTTTGGATGGTACAAAAAATATAAACGTGCAAGTCTCATTGGATTATATATCCGAGACATAAGGTGGCTTACTCCTAACGTAGGATTTCCTATGCGGTATTCCTTCTAAATTAATGCATGATGTCAGTTTATTAAAGCGAGTAAATATGCAATGCAATAATCAAATATGACCTAAAAGTGCCCCATTTAAATGCCGGGATAAGCCTAAAATGATGAGCAATACATACGCATATTATTAATGCAATTAACTAAAATTTAAACGTGCTTGATATAAAAGGCGGTATTGCCCTAAAAGAGTACCATGCCAGGACTCTTATTTCTAAAGTTTGTGTATGCAGAAAAAGAGAGAACAAGGAGAGGTTAGTTCAACAAATAACACATAGCACGTTGGGACAATAAATTATACAAGAATGGAAAGTAAAGAAAGCGAAGAAAGAAGAGTGGAATCCCTCTCCTCGTGACTAGTGTTACTAATTGGATGAGATTGACTCTATCCTAGGTGATTTCTAATATGGATGCATGAGGTTTGATTTACTAATGCATCTAGACTCGATAAGGCTCAGGTTCCCAAGCCTTCAGACCAGGAGGCGAAGGTCATCAATTCCAAGGCCTTCGGTCGATGGCTCGAGTGATCCCTCAGACATTGCTACGTGCACGTCGTGCCACGGCCACATGTCCAAGTGAATCGATCCTAATCCTAATAGGGATGAGTGGTGTGACAACCACTAAAAGGAAAATAAAATGTGGGTTGTAAATAAATAGCATATGCACGTATGAAGTGCTCCTTTGAGGGGAGGGATTAACATTAAATGCACGTGAAGGCTCTAAGGTAATATTCCCCACCCCAAATGCAAAACGTGATACGAATAAATAAACCATTCATCACATATACGAGGAACGAGGAACGAATATGAGTGTGAAATGCAAAACATCCTAAAAAAGAAAAATGCAACTTAAAACATCCAAATATAATAAATAAAAGGGTTAAAAAGAGAAAAGACAACTAAACCAAGTGCTCGGACTCTCTAGCGGTCCCCAGTGGAGTCGCCAAGTTGTCGCGCCCCATTTTTCGCGATGGAAATAAAAATAAGTGATTTTATTTAAAAAACAAGTGAAAAAGGACCTAGAATGGACTTTGAAAAATGCGACAATTTGGGTCCAAAATTTAGTCTAAAAGGGTTTTTAAGAAAAAAGAGGAGTCGCCACTTGGTATTGAGTTTGAGTGTACCAAGTCACCCAAAAGTGTTTTTTTGATAGAAATAAAATAAAATAAAATAAAACCCTTTTCGACAACTCCAGATCTTTGAAAAACAAGAGAAAATGAGTTGGGAGTCACGGTTGAAGAAAGGGAAGGCAAATGTTCGATTAACTCAAACCTAAGGCACCCTTTCAACCTAGTCTAAGCTAGTTGCGAGGTTTAGTCAAAATTTTCCTAATCTAACCCTTAATTTTATCACATTTGGATGTTTCCTACATGAATGCAAATCTAAATTTATAAAATATCGAAAGGGACAAAATATCCATTCAAGGGTTTAATTGATATCAATCGCATTAATTGCGAATGCCAAAATAATTCCTTGGAGGGGATCACGAGTATGCAAATGAAATTCAAAGAAAAGAAAAGAAAACTTAAATTATATATCTAGATATAAGTGGCCAAAGAATAGGAATGCAACATAATGGGTACGGGAGACAAAAACTCGTGACATAATTTTCTTATACAGGGATCGATGGGGTATTTAAACTAAAGAGTTATAATCACCCATTTCCCATGTTCAAAGAATAATTCTCTAATATGAACAAGCAAATGAACTAACTTATTTCTACAATTTCTTAAATGAGATGCAATTCTAAATGATATGATTAACACATATAAGGGATAGGGGTATGGGATAATATAATAGGACAATATCATGCAAATGAGAAAAGATCCTAAAAATGAAAATATGCATGAAAATGTAATGAATATCACACAAAGATGAATCTAACGCACGAACAACCTAAGGGTCTAGCATTGGACTAGCCCATTTCTAAAAATTCTTACTAGCGTTGGACTAGCAAGTAAGCGGAGGGAGAAACCACAACTAGCATTGGACTAGTGTGGTGACGTCATGCATTCTTAATACATAATAAGACAAATAAAGCGTAAATTAAAACAAATAAACACATAAGAGCACGTAGCACGTAACACATAAACATAATATCTAGATGCAAAAATCCTAAGAAAAGCGGATAAAACACATAACACATAAGCCACATAAACACGCAAAATCTATCTATTACATCGGGGAGCCTAACTACAATCTAAATGGGAAAGTATGTTAAAATAAACCTAGTTATCCTATCTATTACATTTTTGAGGTATTTAAATGCCTCTCAGATAATTATAAAAATTAACTAAAAATATAAGAAAATTTTGAATGAACATTTAAATCAAATAAATAAAGCATATAAAAATATATAAACACATAGGAACACATAGGAGCACATAAAAGCACGTAATTGACATTTAAATAATAATAGGGGTACCTCCCTTTTGAAGTGGTGACTAAATGGAAGTCAAATTGCCCTATTTATACTCAAAATGAACAAAGGAATCAAGGCACCAATTTAATTGAAAATAATAAAAATGATAAAAATACTAAATTCACTTTAAACATATCAACACAAAGAAATTTAATAACATCTAGAAATTACGAGTTAAATATACTCAAAAGTAGCATAATTAGCTATTAAAGAAAAGAAACAATCATAATAAAAAGAGTCAAAATTCATTAGGGACTGAATTGCAAAAAATTGAAAAACTTTGGGGGTAAAATATAATTTTTCCAAAGTTTAGGGTCAAAATTAAATAAAGAATAAATTTCAGGGACCAAAGTACAATTAATTTAAGGACTCAAGTGAAAGAAATTTAAAATGTTCTGGGCAACAGTAAAATTACTCCAAAAACAGGGGTTAAAGTGAAAATTCGTTTCTGATGTCTTAGGGAAACAAGGCTATTGGGCTATCATTTTATTTATTTGGGCCGGAGCTACCTAAGCCCATCGGAAAGCCTAGAGAACAAGAGACGGGCTAGCCCATCGTCTTTGTCAACAAACCCAACCAAAATGCATGGGTTTCAGCTCCCAAGCCCAACCGAAACCCAAAAGAAATAAACTAAAATCCATTCCCAAAACCCAACAAAAAATAAACTCAAGCCCACCAGAGAAAAAACATTAGCCCATTCTCTCTCTTTTTTTTCTTCTTTTTTTTTTTTTTTTTCTTTCTTTTTTTTTTCTTTCTTCTTCTCCTTTCTTTTTTTTCTTCTTTCTTCTCCTCCCCTTCTTCTCTACCGAGGAGCTGAAGCTCCCTTCTGGCTGGCGGCCATGGCAGCCGCCGGTGGCGCCGCCGCCACCGGACCGCTACCGGCAAAATTTTTTTGGTCACCAAATTTTCTCAAATATACACCCTCTCACTCGGAAATTTCGCGTAGACTCCATTTCCGGAATTACTTTTTACAAAAAAAGACCCGAAGGTGTCCAAAAGGTCAAAAAACAGTCCAGTTTTTTTTTATTTTTAAAACCTCAAATCTTCACCAAACAAACATAAAATTTATACTACAACACTCCTTGTGATTTTTTACAACATAACTATGAACTAAAATCAATAAAAGCAACGACAAATATGACAAAATTAAACCAAAACAGTCCAAAAATAAAAAAATCCTTCTAAAAAACTTTTAACACTCAAAACTCCAAATTTTTGAATACCCACACATTTTCGGACCTACACTAGCAAGTGGTCACTTATTTTAGCAAAACATACACACCAAATTCACTCCTTTAATTCGTTTTTTATTTAGACATTTTTCCAAACATTTGGCATGCATTCATAGGCCCGTTCTTTTTTCCTTAATTCTGTGCATGATTTATCCCCAAAATTCAGCAACTCAATCAACAAAAGGAAACCAATGAAAGCCAAAGAAATTTAAGCAATGAAGCATGGACTTAATAGTGATGATAAAAAAAAAAACTGAAAATACCTCAATAAATATGGCAATCCTTCGGTTGAAGTTTTAGGTGCAATTTTCAGCTTCAATCCAACCGGTTGCTGCCCCTTTTTGATATTGTGTGTGGATGTGTTGGGAGAAAAGGGAGGGAACCAAGAGGGGAGTTGAGAGTTTTTTTTTTTTCTTCTCTGTTTCTTTCCTCTGCCCAAGTCCGAGAGAGGGAGAGAGTGAGGGAAAAAAATTTCTTTGTGGCTTGTCTGTTGAGCAAAAAGAAAAGGCCGAGAGTCCGTCTTTAGGAGTGCAAAAATGCTTTCTTCTCCCCAGTCAAGAGAGAGCCGAGAGATGTCTCTGGAGCGAAAAAGGTGGAGTCTTTTATTAGTAAAAAATGATGAGTTTTTTTCACCAAATGAAAAGAAAGATGCATGGACATTGAGTGCAAAAATGGATGAATAGTGTATTTGGTGAAAAGAGAAATAATTAGGAGAAGATTTTTGATTTTTTGATATTCTTTTTTTTTGTTTTGTTTGTTTTTTTTTTTTTCTAAAATAAACCTGCAAAAATGAGAAAATACACATTAAAATGCAAGAAAGTAAACAACTCATTAAATAGAAAAAATTCAAGAAAACATTAAAATTTGACAAAAATTTGGTGTCTACAACTTGCCCCTCTTTGTCTAGAGTTTCAAAGAAAAACTCAAGACAAAGATGTAGACACCAAATTGCTTACCTGTTTCTTCCAACGGCACATGAGTTAAATTAAACAAGCCGACACTTGGCTGAAATTATTGGGCAAAATGATACAATGAAATTACAAAGCACGTGACCGAACTCATGTAGAGTTGCCTACGTATCCCGTCATGGGAATCAGGTCAAACGTAGTTCGAATACCAGTGAACAACAATGAAACAAGTGCATTGACCATCTGTGATCTTTGCAAAGTGGAAGAAGTCTGAATTCTCAGAACTTCTAAACATGAAACAGAAAATGAATGAGAAAGTGCAAGCGCAATCAAAACAGTTAAGAAAAGTAATTTGTCATAACTAGAAAAAGATGCGTGGAGGGACGCTGTTACGCTCCAACATGAAATTAAATGCGAGTGTCAAGAAGGGGGGTAGAAGGGTGCGCGGCGGACGCTGAGACTTCACCAACAAAAAAATAAATTTGATTTTTCTTTTCTTTTTTTTTTTTTGAAAAAGATGCGCGGAGGGACGCGATTACGCTCCAACAGAAAATTAAATTTGATCTTTTGATCTGTCAAGAAGGGAGGTAGAAGGGTGCGCGGTGGACGCTGAGACTCACCAACAGGAAATTAAATTTGATCTTTTGATCTGATTTGATCTTTTGATCTGTCAAAAAGGGAGGTAGAAGGGTGCGCGGTGAACGCTGAGACTCACCAACAGGAAATTAAATTGTCAAGAAGGGAGGTGGAAGGGTGCGCGGTGGACGCTGAGACTTACCAACAGGAAATTAAATTTGATCTTTTGATCTGATTTGATCTTTTGATTTGTCAAGAAGGGAGGTAGAAGGGTGCGCGGTGGACGCTGAGACTCACCAACAGGAAATTAAATTGTCAAGAAGGGAGGTGGAAGGGTGCGCGGTGGACGTTGAGACTCACCAACAGGAAATTAAATTTGATCTTTTGATCTGATTTGATCTTTTGATTTGTCAAGAAGGGAGGTAGAAGGGTGCGCGTGGACGCTGAGACTCACCAACAGGAAATTAAATTTGATCTTTTGATCTGATTTTTTTTTAAAATAACAAATTGGTGGGATAGACCCGAGCCCAATTAAATACTGAAAGAAATGAAAACGCAAGTCCAATACTATAAAACTAAAAGATTAAAATGCATGTTGCTCAAGTTGGTGGATTTGCAATCTTTCTTCTTTTCTTTTCTTTTTTTTTTTCAAACTTTAGAAGAAATGAAAGAAACACATTTTTTTCTTTTTGTTTTTTGCTTTTTTTTTTTTTTTTTGAAAAAATCAAATGTGACGAATTTTAAAACTTGAAAAATACCAATGACAACTCTTCCTTCAAGAGATTTGAGAGGTACATACATATGTCACCATCCTCTTGATTTGAAAAGACTTTTTTTTTTTTTGACAAAGCCGATTTAGAATGCATCACCAAAATTGGAACTCACTCTTTTTGATATCGGGCCTAGTGTAAATCATGTTTAACAAAGGCAACATTTTTCTTATTTTCGAGAAGGCAGAAAGAGTGATCACATAACACCACCATCATATGATCTCTTGTGATCCTTTTGGTCTTGAGAACCAAGCAAGCATGATCTTTCGATGTCAAAACTGATCTCCAAGAGTTGTGCTGCAAGTTGCGTTGAATCTTCTCAATTTTCTAGCATTAGTCAACCATACTCCATTATGTATCACAAAACATCTATTTCTAATGACCAGATTTGAATGAGTGGCCCTTGAAAAAGAAAGATGTCACATTTGATCCCTTTGGATGTCGTCCATCTTGATGACCTTAACCTTTCGGATTTTCACTGAGGTCAAACTCCTTTTTCTTTTCCTTTTCCTTTTCCTTTCTTTTGCTTTCATTTTCTATTTTTTCTTTCTTCTTTCTTTTTTTTTTTTTTTTGAAAAGACGCCCTTTCGGATTTTCACTTAATGAACAAATCTTATCGACAACCTTTATCAACTCAAAAATGTGTTTTAAGAAATGATGGCATCAGTGCGACAATCCTTCTCATGCAAAATTGGGGAAGGTGTATTGACATCATTTGCCATTTGATTAAGTGATTTTTAGTAGAAATACTACTAAGGCGGAGGTCGGGACTTTATGATTTTTATGATGGGGTCAGGTGGGGCGTAGAAGAAATGTTAAGGCTTGAAAGCAAATCTTCAAAGAGGTTTCAAAAAATCCTAAGACCGTGTTCTATCAATATTTGCCCCGAGGGTATTAAAACTGAAAAAATTGCTCCAACTTGGCTTTTGACTCTTTTTCTTTTTTCTTTTTCTTTCTTCTTTTTTTTTTTTAACAATTAGGAAATAAATTTGCCCTAGTGTGGGTTTGCGATCTTTAGGGGGCTATCAAATGAAGAATTAAACTATTCTAGAGGTTCAAAAGGAAAAACTAGGGGTAAGATGTTCAAAAAAGAAAAGAAGAAGGCCCGCCTTTAATTCACCGAGATGGTATCTCAAAAGGAAAAATCACATAATCAGATAAAGAATTTCTTACACATATCTGAATTGATTGGCAGAGGAAAAATTTGTCCGTCCAGTTCTGTGAGAATGGGCGTTCCTCCGGATAGCACTCTTTGAACAATAAATGGTCATTGAACAAGTTGGGGCAAACATTTCCTTTAACCTCCTCTTGAATCAGAAGAATTTGCTTCAAAACTTTATCCCTTACTTCATATAAGCGAGATTTGTCTTTCTTGTCATAACCAACGAACCATCCTTTGTTGATAGCATTGTCCATGGCAGGTAAACATTCAACATCTTTTTAATCCATTGGAGATAGCAACTCATTGTGCTCCTTGATCCATTTAATTTCTTCTACCTGAACCTTCGTCAAAATGTACAAGGACGGGATTTTAATTTTGGCAGGTATTACCACTTCCAGTAGAAGTATAAAGAGGATAAGGTGTTGCCCCAACTTAGAATCTCCAAGTGAAATACTCCCAAAGTTCAATAGCAAAAATTTGCAAAATTGAAGGAAAAACTCTTTTCTCTTTTTTTTTTCTTTTTCCACTCCCCCTTTTTCTTTCTCTCTTTTTTTTTATTCCCCTTTTTCTTTTTTCTCTTCTTTCTCATTCCCCCTTTTTCATTTTCTTCTTTTTTTTTTATTCCCCTTTTTCTTTTTCTCTTCTTTTCTCATTCCCCCTTTTTCATTTTCTCTTCTTTTTTCTTTTTCTTCTCTCTCTTTTTTTTTTTTCATTTCCCCATTTTTTCTTCTTTTTTTTTCTTTTGCTGCCAAAATATGTATTCCCTTTGAACAAGTAGTCGATCCTCCACTTTACAAGGTAGTATTATTGCCTCATTTTATCCATGATTGACCTCCAATTTTGCAAGTTTTGAGTTGCGTCGTTTCCTCGATTTTAAACATAAATACCTGCACAAGGGGAATTTTCAAAGCACCTGAATTTTCAAAAAAAAAAAAAATTTTTTTTTTTTGAGCAATGATATAACCATTAAGATTCATGCAAAGTGTTAACTTATCAAGATTTGAAAAATATATACTTGACCTTGGACATATCCTACAAATGTATTATAAAATTTTGCCTCAATTTGAACTTATTTGGTGAAATCTCACAGATATATTACAAAAATTTGCCCCAATTGGGCTTATTTTAGTCGCAAAATAATCATATGCAATGTGAAAAAAATTACATTTTTCAAATAATAAAAAAAATTTGAATGTTATATCCGAAGTCATATGAAAAATTCCATGATAAATCTCTCAAAATAAGATCAAATTGCAAAAAATCTCTTCCTCCTTTTGGGATCGATGTTGAGGGAAAAAGGTCCCCTTCTTATTAGCTCATCTTTTAGGACCAATCAAATGAATATTATTCAGGATTTTGAGGTGGATCAGGAGATGGTATACGAGGATCTGTCCTTTTTTTTTTGTGCTCAAATTGTACTTAACATATTCAGTATCACATCTTGGTGAAAGCAAATAGTTTATCACCCTTATTTCTTGAGAAAACTCAGTCAACAGATAAACTCTATAGGCTTGTAATGTATGGGTAGAAACGATAGTTAGACATATGGAAACAAGTTGTGACCTTATGATCACGAGTGAATGATAGGTTCCTCAGAGGCAAGATTTTCACTTCGAATTGTCATGAAAGATAAGTCAGCAATGGACTTTATGAGTTTGTAATGAGGCTTGACAACGATAGCTAAAAGAAATAGAAATTCAAGGACGATGCACTTAAGATCGCATTCCTTCCCAAAAATTGCTCCAGTTTTGGACTCGAAACCTGGGACCCCATTTTGACTCTCTCTCTCTCTTTTTTTTTTTTTTTATCAATCACTAGAGGAAATTCAGCATTGGATGTCTTTGCATTTTTCTTTTCATTTCATCATTTTTCATCATTTTTTTCACATTTTTCTTTTCTCTATTTTTTTTTACCAATACTGAGATCCCAAATGCCAATGATAGTATTGAAAACTCCCTAATTTTGGAGTATAGATGGCCCCTCTTTCTTTCCGATATTGAAGACCAAATATCAATGGTAGAGTCAAATTCCCCCAACTTGTAGTTTTTCTTTTCTTTTTTTTTTCACTCTTTTTCTTTATTTGATGTTCCTTTCAAAAATTTTGAGCACCTTTGCCCCCTTTTTTTCTTCTCTTTCAAAATTCTCAAATCTCCTTCCCCAATATGGGGTGCGATTATAAGTGCTTTTGAAACGAACCACCAATTTAGGCTCAAATAAGGATGCAAAGAATAAAAAGTGTTTAGATGGTAGAAACGACGGCCAGAGCATCATTCTTATTTCTCATGACAATCAAAGTAAAGAATAGCCCGTTGGAAAGTCCATTTCCTTTTGACATTTGAAAATTTTTCCATGGAGGGTCATGATCATTGAGGCTTTTATTTGAAACGAAATTATATTTTTTTTAAAGTCTCAAATGGGAAAACAAATGATAAAATCTGTATAGATAGAGAAACGAAAGTCTAAAGTATTCCAAAATTTCAAAACAAATAAGAAGTAATGTACATTTTTGCTTTCACTCAGATGTGGATTGAATCTGATTAAACACATCGGACATTTTCATGGTAAAAATTGTCTCACTTTGAAACTAGTCAACCAATGCGACTGACCTTGGAGGTTTAATAGAAGTGGACAAAAAATAAAAAAGAAAAGTGTCGAGGTTGATCTTTTATGACAAACTATCAAATTTGAATAACCGCTTTTATTTTCGACTACTCTCGTTGAATAGTTTAGACCACAAATGTAGTGTATACAAAGATTTTTGGGAATTGGACATACACATGAATTTTCAAACAAGAGGTCGAAAAATCTCAATTTAATCTTATTTCTTAGAATTCATCATGAAATCTCCCAATGAGCAAATAAAGAATGAATATATACAAAACAATATTTGTCTAAATAAAAACTTTATTATTCAAATGTTTGAATGTTGTTTTTTTTTTACTCAAATATAATACATATGAGAAAATAAAAATCGCTAAAGAATACACTTTCAAATATATACACTTTCTCTTTCTATTCTTTTGAGACAAAATATATTAGAAACAATGAATCAAGAGATTTTTGAGATACTTCAAGAGATTTTTAAATGGATTTTTCATTTATCATCATCATTTCATTTTTTTTTTAGGATCTACCCAAGAATCAAGTAACATTTATAATTTTCAAAATTTATCAGACGAAAATTATTATCAGATATAGGATTTTTTTTTTTTTACCTTTATTGAAACAACTTTTATAAATACAGGGGAGGGGGAAAAATAAAAGAAAAAATACCCAGAGTTAGTAAGTAAAACTGTGAAATGGGTATGCATGTCCTATGGGGGAGCCCTTTTATGCCAAGGGTTGGCCTAGCATGAAAAATGCAATCCTCTGAAATAGGCACCATACAATACCTGATGGATCCGATCGACTTATTGAGATTCGAATAAAAGACAATTTTGAAAAATTTGGCCAATTGGAGTGATAAGAGACAATTTGTCCTAACAAAATGAGGACAAGGTCGGAATGGATTGATTGGTTTGATTGACACCTAAAATGATATTAACATCAATTTAGTGTGAAAAACTTATTTTGAAAGGATTGAAATGTCTCGACTAATTTCTTCGGTGAGCCGTAGATCGAAACCTTAAAAGAGAATAAACAGGTTAAATGGAGTGAGTGGAATTGATGGTTAATTCAAAAATTGACTGGATTATCCTAAAAGTGAATAAAACTGGTCAAATGGATTGGATGAAATTGAGAATTCATTAAAAATTAACTGAATTGTCCTTAAAAAGAATAACGAATTGGATGGAATTGATGATTTATGCACAATTAATTGGATTGTCCTAAAAAAGAACAAACTTGTAAAACGAATTGGATGAAATTGATGATTTATTCAAAATTGACTGGATTGACCTAAAGTGAATAAATTGGTCAAAAATGGATTGGATGGAATCAACGATTTATTCAAAAAAAAATGACTGGATTATCCTAAAAATGAATAAAAATGGCCAAATGGATTGGATGAAATTGAGAATTTATTAAAAAATTAACTGAATTGTCCTTAAAAAGAATAACGAATTGGATGGAATTGATGATTTATACACAATTGATTGGATTGTCCTAAAAAAGAACAAACTTGTAAAACGAATTGGATGAAATTGATGATTTATTCAAAATTGACTGGATTGACCTAAAGTGAATAAATTGGTCAAAAATGGATTGGATGCAATTAACGATTTAAAAAAAAATGACTGGATTATCCTAAAAATGAATAAAAAGGGCCAAATGGATTGGATAGAATTGACGATCTATTCGAAAATCGACTGAATTGTCCGCCTATTGATAGTTTCAAATTCCACGAATTTTGTTACAATGTATTAGTTTATGAGTTTTCTAAAATCAAAATTTGGCCACGATATATTTATTTTTCCAACAATAAGGAAATCATTTATGAATTTCTTCAACTTAATGTCCTTTATGCAAGTGATTTTACCAACTTTGACAAAATGGCCAAAAAATGATTATCAGATACTCATATTCTAATGTGCAAAAACTATTCCATCATTCTCAAAGTCGTCATCATGGAAGGGATCAGATCCTACCTTACCTTGTGCATTACCTCTTTGGATGGTACAAAAAATATAAACGTGCAAGTCTCATTGGATTATATATCCGAGACATAAGGTGGCTTACTCCTAACGTAGGATTTCCTATGCGGTATTCCTTCTAAAGTTAATGCATGATGTCAGTTTATTAAAGCGAGTAAATATGCAATGCAATAATCAAAATATGACCTAAAAGTGCCCCATTTAAATGCCGGGATAAGCCTAAAATGATGAGCAATACATACGCATATTATTAATGCAATTAACTAAAATTTAAACGTGCTTGATATAAAAGGCGGTATTGCCCTAAAAGAGTACCATGCCAGGACTCTTATTTCTAAAGTTTGTGTATGCAGAAAAAGAGAGAACAAGGAGAGGTTAGTTCAACAAATAACACATAGCACGTTGGGACAATAAATTATACAAGAATGGAAAGTAAAGAAAGCGAAGAAAGAAGAGTGGAATCCCTCTCCTCGTGACTAGTGTTACTAATTGGATGAGATTGACTCTATCCTAGGTGATTTCTAATATGGATGCATGAGGTTTGATTTACTAATGCATCTAGACTCGATAAGGCTCAGGTTCCCAAGCCTTCAGACCAGGAGGCGAAGGGTCATCAATTCCAAGGCCTTCGGTCGATGGCTCGAGTGATCCCTCAGACATTGCTACGTGCACGTCGTGCCACGGCCACATGTCCAAGTGAATCGATCCTAATCCTAATAGGGATGAGTGGTGTGACAACCACTAAAAGGAAAATAAAATGTGGGGTTGTAAATAAATAGCATATGCACGTATGAAGTGCTCCTTTGAGGGGAGGATTAACATTAAATGCACGTGAAGGCTCTAAGGTAGTATTCCCCATCCCCAAATGCAAAGCGCCGATACAAATAAGTATAACAAAATAAATAAATAAACCATTCATCACATAACGAGGAACAGGAACGAATAGAGTGTGAATGCAAAATATCCTAAAAAAGAAAAATGCAACCTAAAACATACAATATGATAAATAAAAGAGGTTAAAAAGAGAAAAGACAACTAAACCAAGTGCTTGGACCTCTCTAGCGGTCCCCAGTGGGAGTCGCCAAGTTGTCGCGCCCCATTTTTCGCGATGGAAAATAAAGAAGTGTTTATAAACCAGATGTTTATTAAATAAGTGAAAAAGGACCTAGAATGGGGACTTTGAAAAATGCGACAATTTGGGTCCAAAAATTTTAGTCTAAAAGGGTTTTAAGAAAAAAGAGGAGTCGCCACTTGGTATTGAGTTTGAGTGTACCAAGTCACCAAAGTGTTTTTTTGATAGAAATAAATAAAATAAAATAAAACCCTTTTCGACAACTCCAGATCTTTGAAAAAACAAGAGAAAATGAGTTCGGGAGTCACGGTTGAAGAAAGGGAAGGCAAATGTTCGATTAACTCAAACCTAAGGCACCCTTTCAACCTAGTCTAAGCTAGTTGCGAGGTTTAGTCAAAATTTTCCTAATCTAACCCTTAATTTTTATCACATTTGGATGTTTCCTACATGAATGCAAATCTAAATTTATAAAATATCGAAAGGGACAAAATATCCATTCAAGGGTTTAATTGATATCAATCGCATTAATTGCGAAGGCCAAAATAATTCCTTGGAGGGGGTCACGAGTATGCAAATGAAATTCAAAGAAAAGAAAAGAAAACTTAAATTATATATCTAGATTATAAGTGGCCAAAGAATAGGAATGCAACATAATGGGTACGGGAGACAAAAACTCGTGACATAATTTTCTTATACAGGGATCGATGGGGTATTTAAACTAAAGAGTTATAATCACCCATTTCCCATGTTCAAAGAATAATTCTCCTAATATGAACAAGCAAATGAACTAACTTATTTCTACAATTTCTTAATGAGATGCAATTCTAAATGATATGATTAACACATATAGGGATAGGGGGTATGGGATAATATAATAGGACAATATCATGCAAATGAGAAAAGATCCTAAAAATGAAAATATGCATGAAAATGTAATGAATATCACACAAAGATGAATCTAACGCACGAACAACCTAAGGGTCTAGCATTGGACTAGCCCATTTTCTAAAAATTCTTACTAGCGTTGGACTAGCAAGTAAGCGGAGGGAGAAACCACAACTAGCGTTGGACTAGTGTGGTGACGTCATGCATTCTTAATACATAATAAGACAAATAAGCATAAATTAAAACAAATAAACACATAAGAGCACGTAGCACATAACACATAAACATAATATCTAGATGCAAAAATCCTAAGAAAAGCGGATAAAACACATAACACATAAGCCACATAAACACGCAAAACCTATCTATTACATCGGGGGAGCCTAACTACAATCTAAATGGGAAAGTATGTTAAAATAAATCTAGTTATCCTATCTATTACATTTTTGAGGTATTTAAATGCCTCTCAGATAATTATAAAAATTAACTAAAAATATAAGAAAATTTTGAATGAACATTTAAATCAAATAATAAAGCATATAAAAATATATAAACACATAGGAACACATAGGAGCACATAAAAGCACGTAATTGACATTTAAATAATAATAGGGGTACCTCCCTTTTGAAGTGGTGACTAAATGGAAGTCAAATTGCCCTATTTATACTCAAAATGAACAAAGGAATCAAGGCACCAATTTTAATTGAAAATAATAATAATGATAAAAATACTAAATTCACCTTTAAACATATCAAACCAAAGAAATTTAATAACATCTAGAAATTTACGAGTTAAATATACTCAAAAGTAGCATAATTAGCTATTAAAGAAAAGAAACAATCATAATAAAAAGAGTCAAAATTCATTAGGGATGAATTGCAAAAATTGAAAAACTTTGGGGGTAAAAATGATAATTTTTTCCAAAGTTTAGGGTCAAAATTAAATAAAGAATAATTCAGGGACCAAAGTACAATTAATTTAAGGACTCAAGTGAAAGAAATTTAAAATGTTCTGGGCAACAGTAAAATTACTCAAAAACAGGGGTTAAAGTGAAAATTCGTTTCTGATGTCTTAGGGAAACAAGGCTATTGGGCTATCATTTTATTTATTTGGGCCGGAGCTACCTAAGCCCATCGGAAAGCCTAGAGAACAAGAGACGGGCTAGCCCATCGTCTTTGTCAACAAACCCAACCAAAATGCAATGGGTTTCAGCTCCCAAGCCCAACCGAAACCCAAAAGAAATAAACTAAAATCCATTCCCAAAACCCAACAAAAAATAAACTCAAGCCCACCAGAGAAAAAAAAACATTAGCCCATTCTCTCTCTTTTTTTCTTCTTTTTTTTTCTTTCTTTTCCTTTCTTTTTTTTTTCTTTCTTCTTCCTCCCCTTCTTCTCTACCGAGGAGCTGAAGCTCCCTTCTGGCTGGCGGCCATGGCAGCCGCCGGTGGCGCGCCGCCACCGGACCGCCACCGGCAAAATTTTTTTGGTCACCAAATTTTCTCAAAATACACCCTCTCACTCGAAATTTCGCGTAGACTCCATTTCCGGAATTACTTTTTACAAAAAAAGACCCGAAGGTGTCCAAAAGGTCAAAAACAGTCCAGTTTTTTTTATTTTTAAAACCTCAAATCTTCACCAAACAAACATAAAATTTATACTACAACACTCCTTGTGATTTTTACAACATAACTATGAACTAAAATCAATAAAAGCAACGACAAATATGACAAAATTAAACCAAAACAGTCCAAAAATAAAAAAAATCCTTCAAAAACTTTTAACACTCAAAACTCCAAAATTTTTGAATACCCCACACATTTTCGGACCTACACTAGCAAGTGGTCCACTTATTTTAGCAAAACATACACACCAAATTCACTCCTTTAATTCGTTTTTTATTTAGACATTTTTCCAAACATTTGGCATGCATTCATAGGCCCGTTTCTTTTTTCCTTAATTCTGTGCATGATTTATCCCCAAAATTCAGCAACTCAATCAACAAAAGGAAACCAATGAAAGCCAAAGAAATTTAAGCAATGAAGCATGGACTTAATATGATGATAAAAAAAAACTGAAAATACCTCAATAAATATGGCAATCCTTCGGTTGAAGTTTTAGGTGCAATTTTCAGCTTCAATCCAACCGGTTGCTGCCCCTTTTTGATATTGTGTGTGGATGTGTTGGGAGAAAAGGGAGGGAACCAAGAGGGGAGTTGAGAGTTTTTTTTTTTCTTCTCTGTTTCTTTCCTCTGCCCAAGTCCGAGAGAGGGAGAGAGTGAGGGAAAAAAATTTCTTTGTGGCTTGTCTGTTGAGGCAAAGAAAAGGCCGAGAGTCCGTCTTTAGGAGTGCAAAAATGCTTCTTCTCCCCAGTCAAGAAGAGAGCCGAGAGATGTCTCTGGAGCGAAAAAGGTGGAGTCTTTTATTAGTAAAAAATGATGAGTTTTTTCACCAAATGAAAAGAAAGATGCATGGACATTGAGTGCAAAAATGGATGAATAGTGTATTTGGTGAAAAGAGAAATAATTAGGAGAAGATTTTTGATTTTTTGATATTCTTTTTTTTGTTTTGTTTTGTTTGTTTTTTTTTTTCTAAAATAAACCTGCAAAAATGAGAAAATACACATTAAAATGCAAGAAAGTAAACAACTCATTAAATAGAAAAAATTCAAGAAAACATTAAAATTTGACAAAAATTTGGTGTCTACAACTTGCCCCTCTTTGTCTAGAGTTTCAAAGAAAAACTCAAGACAAAGATGTAGACACCAAATTGCTTACCTGTTTCTTCCAACGGCACATGAGTTAAATTAAACAAGCCGACACTTGGCTGAAATTATTGGGCAAAATGATACAATGAAATTACAAAGCACGTGACCCGAACTCATGTAGAGTTGCCTACGTATCCCGTCATGGGAATCAGGTCAAAACGTAGTTCGAATACCAGTGAACAACAATGAAACAAGTGCATTGACCATCTGTGATCTTTGCAAAGTGGAAGAAGTCTGAATTCTCAGAACTTCTAAACATGAAACAGAAAATGAATGAGAAAGTGCAAGCGCAATCAAAACAGTTAAGAAAAGTAATTTGTCATAACTAGAAAAAGATGCGTGGAGGGACGCTGTTACGCTCCAACATGAAATTAAATGCGAGTGTCAAGAAGGGGGGTAGAAGGGTGCGCGGCGGACGCTGAGACTTCACCAACAAAAAAAATAAATTTGATTTTTCTTTTCTTTTTTTTTTTTTGAAAAAGATGCGCGGAGGGACGCGATTACGCTCCAACAGGAAATTAAATTTGATCTTTTGATCTGTCAGAAGGGAGGTAGAAGGGTGCGCGGTGGACGCTGAGACTCACCACAGGAAATTAAATTTGATCTTTTGATCTGATTTGATCTTTTGATCTGTCAAAAAGGGAGGTAGAAGGGTGCGCGGTGAACGCTGAGACTCACCAACAGGAAATTAAATTGTCAAGAAGGGAGGTGGAAGGGTGCGCGGTGGACGCTGAGACTTACCAACAGGAAATTAATTTGATCTTTTGATCTGATTTGATCTTTGATTTGTCAAGAAGGGAGGTAGAAGGTGCGCGGTGGACGCTGAGACTCACCAACAGGAAATTAAATTGTCAAGAAGGGAGGTGGAAGGGTGCGCGGTGGACGTTGAGACTCACCAACAGGAAATTAAATTTGATCTTTTGATCTGATTTGATCTTTTGATTTGTCCAAGAAGGGAGGTAGAAGGGTGCGCGGTGGACGCTGAGACTCACCAACAGGAAATTAAATTTGATCTTTTGATCTGATTTTTTTTTAAAATAACAAATTGGTGGGATAGACCCGAGCCCAATTAAATACTGAAAGAAATGAAAACGCAAGTCCAATACTATAAAACTAAAAGATTAAAATGCATGTTGCTCAAGTTGGTGGATTTGCAATCTTTCTTCTTTTCTTTTCTTTTTTTTTTTTCAAACTTTAGAAGAAATGAAAGAAACACATTTTTTTCTTTTTGTTTTTTGCTTTTTTTTTTTTTTTTTGAAAAAATCAAATGTGACGAATTTTAAAACTTGAAAAAATACCAATGACAACTCTTCCTTCAAGAGATTTGAGAGGTACATACATATGTCACCATCCTCTTGATTTGAAAAGACTTTTTTTTTTTTTGACAAAGCCGATTTAGAATGCATCACCAAAATTGGAACTCACTCTTTTTGATATCGGGCCTAGTGTAAATCATGTTTAACAAAGGCAACATTTTTCTTATTTTCGAGAAGGCAGAAAGAGTGATCACATAACACCACCATCATATGATCTCTTGTGATCCTTTTGGTCTTGAGAACCAAGCAAGCATGATCTTTCGATGTCAAAACTGATCTCCAAGAGTTGTGCTGCAAGTTGCGTTGAATCTTCTCAATTTTCTAGCATTAGTCAACCATACTCCATTATGTATCACAAAACATCTATTTCTAATGACCAGATTTGAATGAGTGGCCCTTGAAAAAGAAAGATGTCACATTTGATCCCTTTGGATGTCGTCCATCTTGATGACCTTAACCTTTCGGATTTTCACTGAGGTCAAACTCCTTTTTCTTTTCCTTTTCCTTTTCCTTTCTTTTGCTTTCATTTTCTATTTTTCTTTCTTCTTCTTTTTTTTTTTTTTTGAAAAGACGCCCTTTCGGATTTTCACTTAATGAACAAATCTTATCGACAACCTTTATCAACTCAAAAATGTGTTTTAAGAAATGATGGCATCAGTGCGACAATCCTTCTCATGCAAAATTGGGGAAGGTGTATTGACATCATTTGCCATTTGATTAAGTGATTTTTAGTAGAAATACTACTAAGGCGGAGGTCGGGACTTTATGATTTTTATGATGGGGTCAGGTGGGGCGTAGAAGAAATGTTAAGGCTTGAAAGCAAATCTTCAAAGAGGTTTCAAAAAATCCTAAGACCGTGTTCTATCAATATTTGCCCCGAGGGTATTAAAACTGAAAAAATTGCTCCAACTTGGCTTTTGACTCTTTTTCTTTTTTCTTTTTTCTTTCTTCTTTTTTTTTTTTAACAATTAGGAAATAAATTTGCCCTAGTGTGGGTTTGCGATCTTTAGGGGGGCTATCAAATGAAGAATTAAACTATTCTAGAGGTTCAAAGGAAAAACTAGGGGTAAGATGTTCAAAAAGAAAAGAAGAAGGCCCGCCTTTAATTCACCCGAGATGGTATCTCAAAAGGAAAAATCACATAATCAGATAAAGAATTTCTTACACATATCTGAATTGATTGGCAGAGGAAAAATTTGTCCGTCCAGTTCTGTGAGAATGGGCGTTCCTCCGGATAGCACTCTTTGAACAATAAATGGTCATTGCGAAGTTGGGGCAAACATTTCCTTTAACCTCCTCTTGAATCAGAAGAATTTGCTTCAAAACTTTATCCCTTACTTCATATAAGCGAGATTTGTCTTTCTTGTCATAACCAACGAACCATCCTTTGTTGATAGCATTGTCCCATGGCAGGTAACATTCAACATCTTTTTAATCCATTGGAGATAGCAACTCATTGTGCTCCTTGATCCATTTAATTTCTTCTACCTGAACCTTCGTCAAAATGTACAAGGACGGGATTTTAATTTTGGCAGGTATTACCACTTCCAGTAGAAGTATACGAGGATAAGGTGTTGCCCCAACTTAGAATCTCCAAGTGAAATACTCCCAAAGTTCAATAGCAAAAATTTGCAAAATTGAAGGAAAAACTCTTTTCTCTTTTTTTTTTCTTTTTCCACTCCCCCTTTTTCTTTTCTCTTTTTTTTTATTCCCCTTTTTCTTTTTCTCTTCTTTTCTCATTCCCCCTTTTTCATTTTCTCTTTTTTTTATTCCCCTTTTTCTTTTTCTCTTCTTTTCTCATTCCCCCTTTTTCATTTTCTCTTCTTTTTTCTTTTTCTTCTCTCTCTTTTTTTTTTTTTCATTTCCCCATTTTTCTTCTTCTTTTTTTTTCTTTTGCTGCCAAAATATGTATTCCCTTTGAACAAGTAGTCGATCCTCCACTTTACAAGGTAGTATTATTGCCTCATTTTATCCATGATTGACCTCCAATTTTGCAAGTTTTGAGTTGCGTCGTTTCCTCGATTTTAAACATAAATACCTGCACAAGGGGAATTTTCAAAGCACCTGAATTTTCAAAAAAAAAAAAAATTTTTTTTTTTTTGAGCAATGATATAACCATTAAGATTCATGCAAAGTGTTAACTTATCAAGATTTGAAAAATATATACTTGACCTTGGACATATCCTACAAATGTATTATAAAATTTTGCCTCAATTTGAACTTATTTGGTGAAATCTCACAGATATATTACAAAAAATTTGCCCCAATTGGGCTTATTTTAGTCGCAAAATAATCATATGCAATGTGAATAAAAATTACATTTTTCAAATAATAAAAAAAATTTGAATGTTATATCCGAAGTCATATGAAAAATTCCATGATAAATCTCTCAAAATAAGATCAAATTGCAAAAAATCTCTTCCTCCTTTTGGGATCGATGTTGAGGGAAAAAGGTCCCCTTCTTATTAGCTCATCTTTTAGGACCAATCAAATGAATATTATTCAGGATTTTGAGGTGGATCAGGAGATGGTATACGAGGATCTGTCCTTTTTTTTTTTGTGCTCAAATTGTACTTAACATATTCAGTATCACATCTTGGTGAAAGCAAATAGTTTATCACCCTTATTTCTTGAGAAAACTCAGTCAACAGATAAACTCTATAGGCTTGTAATGTATGGGTAGAAACGATAGTTAGACATATGGAAACAAGTTGTGACCTTATGATCACGAGTGAATGATAGGTTCCTCAGAGGCAAGATTTTCACTTCGAATTGTCATGAAAGATAAGTCAGCAATGGACTTTATGAGTTTGTAATGAGGCTTGACAACGATAGCTAAAAGAAATAGAAATTCAAGGACGATGCACTTAAGATCGCATTCCTTCCCAAAAATTGCTCCAGTTTTGGACTCGAAACCTGGGACCCCATTTTGACTCTCTCTCTCTCTTTTTTTTTTTTTTTATCAATCACTAGAGGAAATTCAGCATTGGATGTCTTTGCATTTTTCTTTTCATTTCATCATTTTTCATCATTTTTTTCACATTTTTCTTTTCTCTATTTTTTTTTACCAATACTGAGATCCCAAATGCCAATGATAGTATTGAAAACTCCCTAATTTTGGAGTATAGATGGCCCCTCTTTCTTTCCGATATTGAAGACCAAATATCAATGGTAGAGTCAAATTCCCCCAACTTGTAGTTTTTCTTTCTTTTTTTTTTCACTCTTTTTCTTTATTTGATGTTCCTTTCAAAAATTTTGAGCACCTTTGCCCCCTTTTTTCTTCTCTTTCAAAATTCTCAAATCTCCTTCCCCAATATGGGGTGCGATTATAAGTGCTTTTGAAACGAACCACCAATTTAGGCTCAAATAAGGATGCAAAGAATAAAAAGTGTTTAGATGGTAGAAACGACGGCCAGAGCATCATTCTTATTTCTCATGACAATCAAAGTAAAGAATAAGCCCGTTGGAAAGTCCATTTCCTTTTGACATTTGAAAATTTTCCATGGAGGGTCATGATCATTGAGGCTTTTATTTGAAACGAAATTATATTTTTTTTAAAGTCTCAAATGGGAAAACAAATGATAAAATCTGTATAGATAGAGAAACGAAAGTCTAAAGTATTCCAAAATTTCAAAACAAATAAGAAGTAATGTACATTTTTGCTTTCACTCAGATGTGGATTGAATCTGATTAAACACATCGGACATTTTCATGGTAAAAATTGTCTCACTTTGAAACTAGTCAACCAATGCGACTGACCTTGGAGGTTTAATAGAAGTGGACAAAAAATAAAAAGAAAAGTGTCGAGGTTGATCTTTTATGACAAACTATCAAATTTGAATAACCGCTTTTATTTTCGACTACTCTCGTTGAATAGTTTAGACCACAAATGTAGTGTATACAAAGATTTTTGGGAATTGGACATACACATGAATTTTCAAACAAGAGGTCGAAAAATCTCAATTTAATCTTATTTCTTAGAATTCATCATGAAATCTCCCAATGAGCAAATAAAGAATGAATATATACAAAACAATATTTGTCTAAATAAAAACTTTATTATTCAAATGTTTGAATGTTGTTTTTTTTTTTACTCAAATATAATACATATGAGAAAATAAAAATCGCTAAAGAATACACTTTCAAATATATACACTTTCTCTTTCTATTCTTTTGAGACAAAATATATTAGAAACAATGAATCAAGAGATTTTTGAGATACTTCAAGAGATTTTTAAATGGATTTTTCATTTATCATCATCATTTCATTTTTTTTTTAGGATCTACCCAAGAATCAAGTAACATTTATAATTTTCAAAATTTATCAGACGAAAATTATTATCAGATATAGGATTTTTTTTTTTTTTTACCTTTATTGAAACAACTTTTATAAATACAGGGGAGGGGGAAAAATAAAAGAAAAAATACCCAGAGTTAGTAAGTAAAACTGTGAAATGGGTATGCATGTCCTATGGGGGAGCCCTTTTATGCCAAGGGTTGGCCTAGCATGAAAAATGCAATCCTCTGAAATAGGCACCATACAATACCTGATGGATCCGATCGACTTATTGAGATTCGAATAAAAGACAATTTTGAAAAATTTGGCCAATTGGAGTGATAAGAGACAATTTGTCCTAACAAAATGAGGACAAGGTCGGAATGGATTGATTGGTTTGATTGACACCTAAAATGATATTAACATCAATTTAGTGTGAAAAACTTATTTTGAAAGGATTGAAATGTCTCGACTAATTTCTTCGGTGAGCCGTAGATCGAAACCTTAAAAGAGAATAAACAGGTTAAATGGAGTGAGTGGAATTGATGGTTAATTCAAAAATTGACTGGATTATCCTAAAAGTGAATAAAACTGGTCAAATGGATTGGATGAAATTGAGAATTCATTAAAAATTAACTGAATTGTCCTTAAAAAGAATAACGAATTGGATGGAATTGATGATTTATGCACAATTAATTGGATTGTCCTAAAAAAGAACAAACTTGTAAAACGAATTGGATGAAATTGATGATTTATTCAAAATTGACTGGATTGACCTAAAGTGAATAAATTGGTCAAAAATGGATTGGATGGAATCAACGATTTATTCAAAAAAAAATGACTGGATTATCCTAAAAATGAATAAAAATGGCCAAATGGATTGGATGAAATTGAGAATTTATTAAAAAATTAACTGAATTGTCCTTAAAAAGAATAACGAATTGGATGGAATTGATGATTTATACACAATTGATTGGATTGTCCTAAAAAAGAACAAACTTGTAAAACGAATTGGATGAAATTGATGATTTATTCAAAATTGACTGGATTGACCTAAAGTGAATAAATTGGTCAAAAATGGATTGGATGCAATTAACGATTTATTAAAAAAAAATGACTGGATTATCCTAAAAATGAATAAAAAGGGCCAAATGGATTGGATAGAATTGACGATCTATTCGAAAATCGACTGAATTGTCCGCCTATTGATAGTTTCAAATTCCACGAATTTTGTTACAATGTATTAGTTTATGAGTTTTCTAAAATCAAAATTTGGCCACGATATATTTATTTTTCCAACAATAAGGAAATCATTTATGAATTTCTTCAACTTAATGTCCTTTATGCAAGTGATTTTACCAACTTTGACAAAATGGCCAAAAAATGATTATCAGATACTCATATTCTAATGTGCAAAAACTATTCCATCATTCTCAAAGTCGTCATCATGGAAGGGATCAGATCCTACCTTACCTTGTGCATTACCTCTTTGGATGGTACAAAAAATATAAACGTGCAAGTCTCATTGGATTATATATCCGAGACATAAGGTGGCTTACTCCTAACGTAGGATTTCCTATGCGGTATTCCTTCTAAAGTTAATGCATGATGTCAGTTTATTAAAGCGAGTAAATATGCAATGCAATAATCAAAATATGACCTAAAAGTGCCCCATTTAAATGCCGGGATAAGCCTAAAATGATGAGCAATACATACGCATATTATTAATGCAATTAACTAAAATTTAAACGTGCTTGATATAAAAGGCGGTATTGCCCTAAAAGAGTACCATGCCAGGACTCTTATTTCTAAAGTTTGTGTATGCAGAAAAAGAGAGAACAAGGAGAGGTTAGTTCAACAAATAACACATAGCACGTTGGGACAATAAATTATACAAGAATGGAAAGTAAAGAAAGCGAAGAAAGAAGAGTGGAATCCCTCTCCTCGTGACTAGTGTTACTAATTGGATGAGATTGACTCTATCCTAGGTGATTTCTAATATGGATGCATGAGGTTTGATTTACTAATGCATCTAGACTCGATAAGGCTCAGGTTCCCAAGCCTTCAGACCAGGAGGCGAAGGGTCATCAATTCCAAGGCCTTCGGTCGATGGCTCGAGTGATCCCTCAGACATTGCTACGTGCACGTCGTGCCACGGCCACATGTCCAAGTGAATCGATCCTAATCCTAATAGGGATGAGTGGTGTGACAACCACTAAAAGGAAAATAAAATGTGGGGTTGTAAATAAATAGCATATGCACGTATGAAGTGCTCCTTTGAGGGGAGGGATTAACATTAAATGCACGTGAAGGCTCTAAGGTAATATTCCCCACCCCAAATGCAAAACGTGATACGAATAAATAAACCATTCATCACATATACGAGGAACGAGGAACGAATATGAGTGTGAAATGCAAAACATCCTAAAAAAGAAAAATGCAACTTAAAACATCCAAATATAATAAATAAAAGGGTTAAAAAGAGAAAAGACAACTAAACCAAGTGCTCGGACTCTCTAGCGGTCCCCAGTGGAGTCGCCAAGTTGTCGCGCCCCATTTTTCGCGATGGAAATAAAAATAAGTGATTTTATTTAAAAAACAAGTGAAAAAGGACCTAGAATGGGACTTTGAAAAATGCGACAATTTGGGTCCAAAATTTAGTCTAAAAGGGTTTTTAAGAAAAAAGAGGAGTCGCCACTTGGTATTGAGTTTGAGTGTACCAAGTCACCCAAAAGTGTTTTTTTGATAGAAATAAAATAAAATAAAATAAAACCCTTTTCGACAACTCCAGATCTTTGAAAAACAAGAGAAAATGAGTTCGGGAGTCACGGTTGAAGAAAGGGAAGGCAAATGTTCGATTAACTCAAACCTAAGGCACCCTTTCAACCTAGTCTAAGCTAGTTGCGAGGTTTAGTCAAAATTTTCCTAATCTAACCCTTAATTTTATCACATTTGGATGTTTCCTACATGAATGCAAATCTAAATTTATAAAATATCGAAAGGGACAAAATATCCATTCAAGGGTTTAATTGATATCAATCGCATTAATTGCGAATGCCAAAATAATTCCTTGGAGGGGATCACGAGTATGCAAATGAAATTCAAAGAAAAGAAAAGAAAACTTAAATTATATATCTAGATATAAGTGGCCAAAGAATAGGAATGCAACATAATGGGTACGGGAGACAAAAACTCGTGACATAATTTTCTTATACAGGGATCGATGGGGTATTTAAACTAAAGAGTTATAATCACCCATTTCCCATGTTCAAAGAATAATTCTCTTAATATGAACAAGCAAATGAACTAACTTATTTCTACAATTTCTTAAATGAGATGCAATTCTAAATGATATGATTAACACATATAAGGGATAGGGGGTATGGGATAATATAATAGGACAATATCATGCAAATGAGAAAAGATCCTAAAAATGAAAATATGCATGAAAATGTAATGAATATCACACAAAGATGAATCTAACGCACGAACAACCTAAGGGTCTAGCATTGGACTAGCCCATTTCTAAAAATTCTTACTAGCGTTGGACTAGCAAGTAAGCGGAGGGAGAAACCACAACTAGCATTGGACTAGTGTGGTGACGTCATGCATTCTTAATACATAATAAGACAAATAAAGCGTAAATTAAAACAAATAAACACATAAGAGCACGTAGCACGTAACACATAAACATAATATCTAGATGCAAAAATCCTAAGAAAAAGCGGATAAAACACATAACACATAAGCCACATAAACACGCAAAATCTATCTATTACATCGGGGAGCCTAACTACAATCTAAATGGGAAAGTATGTTAAAATAAACCTAGTTATCCTATCTATTACATTTTTTGAGGTATTTAAATGCCTCTCAGATAATTATAAAAATTAACT
The DNA here is from genome assembly GCA_023065735.1 of Coffea humblotiana. NCBI lineage: Eukaryota > Viridiplantae > Streptophyta > Magnoliopsida > Gentianales > Rubiaceae > Coffea > Coffea humblotiana. Next base: position 14,864,197 of record CM041210.1, on the reverse strand, counting down.
AAAAATATAAGAAAATTTTGAATGAACATTTAAATCAAATAAATAAAGCATATAAAAATATATAAACACATAGGAACACATAGGAGCACATAAAAGCACGTAATTGACATTTAAATAATAATAGGGGTACCTCCCTTTTGAAGTGGTGACTAAATGGAAGTCAAATTGCCCTATTTATACTCAAAATGAACAAAGGAATCAAGGCACCAATTTAATTGAAAATAATAAAAATGATAAAAATACTAAATTCACTTTAAACATATCAAACACAAAGAAATTTAATAACATCTAGAAATTACGAGTTAAATATACTCAAAAGTAGCATAATTAGCTATTAAAGAAAAGAAACAATCATAATAAAAAGAGTCAAAATTCATTAGGGACTGAATTGCAAAAATTGAAAAACTTTGGGGGTAAAATATAATTTTTCCAAAGTTTAGGGTCAAAATTAAATAAAGAATAAATTTCAGGGACCAAAGTACAATTAATTTAAGGACTCAAGTGAAAGAAATTTAAAATGTTCTGGGCAACAGTAAAATTACTCCAAAAAACAGGGGTTAAAGTGAAAATTCGTTTCTGATGTCTTAGGGAAACAAGGCTATTGGGCTATCATTTTATTTATTTGGGCCGGAGCTACCTAAGCCCATCGGAAAGCCTAGAGAACAAGAGACGGGCTAGCCCATCGTCTTTGTCAACAAACCCAACCAAAATGCATGGGTTTCAGCTCCCAAGCCCAACCGAAACCCAAAAGAAATAAACTAAAATCCATTCCCAAAACCCAACAAAAAATAAACTCAAGCCCACCAGAGAAAAAAAACATTAGCCCATTCTCTCTCTTTTTTTCTTCTTTTTTTTTTCTTTCTTTTCCTTTCTTTTTTTTTCTTTCTTCTTCCTCCCCTTCTTCTCTACCGAGGAGCTGAAGCTCCCTTCTGGCTGGCGGCCATGGCAGCCGCCGGTGGCGCCGCCGCCACCGGACCGCCACCGGCAAAATTTTTTTGGTCACCAAATTTTCTCAAAATACACCCTCTCACTCGAAATTTCGCGTAGACTCCATTTCCGGAATTACTTTTTACAAAAAAAGACCCGAAGGTGTCCAAAAGGTCAAAAAACAGTCCAGTTTTTTTATTTTTAAAACCTCAAATCTTCACCAAACAAACATAAAATTTATACTACAACACTCCTTGTGATTTTTACAACATAACTATGAACTAAAATCAATAAAAGCAACGACAAATATGACAAAATTAAACCAAAACAGTCCAAAAATAAAAAAATCCTTCAAAAAACTTTTAACACTCAAAACTCCAAAATTTTTGAATACCCACACATTTTCGGACCTACACTAGCAAGTGGTCACTTATTTTAGCAAAACATACACACCAAATTCACTCCTTTAATTCGTTTTTTATTTAGACATTTTTCCAAACATTTGGCATGCATTCATAGGCCCGTTTCTTTTTTCCTTAATTCTGTGCATGATTTATCCCCAAAATTCAGCAACTCAATCAACAAAAGGAAACCAATGAAAGCCAAAGAAATTTAAGCAATGAAGCATGGACTTAATATGATGATAAAAAAAAAACTGAAAATACCTCAATAAATATGGCAATCCTTCGGTTGAAGTTTTAGGTGCAATTTTCAGCTTCAATCCAACCGGTTGCTGCCCCTTTTTGATATTGTGTGTGGATGTGTTGGGAGAAAAGGGAGGGAACCAAGAGGGGAGTTGAGAGTTTTTTTTTTTCTTCTCTGTTTCTTTCCTCTGCCCAAGTCCGAGAGAGGGAGAGAGTGAGGGAAAAAAATTTCTTTGTGGCTTGTCTGTTGAGCAAAAGAAAAGGCCGAGAGTCCGTCTTTAGGAGTGCAAAAATGCTTCTTCTCCCCAGTCAAGAGAGAGCCGAGAGATGTCTCTGGAGCGAAAAAGGTGGAGTCTTTTATTAGTAAAAAATGATGAGTTTTTTCACCAAATGAAAAGAAAGATGCATGGACATTGAGTGCAAAAATGGATGAATAGTGTATTTGGTGAAAAGAGAAATAATTAGGAGAAGATTTTTGATTTTTTGATATTCTTTTTTTTGTTTTGTTTTGTTTGTTTTTTTTTTCTAAAATAAACCTGCAAAAATGAGAAAATACACATTAAAATGCAAGAAAGTAAACAACTCATTAAATAGAAAAAATTCAAGAAAACATTAAAATTTGACAAAAATTTGGTGTCTACAACTTGCCCCTCTTTGTCTAGAGTTTCAAAGAAAAACTCAAGACAAAGATGTAGACACCAAATTGCTTACCTGTTTCTTCCAACGGCACATGAGTTAAATTAAACAAGCCGACACTTGGCTGAAATTATTGGGCAAAATGATACAATGAAATTACAAAGCACGTGACCGAACTCATGTAGAGTTGCCTACGTATCCCGTCATGGGAATCAGGTCAAACGTAGTTCGAATACCAGTGAACAACAATGAAACAAGTGCATTGACCATCTGTGATCTTTGCAAAGTGGAAGAAGTCTGAATTCTCAGAACTTCTAAACATGAAACAGAAAATGAATGAGAAAGTGCAAGCGCAATCAAAACAGTTAAGAAAAGTAATTTGTCATAACTAGAAAAAGATGCGTGGAGGGACGCTGTTACGCTCCAACATGAAATTAAATGCGAGTGTCAAGAAGGGGGGTAGAAGGGTGCGCGGCGGACGCTGAGACTTCACCAACAAAAAAATAAATTTGATTTTTCTTTTCTTTTTTTTTTTTTGAAAAAGATGCGCGGAGGGACGCGATTACGCTCCAACAGAAAATTAAATTTGATCTTTTGATCTGTCAAGAAGGGAGGTAGAAGGGTGCGCGGTGGACGCTGAGACTCACCAACAGGAAATTAAATTTGATCTTTTGATCTGATTTGATCTTTTGATCTGTCAAAAAGGGAGGTAGAAGGGTGCGCGGTGAACGCTGAGACTCACCAACAGGAAATTAAATTGTCAAGAAGGGAGGTGGAAGGGTGCGCGGTGGACGCTGAGACTTACCAACAGGAAATTAAATTTGATCTTTTGATCTGATTTGATCTTTTGATTTGTCAAGAAGGGAGGTAGAAGGGTGCGCGGTGGACGCTGAGACTCACCAACAGGAAATTAAATTGTCAAGAAGGGAGGTGGAAGGGTGCGCGGTGGACGTTGAGACTCACCAACAGGAAATTAAATTTGATCTTTTGATCTGATTTGATCTTTTGATTTGTCAAGAAGGGAGGTAGAAGGGTGCGCGGTGGACGCTGAGACTCACCAACAGGAAATTAAATTTGATCTTTTGATCTGATTTTTTTTTTAAAATAACAAATTGGTGGGATAGACCCGAGCCCAATTAAATACTGAAAGAAATGAAAACGCAAGTCCAATACTATAAAACTAAAAGATTAAAATGCATGTTGCTCAAGTTGGTGGATTTGCAATCTTTCTTCTTTTCTTTTCTTTTTTTTTTTTCAAACTTTAGAAGAAATGAAAGAAACACATTTTTTTCTTTTTGTTTTTTGCTTTTTTTTTTTTTTTTTTGAAAAAATCAAATGTGACGAATTTTAAAACTTGAAAAATACCAATGACAACTCTTCCTTCAAGAGATTTGAGAGGTACATACATATGTCACCATCCTCTTGATTTGAAAAGACTTTTTTTTTTTTTTGACAAAGCCGATTTAGAATGCATCACCAAAATTGGAACTCACTCTTTTTGATATCGGGCCTAGTGTAAATCATGTTTAACAAAGGCAACATTTTTCTTATTTTCGAGAAGGCAGAAAGAGTGATCACATAACACCACCATCATATGATCTCTTGTGATCCTTTTGGTCTTGAGAACCAAGCAAGCATGATCTTTCGATGTCAAAACTGATCTCCAAGAGTTGTGCTGCAAGTTGCGTTGAATCTTCTCAATTTTCTAGCATTAGTCAACCATACTCCATTATGTATCACAAAACATCTATTTCTAATGACCAGATTTGAATGAGTGGCCCTTGAAAAAGAAAGATGTCACATTTGATCCCTTTGGATGTCGTCCATCTTGATGACCTTAACCTTTCGGATTTTCACTGAGGTCAAACTCCTTTTTCTTTTCCTTTTCCTTTTCCTTTCTTTTGCTTTCATTTTCTATTTTTTCTTTCTTCTTCTTTTTTTTTTTTTTTTTGAAAAGACGCCCTTTCGGATTTTCACTTAATGAACAAATCTTATCGACAACCTTTATCAACTCAAAAATGTGTTTTAAGAAATGATGGCATCAGTGCGACAATCCTTCTCATGCAAAATTGGGGAAGGTGTATTGACATCATTTGCCATTTGATTAAGTGATTTTTAGTAGAAATACTACTAAGGCGGAGGTCGGGACTTTATGATTTTTATGATGGGGTCAGGTGGGGCGTAGAAGAATGTTAAGGCTTGAAAGCAAATCTTCAAAGAGGTTTCAAAAATCCCTAAGACCGTGTTCTATCAATATTTGCCCCGAGGGTATTAAAACTGAAAAAATTGCTCCAACTTGGCTTTTGACTCTTTTTCTTTTTTCTTTTTCTTCTCTTTTTCTTTTTTTTAACAATTAGGAGATAAATTTGCCCTAGTGTGGGGTTTGCGATCTTTAGGGGGGCTATCAAATGAAGAATTAAACTATTCTAGAGGTTCAAAGGGAAAAACTAGGGGTAAGATGTTCAAAAAGAAAAGAAGAAGGCCCGCCTTTAATTCCACCCGAGATGGTATCTCAAAAGGAAAAATCACATAATCAGATAAAGAATTTTCTTACACATATCTGAATTGATTGGCAGAGGAAAAATTTGTCCGTCCAGTTCTGTGAGAATGGGCGTTCCTCCGGATAGCACTCTTTGAACAATAAATGGTCATTGACAAGTTGGGGCAAACATTTCCTTTAACCTCCTCTTGAATCAGAAGAATTTGCTTCAAAACTTTATCCCTTACTTCATATAAGCGAGATTTGTCTTTCTTGTCATAACCAACGAACCATCCTTTGTTGACAGCATTGTCCATGGCAGGTAACATTCAACATCTTTTTTAATCCATTGGAGATAGCAACTCATTGTGCTCCTTGATCCATTTAATTTCTTCTACCTGAACCTTCGTCAAAATGTACAAGGACGGGATTTTAATTTTGGCAGGTATTACCACTTCCAGTAGAAGTATAAGAGGATAAGGTGTTGCCCCAACTTAGAATCTCCAAGTGAAATACTCCCAAAGTTCAATAGCAAAAATTTGCAAAATTGAAGGAAAAACTCTTTTCTCTTTTTTTTTTCTTTTTCCACTCCCCCTTTTTCTTTTCTCTTTTTTTTTTATTCCCCTTTTTCTTTTTCTCTTCTTTTCTCATTCCCCCTTTTTCATTTTCTCTTTTTTTTTATTCCCCTTTTTCTTTTTCTCTTCTTTTCTCATTCCCCCTTTTTCATTTTCTCTTCTTTTTTCTTTTTCTTCTCTCTCTTTTTTTTTTTTCATTTCCCCATTTTTCTTCTTCTTTTTTTTTCTTTTGCTGCCAAAATATGTATTCCCTTTGAACAAGTAGTCGATCCTCCACTTTACAAGGTAGTATTATTGCCTCATTTTATCCATGATTGACCTCCAATTTTGCAAGTTTTGAGTTGCGTCGTTTCCTCGATTTTAAACATAAATACCTGCACAAGGGGAATTTTCAAAGCACCTGAATTTTCAAAAAAAAAAAAAATTTTTTTTTTTTGAGCAATGATATAACCATTAAGATTCATGCAAAGTGTTAACTTATCAAGATTTGAAAAATATATACTTGACCTTGGACATATCCTACAAATGTATTATAAAATTTTGCCTCAATTTGAACTTATTTGGTGAAATCTCACAGATATATTACAAAAAATTTGCCCCAATTGGGCTTATTTTAGTCGCAAAATAATCATATGCAATGTGAATAAAAATTACATTTTTCAAATAATAAAAAAAATTTGAATGTTATATCCGAAGTCATATGAAAAATTCCATGATAAATCTCTCAAAATAAGATCAAATTGCAAAAAATCTCTTCCTCCTTTTGGGATCGATGTTGAGGGAAAAAGGTCCCCTTCTTATTAGCTCATCTTTTAGGACCAATCAAATGAATATTATTCAGGATTTTGAGGTGGATCAGGAGATGGTATACGAGGATCTGTCCTTTTTTTTTTGTGCTCAAATTGTACTTAACATATTCAGTATCACATCTTGGTGAAAGCAAATAGTTATCACCCTTATTTCTTGAGAAAACTCAGTCAACAGATAAACTCTATAGGCTTGTAATGTATGGGTAGAAACGATAGTTAGACATATGGAAACAAGTTGTGACCTTATGATCACGAGTGAATGATAGGTTCCTCAGAGGCAAGATTTTCACTTCGAATTGTCATGAAAGATAAGTCAGCAATGGACTTTTATGAGTTTGTAATGAGGCTTGACAACGATAGCTAAAAGAAATAGAAATTCAAGGACGATGCCACTTAAGATCGCATTCCTTCCCAAAAATTGCTCCAGTTTTGGACTCGAAACCTGGGGACCCCCATTTTGGACTCTCTCTCTCTCTTTTTTTTTTTTTTTTATCAATCACTAGAGGAAATTCAGCATTGGATGTCTTTGCATTTTTCTTTTCATTTCATCATTTTTCATCATTTTTTTCACATTTTTCTTTTCTCTATTTTTTTTTACCAATACTGAGATCCCAAATGCCAATGATAGTATTGAAAACTCCCTAATTTTGGAGTATAGATGGCCCCTCTTTCTTTCCGATATTGAAGACCAAATATCAATGGTAGAGTCAAATTCCCCCAACTTGTAGTTTTTCTTTTCTTTTTTTTTTCACTCTTTTTCTTTATTTGATGTTCCTTTCAAAAATTTTGAGCACCTTTGCCCCCTTTTTTTCTTCTCTTTCAAAATTCTCAAATCTCCTTCCCCAATATGGGGTGCGATTATAAGTGCTTTTGAAACGAACCACCAATTTAGGCTCAAATAAGGATGCAAAGAATAAAAAGTGTTTAGATGGTAGAAACGACGGCCAGAGCATCATTCTTATTTCTCATGACAATCAAAGTAAAGAATAGCCCGTTGGAAAGTCCATTTCCTTTTGACATTTGAAAATTTTTCCATGGAGGGTCATGATCATTGAGGCTTTTATTTGAAACGAAATTATATTTTTTTTAAAGTCTCAAATGGGAAAACAAATGATAAAATCTGTATAGATAGAGAAACGAAAGTCTAAAGTATTCCAAAATTTCAAAACAAATAAGAAGTAATGTACATTTTTGCTTTCACTCAGATGTGGATTGAATCTGATTAAACACATCGGACATTTTCATGGTAAAATTGTCTCACTTTGAAACTAGTCAACCAATGCGACTGACCTTGGAGGTTTAATAGAAGTGGACAAAAAATAAAAAAGAAAAGTGTCGAGGTTGATCTTTTATGACAAACTATCAAATTTGAATAACCGCTTTTATTTTCGACTACTCTCGTTGAATAGTTTAGACCACAAATGTAGTGTATACAAAGATTTTGGGAATTGGACATACACATGAATTTTCAAACAAGAGGTCGAAAAATCTCAATTTAATCTTATTTCTTAGAATTCATCATGAAATCTCCCAATGAGCAAATAAAGAATGAATATATACAAAACAATATTTGTCTAAATAAAAACTTTATTATTCAAATGTTTGAATGTTGTTTTTTTTTTTACTCAAATATAATACATATGAGAAAATAAAAATCGCTAAAGAATACACTTTCAAATATATACCACTTTCTCTTCTATTCTTTTGAGACAAAATATATTAGAAACAATGAATCAAGAGATTTTTGAGATACTTCAAGAGATTTTTAAATGGATTTTTCATTTATCATCATCATTTCATTTTTTTTTTAGGATCTACCCAAGAATCAAGTAACATTTATAATTTTCAAAATTTATCAGACGAAAATTATTATCAGATATTAGGATTTTTTTTTTTTTACCTTTATTGAAACAACTTTTATAAATACAGGGGAGGGGGAAAATAAAAGAAAAAATACCCAGAGTTAGTAAGTAAAACTGTGAAATGGGTATGCATGTCCTATGGGGGAGCCCTTTTATGCCAAGGGTTGGCCTAGCATGAAAAATGCAATCCTCTGAAATAGGCACCATACAATACCTGATGGATCCGATCGACTTATTGAGATTCGAATAAAAGACAATTTTGAAAAATTTGGCCAATTGGAGTGATAAGAGACAATTTGTCCTAACAAAATGAGGACAAGGTCGGAATGGATTGATTGGTTTGATTGACACCTAAAATGATATTAACATCAATTTAGTGTGAAAAACTTATTTTGAAAGGATTGAAATGTCTCGACTAATTTCTTCGGTGAGCCGTAGATCGAAACCTTAAAAGAGAATAAACAGGTTAAATGGAGTGAGTGGAATTGATGGTTAATTCAAAAATTGACTGGATTATCCTAAAAGTGAATAAAACTGGTCAAATGGATTGGATGAAATTGAGAATTCATTAAAAATTAACTGAATTGTCCTTAAAAAGAATAACGAATTGGATGGAATTGATGATTTATGCACAATTAATTGGATTGTCCTAAAAAAGAACAAACTTGTAAAACGAATTGGATGAAATTGATGATTTATTCAAAATTGACTGGATTGACCTAAAGTGAATAAATTGGTCAAAAATGGATTGGATGGAATCAACGATTTATTCAAAAAAAAATGACTGGATTATCCTAAAAATGAATAAAAATGGCCAAATGGATTGGATGAAATTGAGAATTTATTAAAAAATTAACTGAATTGTCCTTAAAAAGAATAACGAATTGGATGGAATTGATGATTTATACACAATTGATTGGATTGTCCTAAAAAAGAACAAACTTGTAAAACGAATTGGATGAAATTGATGATTTATTCAAAATTGACTGGATTGACCTAAAGTGAATAAATTGGTCAAAAATGGATTGGATGCAATTAACGATTTATTAAAAAAAAATGACTGGATTATCCTAAAAATGAATAAAAAGGGCCAAATGGATTGGATAGAATTGACGATCTATTCGAAAATCGACTGAATTGTCCGCCTATTGATAGTTTCAAATTCCACGAATTTTGTTACAATGTATTAGTTTATGAGTTTTCTAAAATCAAAATTTGGCCACGATATATTTATTTTTCCAACAATAAGGAAATCATTTATGAATTTCTTCAACTTAATGTCCTTTATGCAAGTGATTTTACCAACTTTGACAAAATGGCCAAAAAATGATTATCAGATACTCATATTCTAATGTGCAAAAACTATTCCATCATTCTCAAAGTCGTCATCATGGAAGGGATCAGATCCTACCTTACCTTGTGCATTACCTCTTTGGATGGTACAAAAAATATAAACGTGCAAGTCTCATTGGATTATATATCCGAGACATAAGGTGGCTTACTCCTAACGTAGGATTTCCTATGCGGTATTCCTTCTAAAGTTAATGCATGATGTCAGTTTATTAAAGCGAGTAAATATGCAATGCAATAATCAAAATATGACCTAAAAGTGCCCCATTTAAATGCCGGGATAAGCCTAAAATGATGAGCAATACATACGCATATTATTAATGCAATTAACTAAAATTTAAACGTGCTTGATATAAAAGGCGGTATTGCCCTAAAAAGAGTACCATGCCAGGACTCTTATTTCTAAAGTTTGTGTATGCAGAAAAAGAGAGAACAAGGAGAGGTTAGTTCAACAAATAACACATAGCACGTTGGGACAATAAATTATACAAGAATGGAAAGTAAAGAAAGCGAAGAAAGAAGAGTGGAATCCCTCTCCTCGTGACTAGTGTTACTAATTGGATGAGATTGACTCTATCCTAGGTGATTTCTAATATGGATGCATGAGGTTTGATTTACTAATGCATCTAGACTCGATAAGGCTCAGGTTCCCAAGCCTTCAGACCAGGAGGCGAAGGGTCATCAATTCCAAGGCCTTCGGTCGATGGCTCGAGTGATCCCTCAGACATTGCTACGTGCACGTCGTGCCACGGCCACATGTCCAAGTGAATCGATCCTAATCCTAATAGGGATGAGTGGTGTGACAACCACTAAAAGGAAAATAAAATGTGGGGTTGTAAATAAATAGCATATGCACGTATGAAGTGCTCCTTTGAGGGGAGGGATTAACATTAAATGCACGTGAAGGCTCTAAGGTAATATGCCCCACCCCAAATGCAAAACGTGATACGAATAAATAAACCATTCATCACATATACGAGGAACGAGGAACGAATATGAGTGTGAAATGCAAAACATCCTAAAAAAGAAAAATGCAACTTAAAACATCCAAATATAATAAATAAAAGGGTTAACAAGAGAAAAGACAACTAAACCAAGTGCTCGGACTCTCTAGCGGTCCCCAGTGGAGTCGCCAAGTTGTCGCGCCCCATTTTTCGCGATGGAAATAAAAATAAGTGATTTTATTTAAAAAACAAGTGAAAAAGGACCTAGAATGGGACTTTGAAAAATGCGACAATTTGGGTCCAAAATTTAGTCTAAAAGGGTTTTTAAGAAAAAAGAGGAGTCGCCACTTGGTATTGAGTTTGAGTGTACCAAGTCACCCAAAAGTGTTTTTTTGATAGAAATAAAATAAAATAAAATAAAACCCTTTTCGACAACTCCAGATCTTTGAAAAACAAGAGAAAATGAGTTCGGGAGTCACGGTTGAAGAAAGGGAAGGCAAATGTTCGATTAACTCAAACCTAAGGCACCCTTTCAACCTAGTCTAAGCTAGTTGCGAGGTTTAGTCAAAATTTTCCTAATCTAACCCTTAATTTTATCACATTTGGATGTTTCCTACATGAATGCAAATCTAAATTTATAAAATATCGAAAGGGACAAAATATCCATTCAAGGGTTTAATTGATATCAATCGCATTAATTGCGAATGCCAAAATAATTCCTTGGAGGGGATCACGAGTATGCAAATGAAATTCAAAGAAAAGAAAAGAAAACTTAAATTATATATCTAGATATAAGTGGCCAAAGAATAGGAATGCAACATAATGGGTACGGGAGACAAAAACTCGTGACATAATTTTCTTATACAGGGATCGATGGGGTATTTAAACTAAAGAGTTATAATCACCCATTTCCCATGTTCAAAGAATAATTCTCTTAATATGAACAAGCAAATGAACTAACTTATTTCTACAATTTCTTAAATGAGATGCAATTCTAAATGATATGATTAACACATATAAGGGATAGGGGGTATGGGATAATATAATAGGACAATATCATGCAAATGAGAAAAGATCCTAAAAATGAAAATATGCATGAAAATATAATGAATATCACACAAAGATGAATCTAACGCACGAACAACCTAAGGGTCTAGCATTGGACTAGCCCATTTCTAAAAATTCTTACTAGCGTTGGACTAGCAAGTAAGCGGAGGGAGAAACCACAACTAGCATTGGACTAGTGTGGTGACGTCATGCATTCTTAATACATAATAAGACAAATAAAGCGTAAATTAAAACAAATAAACACATAAGAGCACGTAGCACGTAACACATAAACATAATATCTAGATGCAAAAATCCTAAGAAAAAGCGGATAAAACACATAACACATAAGCCACATAAACACGCAAAATCTATCTATTACATTGGGGAGCCTAACTACAATCTAAATGGGAAAGTATGTTAAAATAAACCTAGTTATCCTATCTATTACATTTTTTGAGGTATTTAAATGCCTCTCAGATAATTATAAAAATTAACTAAAAATATAAGAAAATTTTGAATGAACATTTAAATCAAATAAATAAAGCATATAAAAATATATAAACACATAGGAACACATAGGAGCACATAAAAGCACGTAATTGACATTTAAATAATAATAGGGGTACCTCCCTTTTGAAGTGGTGACTAAATGGAAGTCAAATTGCCCTATTTATACTCAAAATGAACAAAGGAATCAAGGCACCAATTTAATTGAAAATAATAAAAATGATAAAAATACTAAATTCACTTTAAACATATCAAACACAAAGAAATTTAATAACATCTAGAAATTACGAGTTAAATATACTCAAAAGTAGCATAATTAGCTATTAAAGAAAAGAAACAATCATAATAAAAAGAGTCAAAATTCATTAGGGACTGAATTGCAAAAATTGAAAAACTTTGGGGGTAAAATATAATTTTTCCAAAGTTTAGGGTCAAAATTAAATAAAGAATAAATTTCAGGGACCAAAGTACAATTAATTTAAGGACTCAAGTGAAAGAAATTTAAAATGTTCTGGGCAACAGTAAAATTACTCCAAAAAACAGGGGTTAAAGTGAAAATTCGTTTCTGATGTCTTAGGGAAACAAGGCTATTGGGCTATCATTTTATTTATTTGGGCCGGAGCTACCTAAGCCCATCGGAAAGCCTAGAGAACAAGAGACGGGCTAGCCCATCGTCTTTGTCAACAAACCCAACCAAAATGCATGGGTTTCAGCTCCCAAGCCCAACCGAAACCCAAAAGAAATAAACTAAAATCCATTCCCAAAACCCAACAAAAAATAAACTCAAGCCCACCAGAGAAAAAAAACATTAGCCCATTCTCTCTTTTTTTTTTCTTCTTTTTTTTTTTCTTTCTTTTCCTTTCTTTTTTTTTCTTTCTTCTTCCTCCCCTTCTTCTCTACCGAGGAGCTGAAGCTCCCTTCTGGCTGGCGGCCATGGCAGCCGCCGGTGGCGCCGCCGCCACCGGACCGCCACCGGCAAAATTTTTTTGGTCACCAAATTTTCTCAAAATACACCCTCTCACTCGAAATTTCGCGTAGACTCCATTTCCGGAATTACTTTTTACAAAAAAAGACCCGAAGGTGTCCAAAAGGTCAAAAAACAGTCCAGTTTTTTTATTTTTAAAACCTCAAATCTTCACCAAACAAACATAAAATTTATACTACAACACTTCTTGTGATTTTTACAACATAACTATGAACTAAAATCAATAAAAGCAACGACAAATATGACAAAATTAAACCAAAACAGTCCAAAAATAAAAAAATCCTTCAAAAAACTTTTAACACTCAAAACTCCAAAATTTTTGAATACCCACACATTTTCGGACCTACACTAGCAAGTGGTCACTTATTTTAGCAAAACATACACACCAAATTCACTCCTTTAATTCGTTTTTTATTTAGACATTTTTCCAAACATTTGGCATGCATTCATAGGCCCGTTTCTTTTTTCCTTAATTCTGTGCATGATTTATCCCCAAAATTCAGCAACTCAATCAACAAAAGGAAACCAATGAAAGCCAAAGAAATTTAAGCAATGAAGCATGGACTTAATATGATGATAAAAAAAAACTGAAAATACCTCAATAAATATGGCAATCCTTCGGTTGAAGTTTTAGGTGCAATTTTCAGCTTCAATCCAACCGGTTGCTGCCCCTTTTTGATATTGTGTGTGGATGTGTTGGGAGAAAAGGGAGGGAACCAAGAGGGGAGTTGAGAGTTTTTTTTTTTCTTCTCTGTTTCTTTCCTCTGCCCAAGTCCGAGAGAGGGAGAGAGTGAGGGAAAAAAATTTCTTTGTGGCTTGTCTGTTGAGCAAAAGAAAAGGCCGAGAGTCCGTCTTTAGGAGTGCAAAAATGCTTCTTCTCCCCAGTCAAGAGAGAGCCGAGAGATGTCTCTGGAGCGAAAAAGGTGGAGTCTTTTATTAGTAAAAAATGATGAGTTTTTTCACCAAATGAAAAGAAAGATGCATGGACATTGAGTGCAAAAATGGATGAATAGTGTATTTGGTGAAAAGAGAAATAATTAGGAGAAGATTTTTGATTTTTGATATTCTTTTTTTTGTTTTGTTTTGTTTGTTTTTTTTTTCTAAAATAAACCTGCAAAAATGAGAAAATACACATTAAAATGCAAGAAAGTAAACAACTCATTAAATAGAAAAAATTCAAGAAAACATTAAAATTTGACAAAAATTTGGTGTCTACAATATGTATCTATAAAATTACGAGTACATGGTCCAACAGAGGGGTAGATATTACCTACTGAGCGATTTGTCGCTCAACCCACTTTTTACCATCTTTGCAGATTCTGAGGAGTATGAGCTGGTTTACGTAGAAAACCCTGAGGATGACTTTTATTAGCTTTAAATGAATAGAAGTTGGCTGGCTAGTTACTTCTAGATTGTTCGTTTTTGTTTATTTTCGATTCCGCTGTTTCGATTAGAAAATAAATGTACGAACGTATTGGTTATTCGTAGACTACCTTTTATATGAGATTTGTACCGCACTCTACTTTAGTTATATTATTTCGTACTTTTGAAGTTTAGACTAGTTAAATAGGGTCTTGTATTCTTGAGCCGGATTTGAGAATACGGCGAATGCCACGTGACGGGCAAGTGCGGGCTCGGGGCGTGACACTAGTCAATAAGAGTCTTTATTCTTGAATGCATGTTTGAAAGGAGTACAGGGATATTATACAGATATTAAACAGGCACCAAAAAGTTAAGTGATAAGTATTTAAGTGAATGCTAGTATTTTGACTGTGGTGCTACGCATGGGGTTATATCGAAGATGATGATGATGATAATAAATGAATTATTTATAATATTTACATGAAAAAAAATTAAAAACATAAAAGAGTACTATTCAAATATCTAATTTATATTGCATTTATGTATCTTAATTAAAACCTTAAAGTATGCTAAAAAAATTGGAAAAAGATAAAAATAAATGAATTAAAAGGTACACCAAACACAACATTACTACCACTCTATCCTATATTCTCCACATTTGCATCACTTCCCTCCCTCTTCCTCTTTAGAGCCCCCTTTCCTCGATACTTCCTCTATTCTCTCCTACCCTTTTCCTCACCTTCTTAACCCAATTTTCTCTACAACCTTTTCCCATTTTCCCAAATCCTAATTTCTCATTACTTTACCTTACTCTCCAATTACCCTATCTCTTACCCCATTTTGTAGCCCACTTGTCTCTTATCCTACTATTACTTCCATCTATTTATAGTTGTAAATGGTCTATTTACTTGGCTCGTTCATCAATAAATGAATTGCGTATATAATTTAATTGGAAGTGCATGCCTGGTTGCAGGTCAGGGGCTCAACCTCTACACTTGTAGTAAAATTCAAAAGGAGTGCAGTAGTGCACTGTTTTGATCTAGAGGTGGGATCTTGTTCCTCTAACCACCCCATTAGCTACTTTTGGACTTTCACCTATTATAGGTTAGAGTAGAAGTAGAAGTAAGAGTTGCTAATTGACAAAAAAAGTATATTATTTAACCGAATTCAAACGGGTGACCCAATTAAATCCATTAATTTTAGTGGGTATTAAATTAACGGATTTGGATCACTTATTTTGACCTAATTAAATTAGATGTAAATCCAATCTCAATCATTAGTGGTAAATCTAATTCACTCACTATAATAATGATATTCTAATATTTACAAAAATTTTATCATTTTCCCCTTCTTTAATTTTAAATCTTTATTTTTTTAATTTTATCCTACTTCCTTCCTTCCGTTCGTAAAAGTCTAATAAATTTCGTGAGTGTTAATTTATTTTTTGCATTAATACCTAAATTATTTTTAGATTCTTGTAGAGTGGCAAAATTTGAAACTCACTATGATCACCATTTTAGGTTCCTTTCTGCAAATTTTTATGTTTTTTTTTTCTCTTTCTTGGGGTAAAAATGATTTACTAACTTGATATGCTGCTATTTCTTTATTACAACAATATATTATTTTGTTGCTAAACAAAATGTGGAAGAAAAAAAATTTAGTAGTGGGCCGTGAATAGATAATTGGATAACCCAAACGCATCTAAAACTATATTCATTGATGACTCATCTATTTTGAACCATTAACTAAATAGGTATATATATAGGTTAACCCAATTATAACTTGTCCAATATAAAAAAAAAAAATTATAACTTGTCCAAACTCACATGAATCATCCAGTTTGGTAGCTCTTCCCCAAGCTCTATGCTCCCTAACCCTATAGTCCTATATTTCCACTCCTTTCACTATTTAGAATTTGTTACCTCACTTTTTAAAGGTTTCTGGGCATATAAAAAGGTAGAATTATCTTTCCACTCCTTTCACGACCTAGGGATTTGTTGCCTCATTTTTAATTATTTTTCATCAAATAAAAAGGTAGAATTGCAATCATCGAGAAAAAGTAAGCTTTTGGGTATAAGTTTGGTGAAATACTACCTCTTCATCAAAATTTTGCTAATATACCACCAAAAACAACCATCTAAATACATCTTTATTTATTTAGAATTCATACATAAATTTTCTCTTATATGCACTTTTTGATGTACATGTGCTATATGAAAAATCATCTAAATACTTGCACGATATTAATATTGAGTTTAGTTTGAGTAAAAATAAATTGTCATAACTATTATTTACATACACCAAATTTAATGTTAGAGTATAAATTTCAATGTTAAAAATTTAAAACTTTGAAAAATAACCTACTAAATAAAGTCCAAGATACAAAAATATGAAACTTAGAAAAAGCAAACCTATTAAAGTGCCCTAAGGTCATTGAATACAAAAAAAATAATAATAAAGTTTAAGTCCACAAGAAAATTGATTTAGTGATTATAAGGTAAATCATTAAAAAATAGAAATAATCAAATATATCATTAGAAAAATCATCCAAATAAACTCCTATCCAAACAAACTCATTGTATCTCTCCCATGGGCAGCTTGCTCTCTGTGGGCCTTCTCCTTGCTAGTGCAGGCTGCTCTCTTCCCTAGTTTCTAGTGGAAGTTCAACACTTTCCGTCCCTGTTTTGACCTCCCCAAACAACTATTCTATTCTATTTTCAATCAGTTTGCATTCCAGCTATCACTCAATTGGGTTCCGTTTGTCATACTTTTTCCGTGGATAAATTTTTCTCTGTTCTAGTTTTATTTTTTCAAAAATAAAAACTTTCATTTCCTTTGGGTCATGCAGGTTTACAGAACGTGATTCATTCAGCAGTCTTATACCTTTTGTGCTCCTTTAGTGATTGTATCATTTGTCCCGACTTCCATGGCTGAAGAACTGGAAAGAATGTGTGAAAAACTGTGTCTTCGTGATGATGAAGAAGAAGTAAATTTATTGCCGGGCGATGCGGACGATATTGAAGATTCTTTAAGCGAGTTGTGCATCTTAGGCAAACTTTTTACCAGAAAGCAATTCAATGGTGAAGCGCTGATGGCTACTATGAAGAAGGTTTGGAACCCATCCAAGGGTCTCACCCACACTTCATTAGGCGATAACCTTTTCCGTTTTAAATTTAATGACATGCTTGATAGGAAAAAAGTTTTCTCTGGTGGCCCATGGTGTTTTGATGATAATCTACTGGTCATCAGTGATTATATCGGCAACGTCCAGCCAACCAACATTAAGCTTGACACCTGCTCCTTTTGGGTGCGTGTATATAATCTTCCATTGAGTTGGATGAATGCCAAAACAGCAGAATGCCTTGGCAATAAGTTAAGGGTCTATGAAGGCTTTGAATCAAAGGGTGACTTGTTTGCCTGGGGAAAATTCCTTCATATCTGTGTGAGGATTCACCTTGAATCTCCTCTTAAGTAAGTGATGCATCTGTTCATTGAAGGCAAGGTGCATAAGGTGCTTTTTCAATATGAAAGGCTTCCTATATTATGCTTCTACGGTGGAAGGATTGGCCATGGCGAGCGGGATTGTGAATTGAAGCTTGATGCAGCAACCTATGAAACTGGTGATCCACAATATGGAGGATGGCTTCGAGCTAAACCGGAAAAATCATTTTCCGGCCAACAACGTTCACGACCAGCTGCAACGGTAGCGATAATGAGAATCGCGTGCCACAAGGAACGGATAAGGGAAAGAGATCAACGGCATCCGCATCACATGACTGTCTTGAATTTTCAAAGTCTGATCATGCCCAATCTACAACTTTGGATAATGATCTGGGGAGACATCAAGACCTAATCAAAGGTAAATCTTCTACCTCTACCTCTAATAATTCGGATCTTCTCCAACCCAAATCAAAGAGTATAGCAGCTCAATGGACAACCAATAAATCCTCTGCTTTTTCAACCCAGCCCACCGATGACTCTTTTCGCCTCCCTGTTACACCACACAATAAACCAAGACCGTCTACCCCTTTGGATAACAACATACCAGTTCAAACCAACACCCGAAACAAAGCACCTAAAGCTTCTTTCACTCCGATAGTCCAACCAGAAAACCAAATAATTCAGGACAAATTCTCTGCTTTTCTAACTACCTCAAGCCAATTGCCAAATTTGACTCTCACCCAACCCGGGAGTAACCAATTACAAGCTATTGTCCCTATTATATCCCCAATAATTTCTGACCCCATTCCCTCCTCATCTGAGCCACCTATTCATACAACATCCAATAATCCCACCTCCAGTCATGCGCATACCCAACTATTGGAAAACATAAATCCCAATATCCCTATCCCTAATCCAACCCTCCCAACTACTTCCCCAGCTTTTCCTAGCAAACTCCTACAACATACCCAAACTACAGACAGCTCCCCCACTCTTCTCAAAACATCGAAACTCTTCCTAGTTGATGCACCCCTGGCAGAACAAAAAACACATTCGGATATCCATAAACTCTGGGCTCTGGCTAGTACCTTCAAACGGAGAAAGAGCACTGACAGTCCCAAATCAAGTTTGATGTCGTCTACGGCTCAATCTTTTCATAAAAGGTTATTAGGCAGCAAAGTGAAACGTCCTGATCATTTTTCCCTCTCTGATGATGTTGATATGGAGGATGTCTCTCTTTCCAAGAAATCTAAGACAGCTGGTTCAACCGCATCACACGGTATATCAACGGCGGAGGCTGGTCACCAGCCCCGCCAAGAATCATGAGTCTTTTAAGTTGGAATTGTCGGGGGTTGAAAACGTCCGCACAGTTCATGAACTCCGGAGTTTTATCCGGAGGGAAAGACTTTCAATTATTTTTTTGATAGAAACTAAGTGTTCTAGTAGATTTGTGGAGAAATTGAAGCAGCAAATTGGATGGTTTGGTATTGGTGTGGATGCGCAGGGCACTTCTGGTGGGTTAGCTCTCCTGTGGAAAAAAGATCTTGACATATCATTGAACCGCTTTGCAAGTAATTTCATTGATGCCAATGTTCGTATGCCAAATTACACATGGCGTTTAACTGGCTTCTATGGACATCCTGATGCTTCAAAGCGAAAATATTCTTGGGATTCTCTCCGACAACTAAGCACACAATCTCGGCTCCCCTGGCTTTGTATTGGTGATTATAATGAGGTTCTTAGCCAAAACGAATTTCAAGGTTCTGGTCCACGAAATAACTGGCAAATCATGAATTTTCGCCAGGCCTTGATGGATAGTAATCTGCATGATGTGGGCTATGAAGGTTTCACTTATACATGGTGCCATAGTCGAACATATCCAAATACGATTAGAGCGAGACTTGATCGCGCTTGCGCAACTCAAGATTTTGTGGACTTATTCCCTGATTCAAAACTCAAGCATGTGCACTCTATATTCTCTGATCATTTGCCTCTAGTTTTTAGCTTTGATAATTTCATTAAATTTTCAAAGACTACAAATGAGGCGAAGAGATTTAAACGTTTTATGTTCGAAGCCATGTGGATAAAGGCGAATGATTGTGAAAACGTAATTCGACAATCTTGGGAAAGTACATCTGCGGATAATGCTTGTGTTAATTTGTTAAAGAAAACTGATGAATGTCGAATAGCTCTTTTACAATGGAGCAAATCAAAATTTGGTAATGTTTGTTCTGCAGCAGACGACCTAAGGAAAAAGATTGCTAAGCTGTAGCAAGGGACTCTCTCTGATGCTGTTAAGTCTCAAATTGGGACTTTAACAAATCAATCAGAGGATATTTTGGATCGGGAAAATACTATGTGGAAGCAAATGAGTAAAACTCACCGGTATCGAGAGAGGGATCGGAATACAGCTTTTTTCCATGCACAGGCATCCAAGCGAAGGAAGCAAAATCAGATAATGCCTTTTCAATGATGCGGGGTAGTGGTGCAACTCCCATGATGATCTGGAGAACATTATCTTAGACCATTTTGGATCCATTTTTTCCAGTTCAAAGCCATCTCCTGAGATAATTGATGCAGTTTTGCAAAGGGTGCAACCTAAGGTATCTGAACGAATGAATGATTCACTGATGCGAACTTATTCAGCTTTTGAGGTAACACAAGCTTTAAATCAAATGCATCCTTTTAAATCTCCTGGTCCTGATGGCATGTCCCCAATATTTTATCAGAAATTTTGGCATATTATTAGTCAGGATGTAGTGAAAAGTGTTCTTGAATTCCTGAACAATGGGCATTTTGATGATCAATTGAATTTCACTTACATTGTGCTTATCCCAAAATGCCAATGTCCATCCAATATAACTCAATTTCGTCCAATTAGTTTATGTAATGTAGTTTATAGATTAGCTTCTAAGGTTATAGCTAATAGATTAAATAAAGTTCTTTCAATAATTCTCTCGCCCTTTCAGTCTGCTTTTATTCCTGGTCGTCTCATTACAGATAATATCCTGATTGCTTATGAAGTTAACCACTCTCTTAAATCAAAGTCTATAGGCAAAGAGGGATCCATGTCCATTAAATTGGACATAAGCAAAGCGTTTGATAGGGTTGAGTGGCCTTTTCTAAAGGAATGATGTTGGCTTTAGGTTTTCATCCGTCTTTTGTTGATCTTATTTCCAGTTGTTTCTCTACTGTTTCGTATTCTTTTCAGCTAAATGGTGTTCAATTTGGTTATCTACGACCACAGCGGGGCATTAGACAAGGCGATCCAATTTCTCCGTATTTATTTCTTATATGTGCAGAGGCTTTTTCCTGTCTATTACAAGAAGCAGAGGCATGTGGTAAATTGTCAGGAGTTCGAATAGGTCAGAGTGGCCCCAAGCTTTCTCATTTATTATTTGCAGACGATACTTTGTTATTTGGCAAAGCGACCCTACAAGAAGCTCGACATATTCAAGTTATCTTGCAACTATATAAGGAAGCTTCTGGGCAAGAGATCAATCTTGAGAAATCAGCTGTGGTTTTCAGTAGTAACACAGATTTCTCAACCTGACAAGATATCACTCAATTCCTGAATATTAAAGAAGTGGTTGCACATGAAAAATATCTTGGTCTTCCCACCATTATTGGACGCTCCAAATGTGAGGTATTCTCTTCTATCAAGGATAGAATTTGGCAACGAATTCAAGGATGGAATGAACAACGGTTATCAAAAGGGGGAAAGGAAATTTTGCTGAAAGCAGTTGTTCAGGCAATTCCCACATATTCGATGTCTTGTTTCAAATTTCCAGATTCTTTGCTAATGGATATCCAATCAATGATGAGCAATTTTTGGTAGGGTGATGGAAATAAGGCTAAACCAATTCATTGGGTTAGTTGGAATAAACTTTGCAGCCGAAAAGAAGATGGAGGAATGGGTTTTAGGCAGCTTAAGACTTTTAATCTTGCATTGTTATCTAAGCAAGCGTGGCGTATTGCGGACTATCAAAATCTGGAAAGATAGGTGGCTTCCACGGCCATCTACTTTTAAAATCGTGTCACGGTCTACTGCACTGCCAGAGAATTCCACAGTTGATTGTCTAATAGACTACGAGCGAAAGACTTGGCGAGTTGACTTATTGCAGGAAATTTTTTGGCCTGAGGAGATTGAATTAATTCAAAGCATTCCAATTGGAGACACTCACAATAGGGATAAGCTCATCTGGCACTTTTCAAAGAATGGATCTTTTACTGTGAAGAGTGCGTATCACTTGATCAAGCAGCGATCTTCTAATTGGGAGAATTTGCCATCAAGTAGTAGTACTCTAAAGCAAAATGTTTGGTCTTGGCTTTGGCACTTGAATCTTCCTGAGAAAATTAAAATTTTCTTATGGAGGGCATGTAAAGATATACTGCCAACCAACACAAAACTCAATACTAAAGGGCTCTATTTAGATACCTCTTGCCCTTTATGTCTCGCTCCAGTTGATGATATTGATCATACCTTCTTAACTTGTCCTGTAGCTGTGCAATCATGGGCGCTTAGTTTCTTAAGTCAGAAAGTTCAACTGCAATCAGCTGATCAGATTACATCTTGGCTTCCCAACCAGCTTTTGCGACTATCAAGCAAAGAGATGGAATTGGTGGGTGTTATTCTTTGGAATTTATGGAATAATCGGAATGGAGCAATCTTTGATGGGCCCTACAGAGATCCTCTTAGCTTGGTCTCCCTGTCCATAGCATTCCTAAATCAATTCCATAAAGCAAATTCCAAAGATAAGTGCAATACGCCTACCTCTCTTCAATCAAGGTTATCAATAGGTCATTGGATACGACCCAATGCAGGTTTTGTTAAGGCAAACTTTGATGGAGCTGTGTTTATGGATGATAAATCATCAGGGGTTGGTGTTATTATCCGAGATGATAAAGGGAGTTTTATTGCTGGCCTCTCCAAGAAAATTCCTGGGATATTGGAACCAGAAATGGTTGAATCATATTCGGCCAAACATGCTACTCAATTACTTCAATCTTTGGGTTTCAATAAGATTGTTTTGGAAGGAGATTCACAAAAAGTTATCAAAATGCTGGACCGTTTGGAATCTGATGATTCATCATGTGGCTTGTTGATTGATGATGCCATTGTCTTATGTCAAGATTTCATGTGTTGGGAAGTTTCATGGATTTCTAGGTCGATTAATGTTCCTGCTCATAACCTTGCTAAGTATGCTGTTAATCTTTCAGATTCTTGTATATGGAAAAATTCTCCTCCATCTTTTATTTGTTCTGCACTTGTTGCAGATTCGATCTCATGATTAATAAAATTATTCTATTTTATTATTAAAAAAAAAGTTATGTGACTTGCGTCCATGTACAATTTTAGTTAGAGCCATTACAGCCATAGCCATAGGTACCTGTTGACAACACTTCCTGTCCTTTATAGAATAAAGGGATGATATAGAAACCTCCCTTGAGATTTTTTCTAATATCACTTGGCACCTCTAGTATTTTAAAAATATCACTTACCTCTCCTAATAATTATAAAAAACTATATTAACCTTCACTTGATTCATAATTTACATATCAAATAAATGGAATTCAAAATTTTTTTTAAAAAAAGAAGAAACGAAAATCTCTTTATTCTCTTTTTCTTTTCTCCAACATTCTCTCTTATTCATTTTTGGGATGACTATGAAATATTTTATTTGTAACTTATAATAAATTAAATTTTATTTATCTTTTACTTATTGTGATTGTGATAGAGTGGGGTATGATTTATTTGCTTATTTTGAGTTGATTTTTTATAATGATCAGTACAATTTAAAGGTTTGAGCATGGATTGAGATGAAGTTGGAAAAAAATATAAAGTACATAACAAATCAGTTTTGAACATATAGAATTCAATTGGTGCAGGTGCATTTCTTTGCAAATATCTTTTTAATTTTTCAAATATATATTTTTATGGCCTATAGCATTATGAGTTTATGACCTGACAGTATTACTAGAGATAGTTTTTTAGGTTATGGTTTTCTTGAAGTAAGCAAAGTGGTTTAGGAATATTTTTATTTAGCAATTAAAGGGTAGTTTAGGGTTTTTAAAAATTTTGTTACACAAATAACAAAAATAAGGGACGTAAGTGATATTTTTAAACTTTAAAAGTGCTAGGTGATATTAAGAGAAATCTCAAAGGAGGTTTTTGATATTAATTCTAGAGTAAAACATATTTAGAAAATAAAGCAAGTTGACAACACGCAGTCTCATCCCATCCATGGTGTTGTCCCTTTTTTTCTTTTTTCCTTTTTCTTTTTTACCGGTTCATTTTGTTTCTTTTGGGAACGGGATATATTTTGTACGTTACCAGGTAGACAATGTAGTTCCTTTTATCTGCTTTCTACTCGTTAAATTTGGTTCCTGAAGTTTAAACTTGGACGTAATTGGTCTATGTGTTTCTATAATTTGTGATTTCATTATGTCTTCTTAACTGTACTCAAATGGAAAACACAAAAAACAAAAATAGAATGGGATCGAAATATGATTGGCTAAACGAGATTAATATTGGACTAACTAAACACCCTTTTTGGCATTCTTTACCTTCCAATTGGCCTTTGCTTTATAATGATTCCAACAATTTGTATCTCTCTCTCTCTAACGAAAAATGGATGAAAGCCAACATCGGGATTCAATCAAATTCTACTTTTAAAGTCTGCATTTAGGATCTAGTCAAGTCTCCCTATAAATTTCTTGACAATTAAAAAGTAGGTCACACATCATCTTCAGACCAATAATGTTCATTGCTCTGGGCCAAAAGTAACTTGACCAAGATGCAGAGTTTGGTGAGCTTCAAGATCGATCTTAGTACGATAATAATGCAGTGGTAGAGGCTCAACCTTCGATCCAGCCTTCTGCTTCCTGTGACAATAGCTCTGTTCTTATGCATCAAGATTCAGGTACCGTGATTTTTAGTATCAACTAAGTTGTGTTTCAACTTCCATTAAGTTTTGTCATAACTATCAGATAAATTTTATATATACTGACAGTGTATACACTATTACTGTTAGATTTATAACACATATGCAAAAGTTGGATTTCAAATTCAAATTTTGTATAATTGTCATTCATTCATAACTGATAATGCATACACTGACAATCTAGAAAAAATTAATCCATAACTATATTTTAACTTCTATACATCGGCGTTAGTTTCGGGTAATCAGTCGGCACAGGCCACGGTAAATCAAGAAGTGCTTGCTCTGATGAGAAGAAAGCCTTCAGGTTAGACTTGATTCCTTCCGACAAGTCATGTTGAATAAGATTCGCATAAATTTTTAATGATTTCAATTATTTTTTATCACTTGGTTTTAGGAAGAATTTGCAAGAAAGGAAGAGGACTGTTGGATTTCATAGTTGATACACCTGATATTCTGCCTAAACAAAAAAAAAACTGTCCACATTGCGGACACCAGCTAATTTATTTCTACGCTGTAAAAATCCATAGATTATCAATCAATAAGTACTTCTTAAAAAATTAACAAAATTGTTATATTCTTTAAACAACCATACACATTTTCCTTTTGACTGCGAAAAGCTAACAAAAAAAAATGAATATTCATGAAAAAAGAAAACATAAGCATTGTTCTTTTTACTATTAACAGCACACTACATTGTCAACTCCAAAATTCTAAAAAAATGTATATGCTAATATAACTATAAAGAGATATAAACACTTCGCTATATATTTCCAGAAATATGATTGTAATTAAATGCTTTTGGATGGGCACGGCCTCAACTAGTTTTGAGATATGGATGGAATGTACATTTGCCTTCAGTTATTATACTTGTATTGCAGAATTTGAACTTTGTTAATACCACCAACAGATTGTTGGCATTCAATTGGCTTTCAATTCTGTTGAATCAATGCTCTTTGCATATATTTTAATCTTTATCATATTCAACTCAACATCATAAAACTTCAACATCCGAGTTAGATAATTAGCACTAGTTACCAAATTGCAAAATTTAAGGGCAACGATATGCAAAAAGCTTACACCTGGGCACCACTGCACAAATGCGTGGAAACCAAAACTAGTACAATGGGAATGGCACAGAAAAGCAGCAACAATCACCAATGGTATTTGAAACACGACTATAATATAAGGTAGGCCTTGGACCTGTTGATGAAATGCAAAGGATGTAATGGAGATTGACAATGGTTATAGGCTGTGAAAGAGAACTCGAGACCATCTCAATTTCGACCGAGCAAGTGTTGCAAAGATCACAAAGCTTGAAGACCTAAAAGTGCTAAAGCTTCAGCTTCCACATCAGTACGCACGTCAAAAGGACATGAGAGGTCCCAAATAACTTCTTCAATGTAAATCCTGCAAACTAACGCCTCTGCAACCACCAGCTATCTCTGGGTTACCCTCAAAACCCTGATCAATCTGTAACTTGCATGGTAGTAAACCAGGTTCATGCCATACCACTGCCATAACTCTACTCGAGGCTGATGACAGGGCACTGACAAACAAATCAAGATCAGATTGAACCTGATGAGAGAAGGGAAAGCTTGAAAAGTACAATGGAAAAGCTGTTGCGCCTCAAGATATATTTCTGTTTGCACAAGAGACTACTAACTCAAAATACAACCTTTTTTTTTTGGCCATCCCAATAGTCCAACAAACAAAACTGGGGTCTTAGTTCCCAATTGAAGCATGAGGTCAGCCAAGCACCAAGAGTACAGCTTCCCCAATATTATGCAATTTGGTGTCTTAGTTCCATCAATTGCAATAGGTGTCTTAGTTCCACCAAGAGCCCACTAACAACCATTACCTCAACTAGCAGCAGAGACTTGATAATGTGAGAAGAGATGATCTCTCCTCATTTAGTGCAAAAGAAGAACCTGGAGACAATGCTAAGACCTCATACAATGAAAAATTTATCAGGTAGAAGCAAGGAGTTTGAGTAGCTGCTACATGAACAGAAAGACTATCCTGAAGAAGCTGCTTATTCCATTCCTGATTCCTAAACCAAGGCTGCTTTGAGGACTTGCAAAACACCAGCCAGACAGAAGAGATTTGACTTTGCCATCTGCACCTGGGCAACAAATAACGGACTGCTTAGTTGAGGGTGATGGCAGATCAACCAAAAATGGCGTCCGGGAGATGGGAAGAAACAGACTGCTTAGTTGAGGGGTTAATCCCTTGGAAAAGATCCCAATTCCATCAGTTATACTATAAAAACTAGATTACGCAAAAGATTTAAAGTGCAAGCATCATAGAAACCAACACCATGACAGACGTCACCACTCAAATTTTTCAGCCCGACTGCTAGAAAACCTTGTTTATTACCCTGTCTTCTGCAGCTATATGCATGTTAATCCATCAACCACTGGCATAAACCACACAGGATCAAACCCATACCCATAAGCAATCATTTTATTGAGTGAACATAAATTTACTAATTTTGTAACAGGCTTCTATAAACAACTTGAACGAATTAATACTTGGGAGCTGTACTCATAACATGTCCTCTAAAGGAGAAGTAGCTTCTTCTATTCTTCCCACTTCACAGAGGCAACTTGCTACAGTGTCGTAAGTTAAAATATAGTTAAAAACACCTCTCTCTCATCTCATCTGTCAGTCCACAAGTTCAAATATTCAACTTTTGCTTCCCAGCATACAAAATCAAAGAGTTTCATGTCTACAAGCTGCTTTGAGGACTTGCAAAACACCAGCCAGGCAGAAGAGATTTAACTTTGCCGTCTGCACTTGGGCAACAAGTAATGCTGCCATCACCCTCAACCAAAAACGGCGTCTAGGAGATGGGAAGAAACGGACTGCTTAGTTGAGGGGTTAATCCCTTGCAAAAGATCTCAATTCCAGCAGCTATACTATAAAAACTAGATTACGCCAAAGATTTAAAGTGCAAGCATCATAGAAGCCAACACCATGACAGACGCCACCACTCAAATTTATCGGCCCGACTGCTAGAAAACCTTGTTTATCACCCTGTCTTCTGCAGCTATATGCATGTTAATGCATCAACCACTGGCATAAACCACACAGAATCAAACCCATACCCATAGGCAATCATTTTATTGAGTGAGCATAAATTTACCAACTTTACAACTGGCTTCTACAAACAACTTGAACGAATTAATACTTGGGAGCTTTACTCATAACATGTCCTCTAGAGGAGAAGTAGCTTCTTCTATTCTTCCCACTTCACAGAGGCAACTTGTTACCGTGTTGTAAGTTAAAATATAGTTAAAAACACCTCTCTCTCATCTCATCTGTCAGTCCACAAGTTCAAATATTCAACTTTTGCTTCCCAGCGTGCAAAATCAGAGAGTTTTATGTCTACAAGCTCTTGTAGCTACCCTGTTTCTCCATTAGTTTTAAAACCTGAAATACTGATGATACCTTCCCCCTTGTGTACAGGTTTTCCTTGATCATCTCAAGCACTCTTCTGCAGTCATAGATTATCCCAAGAGCCCTGAATGCATCTTGGTAATTGCTTCATAACTGCCAAACAACTAATCTTGCAAACATTTTTCTCTCTACTAAAAGCAACAGAACAACAATCAACACCAGCCGTAAAACTTAGTCATAATCCAAGTAGCAAAAGTAAAAGATGCACATTCAAACCACCAATTATTTGTACTGATGATTAGATTTTTTTTATTTTTTTGGGGTTGGTTACACATCTCTGAAGCTTTCTTTACCGTGCTTGATGATCTTGCTCTGCATATAATTCTTCTAGAGCGTATATCAAACTTAGTTACTCTACGAACAAATAAAATTTTTTATATATATCCATGATTTAACTATACCATATATTAGTTTACTATACCATATATATATATCAGTAGCACTGGGTGATTCAAATATAGACACCAAGAAATTCAGTATCATATCCAGAAAATTGTAATAAAAATATCACATTAACAGAAACACCAGACAACCGTGATTCACTCAACCACCCCACCCCCTCCCCAAAAAAAAAAAGTACATAAACTCCGTAAAAACCCTAAATTAAAAGGAAGAAAACCTAATTCGGCTATCTACTTATCTTTAGCGGCCAGACCAACCCCATACTTCTCTTGTAACTTAGTAATCTCTTCTTCTTTCTTCTTCTGGTCAAACTTCTTGCTCATCTTAGCTTGCTGATATTAGAGAACGATGAGGTATCTGTTGGCGACATTGAAGCCAGACAAGCGGTCGACGGCGGTTTTAGCATCATAGATATCTTCATAAACAACGAAGGCGGTGCCGCGAGTATCCTTGTTCGTGCCGATTCGAATCTGCCGGATGGCGCCGTATTTCCAGAATATATCGTACATTTCCTCACTGGTGATGTTGAACGGAAGGTTTCGGACGTAGAGAACTCTGTTCACCTCCGGTGGAAGCCTTGTGTTGCCCTTCCTTAAGCTGATTGTTGCCATCTTCTCAGAAGAGAGGAGAATCGACGTCGAAAATGATTTCTAGGGTTTAGGAAATTGTAGAAGAATTGGGAAATTTGGGAATGGATGGCAAATAATTTCTATAAAGGCACCGGGTAGGCCGTAGGCGGTTATAGGATTGTTAATAGAGCCGAACTAACCCAAAATCGGCCCGCTTAGCTGCAAATAATTGGGAGCCCGGCTTGGACCATTATAAATATCCTTGCATATACATAAGAAGCACTTTGTGTTTCTACAGTGGTGCCGCTTTCAAGTGTAACTCTGCTTCCATGGGTTTGTACTTTCAAGTGCTTCTCCCCGCTTTAAAACTCTTGTACTTTCAAGTGGACATTAAAATGCACCGAATTTGATTGTGTTTTGTGCTGCCGTCGCTGTGGGGTCCGACATTTATGAAATTGCTCAGGGAATTCGTTATTTGTATATTACCCTCGGCTCCTGAGAAGTTTCGTTATGTATGCTATGTGTATAATTCTTCGTTCTGATTTAATTAAATTTTAATTAGGAATTAGATTTTCGTGTTCATCCCTCATGCGTTTACAAAAGATATTTCCAGCCAACTGCACAATTTCAAGGTTACAAACTGCATAATTAAGTCATATAATTTAATTAGATTATACAGTCAAAAATTATGTAGAGTTCGTTTGTGTTAACCAATGTAATCTAAGCTATATATATGTGTATATCTACGTATATATAAATTTGCTTCTTTTTTATCAAAGAGATCAATCATGTTCTTTTTTTTTAATTTTGTATATAGTCCTTTCTTCATATTTTTATAAGTAAGGATACATATCTAGATATATACATTTGCTTATTATTTTTTGTAAAGATGCTTATTCATCTGAAATTCTGTATATAGTCTTTTCTCCACATTTTTTTATATAACTATCTCATAATGAGTATTACATGTATAGATTTCTTTTTATAACAGAGATCTTGTATATAGTCCTTTGTTCCTATTTTTCAAGTTTATATTTTTTTTTATAACAGAGATCTTGTATATAGTCCTTTGTTCCTATTTTTCAAGTTTATATTATATATAATATATAATATATATATATGATATATAAATATTATATATAAAATATATGTGTATCGATATATACATTTGCTTATTATTTTTTTATAAAGATGCTTATTCTTCTAAAATTCTGTATATAGTTTTTTCTCCACATTTTTTATATAACTATATAATAATGAGTATTACATATATAAATCATATATATATATAATAAAGTCGTATTCTCATCCTTATTCTTTTATTTTGTCTCTTTCCTACGTGGCTTAACGACAGGCAAGTAGGTACAATGCCCTTTATGAGTTAACCCCCTAATAACCTACGCTATTCCATCCATCTTTTTTCTCTTGCCTTTACAATTTTAGATAATCCTTCCATAATTATCTCTTCCATTCTTTCACCTTTTTTTTCCTTAACCCTAATCGTCAAGCCTAAATTTTCTGGGGATTAGTATAAATAATTTTGAATTATGTTTTTAACTCTCTCTCATCTTCAACTCAAAAGTTCAAAATATTAATTCAAATATTAGATTATCTTTATCATATTATCGCTATCACAAATACTCTACATTTTTACTCATATATATGGTTCTCGATGTATTACTCATCACTTTATCAATCAATGAAAATGTTTACACTTCTCCACCAAATTTTTTGGAAAGTTTTTTTTTTTACTTCAATGCAAGAACCGGATTTGGAACATCGTTTTTATTCCCTTCAATACAAGGACCGCATTTGGACTTTTATGCTCGCTGTATGTGGTCTGTAATTTCCTACACCTTCTTCATAGTTAGGTCATTGAATTTGAATTTTTTAAGTAAGTCTTCAAAAGTTACAGTTTGGTTTTTATTTCTGACAAGATTTTTGTAATTAATTTGTTATTTCAATTTATGGATTCACTCTTCAATTTAAGTAGAACACATATTGCTTTTTGGTTCGTGATTTAAAAGTGATCTTTTAAACTATGTGTTTTCACACGATTTTTTAATTGCCTTTGACAATTTATTAATTGTCTTCAACAATGTACTAATTTTTTTTTATTTTCTAGGTTTCTTGGGTTAAAAAAACTTTGTGTAGTTTTCAATGTTTTTTTTTAGACTTTGGTAGAAAATTTCTAAAAAACAAGAAGGTGTCACTGATTACATAAATGGAAAGGTATCAATTTCATTGTCATATAGCAGTTCACGTCATGTAATATACATCAAACTATTTAGATTTTTTATGTTTTTGACTTAAGAGCAAAATACATCTTATGTTTTCGTTTTGTTTCTATTAGCTGTGAACAGATTTAGAAGGTTGTTGTATTCCTATGACTTCATTGATTCTGAATTATGATATTTTATTAATACTTCATTCGACTTTTTTTCTTTTCACATTAACCTTTAAGTCATTTATATTAAGTACTAAAATTGATGTTTTGGTAACGGGTTGGCCATTCTTTTGTTTACAGAAGATCAGCCAAGATTTGATCTTGCCTATCTTCAAGTTTTTGAATGTTATCATATCATTGAATTTTTTTTTTTTGCATTTTTGAATTATTAATCACTGAAATAGATGTTTAAATTTACATTATAAGACTATTTTTGAATAACAATGTACACATAGTAATGTATTTAAGAAAGGTTATAATAGATCATACAATAAGTTTGTATTTTATACAAATATTTTTATGAACTACACTAAATAATTTATTGTTTTTAAACAACTCCCATTCAACGAATGGATACAAAACTAGTTTCTTTTTATAACAGAGAACTTGTATATAGTCCTTTGTTTGTATTTTTCAAGTGTATATTATATATTATATATTATATATATGATACATATATTATATATAAAATATATGTGTATCGATAAGTACATAGATAATTGTGATTATCTCAACAGATATAAATCATCTGGAGTGAACTGCTTTTTGGAATTTACGCTGCAAGCCTTGCTATCTATCTCGTCAACATTTGCATTGCCAATGTGACCAAGGACACAAGGAACTTTGTGCTCGGAATTGATAGCCAGATTTAATTAGTTGTCGACCATTAAATTTTCTTGTTTACCAAATTGTCCTCCAAGATGCTTCTCTTGTGGACTAGGCCATCTTACAGCTTGGTTACGTTTGTAATTTCTCATTCTTTTGATTGACTTGTAAGACATACATGGTCTCCATATTGATGAAATTAGCAATTATCAAGCAGCGCAATGGGTCTCACTGCCTAAAGCTATGTGGAGAATTTTCACCTCGATTTGAATGAGTTATGTCCTTCGGTCATGAAACTTTAGGTACATTTAGAAAACTTTCAACCTATATCATTTCCTGAAAACCAATCCTTGCACAGTGTAGTAAACAATCCAACTATAGGTCAAACAATGCTTACTCAATTCTTTGAGATGAACAGAACAGAAACTCTTGCTAAAAAACTTGATTGCCTTTTATGTTGAATTCCCCCAATATTTTGTATGGTCTCAAAAGTATAGAATATGGCAACCATGAAAAAAATGTGAAGTCGGAAGAATTTTATCTGTCCATCCCAACGAAGGTGATCGGTACTACTTCAAAATGTTATTGATGCATATTCGGAAGCCAACTTCCTTCGAAAATCTTCGAACTATAAATGGACGAGTATATGCTACTCTTAAGGAAGCTGCTGAAAAATTAGGCCTTCTCAATGTTAATAATAATGCTGACACATGTATGGATGAGGCTATTCTCTACCAAATGCCAGCATCTTTGCGACAATTATTTGCGATTATTTTAGTCCACTGTCATCCTCAGAATCCAAAAGAGTTATGGTTGAAGTACGAAGATTACTTATCAGAAGATATTAAGCGTAAAAAATCACTTTCCCAAGAAGCAGCTCAGTTCAAGGTTTTACAGCAAATTGACAAATACTTGTGATTAATAGGCAAGAGCCTTGGTGAATTTCACTTAACTGACATATCACTTCAAACTTTTACTCATGAACGGGAAACAATGGAGATTGAAGCTGAGAGAAATATTATTGTCTCCAAGGAAGATCTTTCTACTATTGACCAGCTCAATGAAGAACAAAATATTGCATACCATAAGATATTAAGCTCTGTCTATGATAGTACCTCGACAACTATCTTTGTTGATGGTAATGGTGGAGCCGGTAAGACTTTTCTATATAGAGCTTTGCTAGCTAAGATACACTCTCAAAAACACATTGCTTTGGCAATGGCAACTTCAGGAGTAGCTACGTCTATATTGCCTGGAGGAAGGACTGCTTAATCACGCTTCAAGATCCCCCTTAATGATGATGAAGCAAAAACCTGCAATATTAGTAAGCAGAGCAGCGTTGCACAACTTATTAAGGATGCTAAATTGATCATTTGGGATGAAGCAATAATGGCTAAAAGAAAGGCAATAGAAAGATTTGATCAGTTGCTACAAGATATAATGGGCAACAAACAAGTATTTGGTGGCAAAACAGTCATTTTTGGAGGCGACTTCCGTCAAATGCTACCTGTTATCATCAAAGGCCAAAAAAATGATATGATTGATGCTAGCTTAGTAAAGTCTTATCTTTGGAATCATTTAGAAAAAATCTACCTGACAGAGATTATGCGTGCACCCTTTATCCTGATTTTAGCTCTTATCTATTGGGAGTGGGAAATGGTACAGAAATTACAACAAGTCAAAATGAGATTAAGATCCCACCTCGAATAAATGTTCCTTTTATTGATGATGCTTCATCTATCACTACTTTAACAGATATGGTATTTGAAGATCTTAGCAATATGGCTACAGATAATACTCTTTCAATCAACAAGGCTATTCTAACGACCCGAAATGATTTTGTTCATGAAATCAATGATCTCTTAATTGACAAATTTCCAGGGGATGAAAAGTGTTATCTTGGTTTCGACCAACCTTTGGAATCATCTGGTTACATTCAAAATGAAGATTTCCTGCATACATTAATGCCGAAAGATCTCTCGCCTCATCAGTTGAAACTGAAAAAGAATTGCCTGGTCATGCTTCTCAGAAATATAAATCCTATAAAGGGCCTTTCGAATAGAACTCGCTTAATTTGCAGGGAGTTTGGTAACAATGTTATTCAAGCAGAGATAGCATTTGGTTCCTTTGTCAAAAAAAATGTTTTTATCCCTCGAATCCCTTTAGAATCTCCCACAGATGATTTTTCTTCAATTCCATTTAAAAGAACACAGTTCTCTCTAAGATCATGTTTTGCTATGACTATAAACAAAGCACAAGGACAAACATTAGACTATGTTGGTCTCTATTTAAAAGAACCTATTTTTTCACATGAACAACTTTATGTGGCTTTATCTAGAGCAAAAAAAGCAACAAATGTCAAAGTCTTGATTCGAACACTTCATTCTTTTTGCAAAACAACTAATAAAACAAGAAATATTGTTTACAAAGAAATTCTGTCATTGGTTTCAAATAGCTAATTTTGCATGGGCTAGAAACTTGATGCATGTGATTTATGTAACTACTGATATTTATTTTGCAATTATTTTTCTCTCTCTTTTCTACTCTTACATACTTACATTCATAATTTCAATAACCATAAGGTAGTGTTTTATGTTTTAACTTTGTCTTCCCTATTTTGCTATGCTTGCATAGTTTTGTATGATTTGTGCTACAAAATCTCATTCCCTTATTTTTTGTTCAAGAACTTTTATGTTACTTTTTATTTTCCTCATGAAATAATATTTATTAATTTGTCCATTGTAGTTCTATGGAAGCAAGGTGCATTCCAATATCTGAACTCAAACCAAAAAAGAGAAATTGGGTTACAAAGCTTATAGTCATTGAAAAAAGCTTAGTTCGGTACTAAAAAAAAACTAGTGCTCCATATCAAAGACTAGTCTTTGCAGATGTCATGGTAAGCATAGTTTCATTATAATCTTTACTCAAAAACAAATATCTTATCAATGCATATATTTTCACTAATAAATTGTCTCCCTTAAATATGACAGGAGAATACTATTCAAGGAAGCATTTATAGACAAGATATCGATGCATTGGATCCAACTCTCACACTCTATTCAACATACTATATTGGAGGAGCCGAGATCGACCAGTATGCAATGATGCTTTCCACCTTCCTGCATTGCCTAATCAATTAACACTCAACAAAAGGACATTTATCTAGCTTGTTCCTCAACAAAACATCATCCCTACCTGTAGCTACTATAATTTCACACCTTTTGTCGATATCCATAGGCACCTAAATGATGCCATTGCCACAATAAGTACTTTTACATATTCATTTTCTTGTACTTATCAAATCTTATTTGACTTATTTGTTATTGATTTGATCATTTTTTTGTCCTAGCTCTCTTATGTGCCGTTGTCTATGCATTACCACCACGGCAGATTCGAAAAAGCGAAGGAAATGTCACCATTCAGGAATTTGTCATCGTGAATCAAGAGTAAGTCACTAAAACATAATCAATACTTAAGTTTATGACATTATGCTTATTTTTCATGATTTCATGTTCAAACATTAAACAGGCAACGGCCAATCATTTTTACTATTTGGGATGAACTCTTACATCTAGAAGCCACACACTTGATGAGCATGATACATGAACAACCAAAAATTCTGATTTCTAGAGTAAGAGCCAATGCTAACAATAGTATCTATTTCATGCTCTTAATTTCCACTTAACTCTATTTTACCTTATAGACACTTTTTGCTAATTAACTAACAAAGTAATTTCTCTTGCAGCACTCTTTGTTGGAACTCAAACAACTTGTATTATCTTGCATAATCCTCCCATCCCAGAAGCAAACCTGCTGAGGTAATGGTAATTAAATAAAATTTTCTCTAAAATTCTTTTATACAAGCTTTAGACCTATTAAACGCACACTTATCTAACCCACTTATGATCTGAATTTGAGTAATTCTACCCATGCTTTACATGACCAGAGAAAATAGAAATTACATAGAAAAAGTTATACATGAAAGACTTTATGACAAAAATCATCAACCAATTCAGCCTCCAGAAGAATCACAGCTTCGTCGACTTGAATACATCGATGCTTCTGGCCAGATGGTATTATTAATATTTCACTGAAATATTTTCTATTAAATCATGTATTTTACTAATTTAAGTCATTATAAACAGCCCAATACGCAAACAAAACCTTTTTGGGTCAAGACAGAGATCAGAATACCTACCAATAATCAAAGCTTATGTGTTATGACTTGTCCTACACCAAATTGTAATCAAGAAACAGAAGCTCCAACAAATACTGAGTTTCAATGTCACAAATGCAAAGCCACAATTATAAAACCAGTGCCCAGGTAATTATAATTTAGATTTACTCACAACTAGCTACATTTTATGGCTTTTAATACATATTTTACATATTGACATAGGCTCAAATTTGAGATTCATCTTTTCGATGGAAGTACTATCATAACTGCCTTAATTAGTGATAAACATGCAAGTACTGTTGTAAACATGCCAGCTAATGAAGTCATCTTAATAGAACAACAGGTATGTATATACCCTTTATTCTACTCCATGTCAATTTTTTTATATTGTATTCATGAATTTTAAGAACATCAATGGAAAAATTATTGTCAATTGACATGTTAAATTTTGCTTATATTTTTTAGTTTAAATTGTGAGTATTCAATTTCTTTGGTTTCTCATTGTTGCAAAAATTATTCAATGCTTTCAGAAGCCATAGATAGATGGTTTTCTGTTGAAAATTTGTTTCATTTTCATGATGCAAAATCTTACCATCATTACAAAATTAGACCTGGTTAACATCGATGGATTCTCACTCTTCCCTTTGTTATATTTTGCACTAGAACTATTAGCAACTAAATGATACTACTGGTCATGAAACATTAGATAGATAGAGTCAGGATATATCGTTACCTATAGCAAGTCTAATCTTCTTCCATGCATCATCTATATATTCATGTTGTTTAGGTAGCTATGTTTGAATACTAATAATTAATAAAAAAATTAAGCCAAAGCTCATTTTGATATCAATAGTGATTCCTAAAGCCACAATGAAATTGCAACAATTTTAAATTTATACTAACTAACTGACATCTATTGCTATCCCTAAGATTTTTTTGTTTGTCATTTTAATTTACTGAATATCAAACTTAATAGCTTGAAATCAAAAGTAATCTTAAATGTTTGTTTTTTCTTATAATAGCATTTGCAGGAACATATAAATCAGATAAACACTACATTGGAGAATACTAAATTTTATGTCCATCTAAAAAGCTTCTCCTATCAATCAAGATACATTACAACTCCCTTCACCTGTAGCAAAACAAGTATTTCCACTACTGCAAGGACAGAAACATCAATTTTGGCTGAAAACATTAAAGAATCCTTCTTGGAATTGACTCCTGATCAATATCCTTCATTCACTACAAAAAGGAATATCAATCTAGGTGTAGTGACAAAGGAAAGTGAAGCAAACAAGCGTCCAAAATTCTGAGTTATGATCATCAGCAATCTCATTCACAACTCAGGTAAATATTTACTTTTTGCAATCCATTACCATACTAATTTTTGTCTATTAAAATCCAAAGGCATTTTCCATTTTCATAAAAATATGGCAACATAAAATTATATTAAAATTGCTAATCACTTTACACTATGATTAACTCGTTGACTATTCATTGTGCCTTTTGAATCAGTGCAACTCTTTTGCTGTCCTTGAAGTAAATATATCCCTAGCTCTATATCTGCTACAGCACAATTGTAAAACAAATGATGATCACTTTCTCTTTCAAAGTTCTTGCAGCCACGCCATTTCCAATGTAAATATTCAGCTCTGTAGCTGTTTTTCCTACCTCTCAAGTATGCATATAGATGACTATCGATCTCTTCAAAGCAAATGATGTGCAACATCTTGCTTACCTTTTGAAGTTAGCTATTTGCAGTCATAGTATCTATCATCTTAATAGCTACCTCTCCAAATATTCCGCTCCATGTAAATATTCATCTTTTGAAATGCTTTTAGTCCATGTATATAAATTCCAAGGACTATTTTGACTAATGCTTCAATGTAAACTTATTGTAAATATTTATCTTCAAATATTATATGCTTATAAAATATCTATTTTTCAAATCAAAACATCCAAACTTTTTTCCAAACATCTCTGGTTGTTTTGCATTGCAAGAATAGTGAATTGCTTTTGCCCTTATTCAAATCAGTAATTGCATTTGGATAAAGTAAAAGAGAGTAACTAACAAATACATATCTAACTCTTTAACTCATATAAATCATAAACCAATGCTTTATTTCAATACCAAACTATCTAGAACCTCACTTAGCAAACTAACACATTAAAACAGGTACCATTCATAAATACATACTAAAACTCCCTACCAGCTCTTCCGTTACAAATCGAAACACTCATACTTCACATACAAATACTTAGAACAAAATTCGCAAAGTTTATTAACTCAAACTAATAAGAAAAATATTTAATATATTTTCACTCATCAAACATAATTACGTCAACTAAACCTCCAGTAAATCATTAATTACCACCATCTTCCCCAAATATCTCGAACCATTGTCTCAATTCATCAGCTTGGGGAATTGCCACAATATACATAATAATAGTTTGACGCTGTGTTCCCAATGAAAGACCTATTCAAAAAAAATGTGAATAAAAAACATAAATTCAAAAACTCCAATTATAATTTAATATTATGTATTTCAAAAGACCATTACTGTAAGGACCCGAAAATTTTTTCTTATTTTATATTATTTTTTCGAATACATTTTCTTTACTTTACTTTATTACCTTAATTTTTTAAATATTTTTATAAGTGAGTCAAGTTTTTAAATCATTTTTTTTTGTATAAATTAGTTCATGTTAAATTCGTAGCGCATTATAGAAGCGAGACCCACTAGTGAGTTGCGTAATAA
The DNA here is from genome assembly GCA_023065735.1 of Coffea humblotiana. Classification (NCBI taxonomy): domain Eukaryota; kingdom Viridiplantae; phylum Streptophyta; class Magnoliopsida; order Gentianales; family Rubiaceae; genus Coffea; species Coffea humblotiana. The sequence goes on along the minus strand of CM041210.1, from coordinate 14,825,264 downwards.
ATTTAGTGGACAAAATGGGTAATTATTTAAGAAGGTTTGTGTGACTAGAAGTGCTAAGAGTGAACTAGAGGGAACCAATTTAGATAAGACCTTGGAGACAAAGGAAAGACAAAAAAAAAGATCAAGCTAAAAACTTTAGGCCGACGCTGGTTGGCCATCTAGTTAGTCCTTTGACTAAGACTATTCTTGGTTTTATCTTGAAAATTTGAAGCAAAAATCCTTCATTCTTCTCCTTCTTGTGGCCGAACCATTGAGAGAAAAAAACAAGAAGGAAAATGTCATCTTCAACCTCAAATTTCTTGCTTGAATTTTGAGTTTAACCATTAATCTTGCAAACTACTCCATAAAAGGTGATACCTAAGGAAGACTAAGGGTTTTGGTGGAAAGATTTAGGAGGAACAAGGTCTTGGTAGCCTCTCGTCATAAGGTTTTAAGGTAATCACACCTACAACACAATAGATTTCTTTTTTATCTTGCTTGTGAGGAGATTTAAGACTTGATTATGGGTTATTATGTGAAAAATTCATGGTTAGTGTAGGGAATCAAAATTTCCAACTTTAGTTGAGGAAAATCAGTGTTAATATGTTAATATCAGGTTTACTGTGAATTTTTGGCCATGACATGTGATTTTTCCAACTTGTACATGTTTTATTAGCTTACTTATGGAAATTCCAGCTTGTAGAGTTGAATTTTTGCTTGATGGCCAGTTTTGATATGGAGACATGTGAGTTGAATACTTGTCTATTTTTGGTGGTTTTATGGTTTGAAATTAGTAGCTTGTATAATCTATCATTTGTGGTCTTGATTTGGATGGTTTGGCCATGAAGTTTTGTGTTGAATTTGGAGAGGAAATATAGGACAAAACAGGGGTTATGCTGTCCAAATTTTGGGGCAGCTAACTACCTTTGATTGTGGGCTAATTTGGTGATGTACTTGCCTAATATGCTTAGTGAACCTTTAAGCTTTGCTTATGTGTTGCATTTTGGTTGAAATGGAAGGGTTTTCATTGGGATTTTCTTCCAAATTGCTGGCTGAAGTTATGCTTGTTGGTCGAGTGATAGTGCAGCCTATTATCTTGTTGTTATTCCAACCTTTTCAAAATTGATTTTGGCCAAAACTTATTCCAAACATTGGTTGGGACTTTTGTGGGTGAATTTGACTGAAAACCATGAAGATTGGAAGGTGAAAAACCTAAGGATTTTGCTTGTGTTACGGTTGGAAAAAAATTCTGGTAGGAATGGCAGAAACTTTGCTGCTTTTTAGCCTCAAAGTCATTAGTTTTGGAACTTTTTGACATAATCTTGCTGACTTCACTTGCTGAAACCTTGAATAACATGTGTATGTTAAATTGGACTGAATATCATAAGTATAAAGTGGTGAAACATGTTGTTTCTTTCATTGTTTTGTTGCTAAAAATTTCCAGCCATGAAGCGAATAAGAAACTTGTTGGTTATTCATGTTTTCTTGAGTCCAAAATGCTCTCATTCACTCCAAAACGTTACTTGAGTTTTTACCCTAACATATATTTGGATTTTTCCTTGATTTGCACTCTAAATCTCTCCGTGTATGTTGGGTTTTGGAAAGTTAATTTGGATAGGCATACGACTCATTGTTGAGTCTAAATTGTGAATTCCGTTCACTTGGTATTAGATGTGGGGACCATAATTATTTTATCTTGGTTGATCTTAGGATTTATCGGTGATTAAGGGCATAATTCAGGAGAAAACTTTTGACGCTATTTTTGTTTAAACTGGTGAGTGTACAACTCGCTTGACTTGTTGCTTAACTAATTTACTTGTGCTTGAAATTTATGACTTGAATTAATGTGACTTTAGTTATCCTGGACGGGGCAAGAGTGTACTTTATCACACTCATTTCATTTGACTGTTTGGCTGGTTTTCTGTGCAATTTGGATTTGTTACTTGTGCATGAGTTGATATCGTTTGGAGGTTAATATCCAATGACCTTACTGTGAAATTTGAGCTCAAATCTCATTGGTAATCAATCGAATCGAGCCAGCATAAGTTTGGTCGAAATAGAATGATGAACCATGAGGAACCTGTTACCGATCACTGAATATTTCTGATATTTGGTATACTCGAGTATTACCACCACTGTTCATGTTTGGTGTTCGGGCCTGGTAAATGGTAGATTTAGTGGACGAAAATTGGTGTAAAATGGTTATCTACGATCATGGTTTTGTTTCTTTAAACGTTGAAGGAGTGTCAACGGGTTTGGATCAAGTTAATGCAATAGGAAACTTGGCTCTTGAGAGCCATTTATATCATTTTACTTGAACTCCTTTGTCTAAGGGGTGATGTTTACTTATATCTTTATTTGATACTTATATGTGATCGATTAAAATTATAATCATGTGATTCTTGACTGCGTGACCCTTTTGGTACTTCATTGAGCGAAACACTCCGTTACATTTGTTTTCCTTACAGGGGGCGAAGTTTTGGGAGTATGAATTTTGAGAAAAGAGTTGAGTTAGTTATAGTTTGTTTTTGTTAAACTCCTCTATATTAGTAAATCTCACTTATATTTGTATAAGTTTGAATACACTGGCTTGTACTTTAAGTTGAATTATTAGAGACTCTATTGTATGTAGTATAGATTGATTATCGAAGTTAAATTGCACATTTTTGTGTGGTAAATGTGAATTTTGGTTCAGTAGTCTAGGTGAGAGTTCGACAGGCAGTCCGCTAACCTTTGGGGTACGCCCTAATGGAAGGTGGTGTTGCCACAGTTGGTATCAGAGCCTAAGTTAGACATGTTAGGGTGTCATTAACTATGATTAAACCTATCTAAGTTGTAAACTGTGTTTATCCTTGTAGGTTATGGACGGAGCCAGTAGAGAAGGTGGAGGTGAACCGTCTCGGAGGCACTTTCAAGTCATCGATTACAAGGAGAGGTCCGGAGGATCGATTCGGTGTTGGAGTACTGCTAGTCGGATTAGACGCTGTAGTCGTTGCCAGAACTGCTCTTATGCTGATCATGTGGTCTTGGCGGTACTAGATGAGAGAAGGAGGCTTACGAGTACCAATGCTAGGAATCAAACTGAGATGGTAAGGATGAGGGGCATCATGAGGATGCAAACAGACAGGATTCGGGAGCTCCAGGAGGACATAACAATGGAGCAGGAGAGGACGAATGCTCTTAGAGAGCAGTTACATGTAGTTAATGACCGCCTTACTAAGGTGGTCAGAGAAGTTAGGGATCGGTCTGGAGGTATTATTGATGAGTGTGAAACGTTAATCTAGGGAGTGATTGGCGCTAACACACCTGTAGAGAATCGGGGTGACGGAGCCCCTAAAGAGGGAGATACACCTAGTTCTACTCACGAGAGAAAATCTGTTAGCTCGCTTGGGAACTAGGTTAGAGCTCTTATCAGTTATGTTTTGACCACATGTGAGGAATAGTTAGGAAAGCTCATAGTTGGATGTTTTTGTACTTTTGGGCATAATTTTTGTATATTGTGCTTTTGTTATGACCACCCCGTTACCTTTTTAACAGGATTGCTTTTGCTTGTATCTAACTGTTACTGTATGACGTATATTATAAAGTTGAATTAAATGTATTTGCCTTTTGGCTTGTTTATACTTCTTGTGACTTGTTCATGCATCTATATATCTTTAATATTGTATTTGCACTTTGACCTTAGATTGGTTAAAAATAAATGGAGAGTAGATGTAGTGGACGAGACCATGGGCGCGGACCTAGGCACCCCTTGAATGAACAGGGTAATCGCGAACCAGTGCCTGAATAGAATCGTGAACCGGGGGTCGATCCTAATGCCCAAGTAGCCACAACTATCCAGCGCATGACCAATCTTTTAGCCTATATAGTGGATCGTCAGGGTCAAAACCCTATTAACCAACCCGAAAATCCTGGAAATCTAGTGGAGGGTGAGGATAGAGCTCTTGAACGATTTCAAAAATTCTCCCCACTAAAATTTCTTAGAGGACCTGACCCTGATGTGGCCGAGAGGTGGTTGAAAAAATGATTGATATTTTCGCTACTTTGCATTATACTAAGGAGAGACAAGTGACTTGCTGTCTTCCAGTTGGAGGGAGTAACCCGTTCCTGGTGGAATGTGATAAAAATGAAGTGGAAAAGAGAACAAACCCCGAAAATTTGGGTAAACTTCATGGGGAAGTTTAATGCAAAGTATTTTTCGCCTCTAATTCAGGAGAAAAATGAGGATGAGTTTATTAGATTTCGATAGGAAGTTCAAACTGTAACTGAGTATGAAAGTCAATTTACTAGATTATTTAAATTTGCTCCTAAACTAATCGTGACCGAGCAAAGATGAATAAGACGATTTGTTCAAGGGCTGAATGTTGAGATTCAAAAGGATTTAGCGATAGCCCAAATCAATACATTTAGTGATGCGGTGGAGAAATTCCAGTGAATTGAGAGTGCGCGAATACAAGTTAGAACTTTTCAAGTAAAGAAACGGGATATACCTGGTAGTAGCTCAGGACAAGGGGACAAGACTGCACCTCCTAAGTTTGTAAGGGGGACTGGCAGAATAAGACTTTTGGGGATGCCAAGGGGAGTCCCGTTAAGAGGAGGTCAAGTCGGGCGAGAACAATAGAGAGGTGCTTCACAAGGAAGTTCGGCATCAGCTCCCCGTGCTTCCTGCGGATATTGTGGGAATTCGAATCACACAGAGAACAATTGTTGACGGAAAGAAAGAAAATACTTGTGTTGTGGAAGTGCCAAACATCAGATTGCCAATTGTCTAGTTCCACCTCGAGAAGAGAGTGGGAACTAGCAGTCAACCAAGACAAACCCTGGATAGTTGAAAGTGGAAGAGAATAGACCAAAGGTGCCGACTCGGGTGTACGCACTAGAGCAACATCAGGTCCCTGATTCATTTGAGATCGTAGAAGATACGATCCCTATATTCCACCGTTTAGTTAAGATTTTAATTGATCCTGATGCTACCCATTCCTTTGTCAACCTCAATTTTTTATATGGAATTGATGTGAATCCTGCTAGATTACCATATGATCTAGAAGTTAGTACTCCTCCTGATGACTAACGTTTGATCACCAGTATGATTTATAAGAATTGCAAAATTTGGATTAGAGAGAGAAAATTATTGAGGGATCTAATAAGTTTTTAGGTATTAAGGGGTACGATGTCATCTTGGTTATAGATTGGTTAGTTCAATATGACGCTCAACTAGATTGTAAGAGGAAAATGATAGAATTTTGCATATCTGGGGAGGCATATCTGGGTACCCATTCCTCACTATGAGATAGATTAGTTTCATCTGCACTTATTTCGGATATTCGGGTTAGAAAATTACTGAATAAAGGAGTGCAAGGTTTGCTAACCTTTTTAATGAATACTCTGACCAATAAGTTGAAAGTACAAGATGTACCGGTGGTGAAAGAATATCTGGATGTGTTCCCTGATGAGTTAGTCACTCTACATCTAAAAAAAGAGATAGAATTTAAGATTGACTTGTTACCGGAGACATCCCCTATCTCTAAAACTCCATATCGAATAGGACTTACCGAACTTAAGGAATTGAAGTTGCAGTTGCAAGATTTATTGGAGTGAGAGTTTATACGAGAGAGCGAATTTTCATGAGGAGCTCCGGTACTGTTTGTTAAGAAAAAGATGAAATTTTAAAACTGTATATAGACTACCGGAGGTTGAATGATATGACAATTAAGAATAAATACTCTCTGCCACATATTAATGAATTGTTTGACCAATTGCAAGGAGTAGTGGTATTCTCGAAATTAGACCTCCGATAAGGGTACTATCAACTGCGAATTAGGAAAGATGATGTACCAAAAACTGCATTTAACTTTAGATATGAACAGTTTGAATTTGCAGTCATGCCCTTTGGATTAACCAATGTCCCTGCCACATTTGTGGATTTGATGCATCGAGTATTCAAACCTTACTTGGATCGATTTGTAGTCGTGTTTATCGATGACATCCTTATCTACTCGAAAATTCGAGAGGAGCATGAGCAGTATTTGAAGATTGTATTACAAATTTTAAGAAAACATCAGTTATATACTAAATTTAGCAAATGTGAGTTTTGGTTGGAGAAAATTTCTTTCCTAGAACATGTAATTTCAAAAAATGGTATTACTGTAGATCCAATGAAAGTGAAAGCAGTAACTGAAAGAAAGAGACCAGAAAATTTCATTGAAATTCTTAGTTTTTTAGGGTTGGTAGGGTATTATCGTCGGTATATTAAAAATTTCTCAAAACTTGCCAGTCCTTTAACTGATTTGACGAAGAAGTATGGCAGTTTTATATGAAATACTAGATGTAAAACTAGTTTTCAAGAATTGAAAAAAATGTTGACTATGGCACTAGTTCTAACTCTATCTAATAGAACGGACAGTTTCACTGTATATACCGATGCCTCGAGAGAAGGATTACGGTGCGTATTAATGCAAAATAAGAATGTGATTGTCTTTGCCTCTAGGAAGTTGAAATCTCATGAGCAAAATTATCCGACCCATGATTTGAAATTAACAGCTATTATCTTTGCCCTGAAAAAGTGGAGATATTATTTGTATGGAATAACTTTTGAAGTTTATACGGATCATAAGACTTTTAAGTACTTATTTTCTCAGAAAGAGTTGAACATGAGACAACGTCGATGGATGAAATTTTTAGAAAATTATGACTGTACGATTAACTACCATCCTGGGAAGGCTAATGTCATAGCAGATGCCTTAAGTCGAAAGACTCAAGTGGTGGATTAATGATCAAGGAATTGGATATGTTAGATAAAGTTGGTAGAAGGAACCCTTGTCTTGAGTGCCAGAAAGTGATCTTTAGAAGTATTACGGTGTAATCCACTCTACTAGATCGAATTAAAGAGACTTAGAAGAAAGATTCGGTGGTATAGAAATAGATGAAAAATGTGCAAAAAGGGGAATTGTTTGATTTCAATTTGAGTCCTGAGGAAATTTTGAAATATCGGAACCGAATAGTGGTGCTAAAAGATGAAGTGTTGAAAAAGAAAATTTTGGAGGAAACTCATCGATCCAAGTATACGATCCATCCGAATAGTGATAAGATGTATCAAGATTTAAGAGGGTTATATTGGTGGAATAACATGAAAAACGAAATTGTTCAATATGTTCAAACTTGTCTCGTCTGTCAACAAATTAAAACCAAACATCAAAAATCCTTTGGTTTGTTACAACCCCTCGAGATACCTGAATGGAAGTGAAAAAATATCACAATGGATTTTGGCTTGAGTTTGCCACGAACACAGAGAGGCCGCGATGCCGTTTGGATAATTGTCGATCGATTAATCAAATCAACTCATTTCTTACCAGTAAACATGAAGTATTCTACGAAAAAGTTGGCTCAACTGTATATGGATGAAATTGTGAGATTGCATGGAGTTCCAGTGAATATAGTTTCAGATAGGGATTTCCGATTTGTGTCTCGATTTTGGCAAAAGTTGCAACAAACCTTAAGGACCAAACTAAATCTTAGTACTACATACCACCCCCTAGACAGATGGACAATCAAAAAGAACCATTCAAACCCTCGAACATATGTTAAAGATGTGTATTTTAGATTTGGAGGTAGTTGGGGTCAGCATATGATGTTAGTAGATTTTGTTTACAATAACAGCTACCATTCATCTATTCAAATGGCACTATACAAAACTCTTTACGAAAAAAAGTGTCGATCACCGGTTTACTGGGATGAAGTAGAGGAAAAAAAGATTTTAGATCCAACAACCGTACCATGGATAAAAGATGCATATTAAAAGATCAAATTAATATGTCAGAAACATCAAACAACTCAAAATTGACAAAAAAGTTACACGGACAATCGAAAAAAGAATTTGAAATTCGAAGTTGGAGATCTTATATTTCTTAAGATCACTCCGTTGCGAAGTGTCACGGCGGAAAAAGAAAAGAAGTTTCAACCAAGATTTGTAGGACCCTTCAAAATTCTCCAACGAGTTAGAAAAGTGTTATACCGACTCGAACTACTATTGAGTTTATCCAGAATTCATGACGTCTTCCATGTCTCGATACTAAAGAAGTACCATTCTGATCCGACTCACATCTTACAATCACAAGAAATTGAAATAAATGAGTCTCTAACCTATGGGGAGAAACTCGTGTAGTTGCTCAATCGAAAGGTTAAAGAATTGAGAAACAAGCAAATTCCCTTAGTGAAAATCTTGTGAAAAAATCATGGGATAGAAGAGGCAACTTGGGAAGTGGAGGAAGAAATGCAAAAGAAATACTCTGAATTGTTTGTTAATCAAGGTGAGAAATATCGAGAACGAAATTTTTTTAAGGGGAAAAGAGTGTGAGAGCCTGAAAAATTTTTCTTATTTTATTTTATTTTTTCGAATATATTTTCTTTAATTTATTTTATTACCTTAATTTTTAAGATATTTTTACAAGCGAATCAAGTTTTTAAATCATTTTTCTTATATAAGTTAGTTCATGTTAAATTCGTAGCGCATTATAGAAGTGGGACCCATTAGTGGGTTGCGTAATAAATTTAGTGGACAAAGTGGGTAATTCTTTAAGATGGTTTGTGTGACTAGAAGTGCTAAGAGTGAATTAGAGGAAACCAATTTAGATAAAACCTTGGAGACAAAGGAAAGACAAAAAAAAAAAGATCAAGTTTCAAACCCTAGGCCGACACTTGTCAGCCATCTAGTTAGTCCTTTGACTAAGACTATTCTTGGTTTTATCTTGAAAATTTGAAGCAAAAATCCTTCATTCTTCTCCTTCTTGTGGCCGAACCATTGAGAGAAAAAAACAAGAAAGAAAACTTCATTTTCAACCTCAAATTTCTTGCTTGAATCTTGAGTTTAATCATTAATCTTGCAAACTACTCCATAAAAGGTGATACCTAAGGAAGACTAAGGGTTTGATGGAATATTTAGGAGGAACAAGGTTTTGACAGCCTCTCTTCATAGGGTTTTATGGTAATCATGCCTACAACCCATTAGATTTATTTTATCTTACTTGTGAGGAGATTTAAGGCCTGATTATGGGTTATTATGTGAAAAAATTCATGAATGGTGTAGGAAATCAAAATTTTCAGTTTTAGTTGAGCAAAATCAGTGTTAATATGTAAATATCAGGTTTCCTATGAATTTTTAGCCGTGCCATGTGATTTTTCCAGTTTGTACATGTTTTATTAGCTTGTTTATGGAAATTCCAACTTGTTGAGTTGAATTTTTGCTTGATGGCCAGCTTTGATATGGAAACATATGAGCCAAATACTTGTCTATTTTTTGTGGCTTTATGGTTAGAAATTAGTAGTTTGTATAGTCTATCATTTGTGGTCATGATTTGGATGGTTTGGCCATGAAATTTTGTGTTGAATTTGGAGAGGAAATATAGGACAAAACAGGGGTTGTGCTGTCCAAATTTTGGGGCAGCTTACTACCATTGATTGTGGGCTGATTTGGTGATGTACTTGCCTAATATGCTTAGTGAACCTTTAAACTTTGCTTATGTGTTGCATTTTGGTTGAAATAGAAGGGTTTTCATTGGGATTATCTTTCAAATTGCTGGCTGAAGTTGTGCTTGTTGGTCGAGTAATAGTGCTTGTTTAGAGGTTAATATCCAATGACCTTACTGCCAAATTTGAGATCAAACCTCATTGGTAGTCAATTGAATCGAGCTAACAAGGGCTTAGTCGAGATAGAATGACAAACCATGAGGAATCTGTTACTGATTCACTGAATATTTCTGATATCTGGTATACTCAAATATTACCACCACTATTTCTGTTTGGTGTTCAGGCCGGTAAAGGACATGTTTGGAGGACAGAAATTGGTGTAAATTGGGGATCTACGGTCATGGTTTTGCTTCTTTAGACATTAACGGAGTGTCAACGGGTTTGGATCAAGTTAATGCAATGGGAAACTTGGTTCTTGAGAGTCATCTGTATCCTTTTACTTGAACTCCTTTGTCTAAGGGATGGTATTTACTTATATCTTTATTTGATACTTATATGTGATCAATTAAAATTATAATCATGTAATTCTTGACTGCGTGACCCTTTTGGTACCTCATTGGGCGAAAACCCATTCCGTTACCTTTGTTTTCCTTACAGGGGGCAAAGCCTTGGGAGCGTGAATTTTAAGGAAAGAGTTGAGCTAGTTATAGTTTGTTTTTGTTAAACTCCTCTATATTAATAAACCTCACTTGTATTTGTATAAGTTTGGATACACTGGCTTGTACTTTAAGTTGAATCATTAGAGATTCTATTATATATAGTATGGATTAATTATTCAAAGTTAAATTGCGCATTTTGGTGTAGTAAATGTGAATTTTGTCTCAGTAATTCTGACGAAAGTTGGGCAGACAGTTCGCTAACTTTTTGGGGTACGTCCTAATGAAAGGTGGGGCTATCAGAATTACCATGAAAATAACTGATCTTAGGCCTGCAAATCAATATAATGGGATGTTCATGTGCAATTGGAGCAAGATATAATCCATCTGTATCGATAAAATCATCCCAAATTGCAAACACAATTGGTATCATTCTATAAAAAAAAATAATGAATATAAAATTTAATCTAATAATAAATAATCATACCAAAAAAATCAATTTAACAAAAACATACTCTTCATTAATTAAAAGAAACTCCTGAACTCGTATATATCTTCCTCCTAACATAAAAAGTTTCATTGGAGGCACCTGAATGACAACACCGAGAATAGCTGTAACAACAAACAATAATTAAAATCTCACTATGATAACAAATATAAACCAATAATTACAGAAAAAAGTATCAACAATAATTGGAATACTTATAATTGAGTCTCGCAAATACCTCAGTGACTCCAAATCTCCAAATCGAGTCAAGTGGTAAACATTATGAATTGGTAGTGCAAGACCTTCATCAACAGTTTCAATAAAAGTATTCGATTTTAACACCAATTCAAAAGGAACTGATCCAAAATTAATGAGCCATTAAGGACTTGACGAACAGCAGTATCGACAATATAATACGTCGAGTACAATTGTAAAGTTTCATTCAAGACATGAACATCATTATAATATGCAACTGCTTGAACCCGATCACCCTACAAAATAAACATCATAAAAATTTCTAAAAAACAAAGCAACAAATAAAATGTAATACTTACCAAACTATCTGCAACAACAAATCGTTGATACCTCCGACCCATATTATGGCTGTTCCGAATAAGACTTTTTCAACAAGTACTATCAAGGAAATTCATAAGATTTCTAAATTGCCAAATTCTAGAAACTTACTAACTTTGAATCTCGATTCTAAATGATCCTTAGAACCTAAATCCCAACTTTTATTGCCATATAATCACCTTAAAACTCCCTCTAAATATATATGTGTGTATATATATACACATTTAAACATCTTGGATTATATATACACATATATACGGTTTAGTCAAAATAATCATGTGAGCCTTAACTTCACGACTTGGGAAAATAATAAGTAGACTAATAAGTCTATAAATATCTCAAGAGCTGAGGGAGAACCGGAGGAAGGTCCAAGCACCGAGCAGTAAACTCAAAATACTTTGGATGAGTATTTCTATATTTGTGTGTTTAAATTGCCTATGTGTTACTTAAACGATGCTTATATGATTATGCTAGTGCTTTATTGTGAAGTGTTTTCAATTGTCCCTCACTTTCTAAGTTGGGAGTGTGCTTTATGGCACTCAACTTAATTTGAGTTTGAAGGTTGGTAATTGATTAAATGTTATCATAAGTGTGTATGATTGTAAGCGGTGTACGTACTTCAGTGTACCTACTGAACTGGGCTCCAAAACCCTTTATTCAACAGACTATTCAAGCCAGCAAAAGGGTTTGGTCGGATAGGATAGTAGTTTTGGGTAAGTGTTTCAGTATGCTCGAGTATTACCACGGAATAGCAGATTACTAAATTGATATGGCCATCTTAGTGAGGGAAGTGTTTACTATTTTGGAGATTATAAGGAGGAATTTAGTGGAGTGTGTAGTGTATTGAAGTGGCTCTATTGCGAGTACTGTATCCTTTTGAAAGTGATTGTTCAGTGAAGTGTTATTTACTTTATTCAATGAAGTGTTCTTTTCGTACTTGATTGTGTTAAGTGTTTATTGATTATTGATTGCTTGAAAAATCTCACTGGGTTTTGCTCAACCCATTAGTTTGTTTTTCTTACAGGAGGGGAAGACAAGAGTGGGAAGTAGCCTGGAGTTAAGCTGAGACTCGAAATTGTACTTGGAAGATTCCTTTTGTACTTAGATGTTATACTTATTTTGACTTTTATCTTCAAGGGATATATATATATATATATATATATATAAGGTTTAGACAACTTTACTTTTGTTTGGGATGTGCTTAAGTATGATGGACTATTAATGGTTTTAGTTAGTGAAATATTGTCTCTCAAGTTAATGTGAGTGAATGAGTTTTGCGAGAGTCAAGCCGGCAGTTCGCTAAACCTTAGGGTACGCCTTAGGGGGAGGAGGTCGTCATAGGTGATATCAGAACAATCTCGAGTGGTCTCTGCGCAGGGTGAGTTTGGGTTATGTGGTGTTACAGTCCCGATTATGTGAATGAGTGCAAGGGACTAATTGGTCTTATTGAGCGTAAGTTAGGACGGGACTATTGAAACATAAATGTTTGTACATTAGGCGTAAAATTTTATCATGATACTTGGGAAAATCAGAATTGTATATCGGGTAGGAATTCCAAATGTGGTTGATTTACTCTTGATATTGGTCGGTTTGAGTTGTGAATTATCCTATTTTCAGATTCTTGTATTTGAGTACTAAATATTTCATTAAATGGTGTATTTGGGAAGGATCTAGTATATTGTTTTATGATGTGATTAGATATCATGATTGAATTTGGGGAAATAAAACTAAAGAGATCAAGGCTAGTTTTGAACGCTAAAAGTGAAAAGGCAGTGGTGAGATCTTGAAGATTAATGCAAATTCTCCATTTTAAGGTGAATAATTTTACTAGTCCTTTAATGATAAATGGATTATATGCCATCCCTTACCTAAAAATGTGATTTTTTTTAGGCCTAAAATTTGAGTGAAATAGTAGTTTAAGTAAGAACTGTACGGCTTGAATAGTTTTAAACCGTGAGGAGAGTTTTCAACTTGAGGTGAGGTATGTTTGACAAATCTACCATGTGATTAGTATGTTACCATTTGCAAGTCATTATCATGTTTCAGGATGGACCAAGTGCGCCCTTTCGGCAGTATGTTCTAGGGTATCGGATGACTAGTCACTGTGACTGTTCAAGGACTTACTCCTATCTGGGTCTAGTGATGCTAGTTTAAATGGATAAGAGACAGAGGCTAGTAATAGCAAATGAGAGAGCTTATATTAGAATGTAAGAAATGAGAGAATTCATGAGGATGCGAAGTGGCAGGATTCTAGAGCTGGAAACTAAAGTGATAGAGGACAAGAGCAAACTAATGCATTGCATGATTAGTTGCAGGAGACTAATGACCACCTCACTAGGGTACTAAGATAGGTAAGTGACAAAATTGAAGGAATTTTGGTGGAATGGGAGGTTGTGATTGAAGAGGTTATAGGGCTGAATTTGGATAGGGAAGACCAAGAAGAAGAAACTCCTAGGGTTGAAAATAAAGTTGAACCAGCTGAAGAGATGGAATCCATCAACTCTATTATGGACTAATCTAATAAACCACAAGGTTAAAACTTTTTATGGGATGATTGAGTCCGAACTTTGCCATGTTTGTTTGGATATTGAATGTACTTATACTAAAGAGTTGTTTGACTTCTTATTAAAGTGTACTTGAGCTTGATATATGTTGTAATTGACTTTGTTATGTGGTGTAATTTAATTAATCATGAATTTGTTTTGTAGTAATGATATATGGAGTGAATGTGTTTTTGGGTTGTAGTTAACTACAATTGTATGCATGCATAATTAATTATTACTTATTTGTATATAGACCGATTGTGAGAGATATAGAGTTTGGGGAGTGACAGCGTCAAGGTTGTGATGTCATTTAGGTATGGATTGTTAACCAGGTATCACGCCAAGTTGAATTTTAGAACTAAATTAATTGAATTTTGTATACTTGGGGAAGCAACCCTAAGATTGGATGTGAAGGATAGATTAGCTTCCTCTGCTTTGACTTTGTTATGTGGTGTAATTTAATTGATCATGAATTTGTTTTGTAGTAATGATATATGGAGTGAATGTGTTTCTGGGTTGTAGTTAACTGCAATTGTATGCATGCATAATTAGTTATTACTTGTTTGTATATAGACTGGTTGTGAGAGATATAGAGTTTGGAAAGCAATGACGTTAGGGTTATGATGTTATTTTAGGTATGGATTGTTTAACTAGGTATCACGCCAAGTTGAATTGTAGAACTAAATTAGTTGAATTTTGTATATTTGGGGAAGTAACCCTAAAATTGGATGTGAATGGTAGATTAGCTTCTTCTGCCTTGATTTTGGAGCTCTGAACTGGAAAAATGTTAAGTAAAGGGGCACAAGATTATTTTGCCTACTCAATTAACACCCTGACGGACAAGGTGAAAGTTGAGGATATGTCAATGGTAGGGGATTATTCAGATGTTTTTTCTGAGAAATTAGAATCATTCTCTCCTGAAAGAGAGGTAGAATTTAAAATTGAATTGATGCCTAAAGCAAACCTCATTTTTAAGACACCTTATCGTATGGCACTAGTTGATCTTACAATGAGCTGTGGTATTTCCTAAGAAAGGATCTCAAGCAGGGATATCATCAACCATGAATTAAGGAGGAAAATGTGCCTAAAATGGCCTTTAATATACGATAGACATTATGAATTTGTAGTAATGCTCTTTTGACTAATTAATGCCCCCGAGGCATTCGTGAACCTAGTGCATTGAATTTTAGGCCATACTTGAATCAATTTGTGATGATATTTATGAATGAAATTTTGGTATATTTGAAAACTTGGGAGGAACATAAGCATCTTCTGAGGATAGTATTACAAACTTTAAGGGAGCATCAGTGATACGCTAAGCTCAATACATGTGAGTTTTGAAGGGAGAAATTGTCGTTTCTAGGGTATATTATTTTAAGGATGGAATGATTATGGATCCAGTTAAGGTAGAGACTATTGTTAAGTGGAAAAGCCCGAAAAACCCTACTAAAATCCGTAATTTCATGAGTTTAACGGGATCCTATCGTTAGTTTATCTTGAGCTTTTTTAAGCATAAAAGAGAATTTCGAGGACGAAATTCTTTTAAGGGGGAGAGAGTGTGAGAGTCTGAAAATTTTTATGTCTTATTTAAAAATTAGTGCATGTTACTTTCCTTTTTTTTATTGATTGATTTACATATTCATTGTTCCTTTTAATAAACAAATGAATCGATACACCTTAGGAGAAATTGTATCTTTTACCCCATAAAACATTGGTATTAGTTAGATTTTGTCGTAGCAATAGAAAAAAAAAAAGAGTGAGTGCATGAAGGACACTTCTCTCTTGCATGATATATTGAGAAGCCATCGCTTCACTCTTGGCTAACAAGAGCCGAGAGAAACAAGAAAGAAAACAACAACTACATTTCCTTCATTCCTTCTACATAGTTGGCCGAGAGAAAAGAGAAAGAAATCATCTAGTTTTTCTCCTCCTTTGCTCACCGGAAACCAAGAGAGAAACACAAAGAAACAACCACCCCTCCTTTTTCTACTCACCAAAAGCTAAGAAAAATTCTCTCCCTGCAATTTCTGAGCATTAGTTAGACAGCAAGGAACATCAACTCAGTAGATAGAGCATCAGGTAGGAGCAAAAGAATTGTTTCAGCCAAGAAACTGTGAGGAACTAGAGGTAAGCATCACTAAGTTCCTTTTATTTTCCTTTTATTTCGGATTGATGAAGTTTTGGAATGAAGTAAAAGAAAGAAAACAAGAATTTAGTGGAGGGAAAAGATCATTAAAACTGGAACGTTTTGCATTCAGTGGTGGCATTAAACCTGAGATAGAAGCTGCCAAATTACGACTGTTTCTTCTTTAAAACATAAGGGGTTGTGTTTGCACACACTTCTTTCAGACTCTAACTTCCTTATATCCATATACATGTAGAGTTTTACTAGAAAATAGGTGAATCAAGTGTTGGTTTTGAAGAGGGACTACACTGAAATTCTGTTAAGCAAGTTGCGGGATACCCATTGCCGGAAAATCTGGTTTAAAACTGCATGCTGGCCAATGGCCTACAGCTGAAAATTTTCAACCTTCTTTCCAAACGTTTTGCTGAAGTAGTAATTAAAATTTATTCTCCATATCCTTCCTTACCGTAATCTGGTCATGCATGTGATACTTGAGAGGTTACGCAAGAAAAGATAGAACTATGAGCAATATCAAGGCTGGAAATTTTCTGGACAGCAGAACGAGAGGAAAAGAGCTGCAGTTTTGGTCCTTTACTCCAAAAATTTTGGTAGATTATAACTGGAATTCATGCTTTAAGCCCTGTATAATGTTTCTAGGGTGATGCATATGAGTTTCTATGGTGAAAATTAGAATTTTATAGCCGATTTCTTGCTGAAAATTCCAGTTTTGGCCAAGCGGAAAGAAAGATTGGTTTTCAACCTTTCCTACAAAATTTCTAAGAGTTTAAGCTAGGAAACTCCTGTTAGATGTTAAGTACCGTCTTTATTTAATGTTGCATGCTAGTTTTCCTAGGTGAAAATTCGTTTGATGGGGCTGGAATGTCTATATAAGAATTGTATGGTTGTGAGACTATTGTTAGTTGCCTGATTGGGAGTCTAGCTGCAATTCTTGTTTTAAAACAGAGCTTTTTGGAAAGTTTTGCTAGATTTTTGAAGCTGCATGTTTTCATTTCAGTGTTTAGGTGATTGCATGTTGGATTTGATTAATAACTTGGTAGATTCAAGGAAAATCTTGGAAGATACATGGCTGAAATTTCAGTTTTGAAACCCGACTGATTGGTTGTGTTCTTCTCAAGCTTAACTTCCATCTTGTGAACTGAAATTTATGCAAATATTGGTTAAAATTACCCTATGGTACACGGTTTTGCTCGGTATATTACATCTACCTTAATTTGAGAAGAAATGTCCAGTTTTGGGGAAGAAACTTGGGGCTAGTTGAGCTTATGAGATTGTTTTGGACAATTTGGGATAGTTGAGGAATCCAAGCTGTTTTCTGAAAATTTTAAGAGATTTTAATCAAATTTTGAACTAAGAACAACTTATTAGGTATAAAGGTGCATTGCAAGTTGGATGTTAGGAGGTTTGAACAAAGGATATAATGAACCTTGAACCAAAAACATGAAGCATGTCCTGCTAAAATATGTTTTGAACAATCCAAACTTAGTACTTAGGTTCTAGTCTCTAACTTTGAATTTTTAAGGTAGAAATGAACTAAAACTGACCAAAACTTCTCAAAGTTATCTTACTTATAAAATTCATCCAAAATTTAGGATAAAATCAAGGAAATTCATAAGATCTCTAAATTGCCAAATTCTAGAAACTTACTAACTTTGAACCTCGATTCTAAATGATCCTTAGAACCTAAATCCCAACTTTTATTGCCATATAATCACCTTTAATCTCCTTTTAAATATATATATATATATATGTATACATTAAACATCTTGGATTACATATATACGCTTTAGTCAAAATAATCATGTGAGTCTTAACTTCAACACTTAGAAAAACAATAAGTAGACTAATAAGTTTATAAATATTTCAGGAGCCGAGGGAGAATCGGAGGAGGGTCCAAGCACCAAGAAATAAATTCAAAATACTTTGGGTGAGTGTTATCACATTTGTGTGTTTAAATTGCCTGTGTTACTTAAACGATGTTTATATGATTATACTAGTGCTTTATTGTGAAGCGTTTTCAATTGTCTCTCGCCTTCTAAGTTGGGAGTGTACTTTATCGCACTCAACTTAATTTGAGTTTGAAGGTTGATAATTGACCAAGTGTTTTTGTAAGTGTGTATGACTATAAGTAGTGTACGTACTTCATCATACCAACTAAACTGGCCCCAAAACCCTTTATTCAACTGACTATTTGAACCAACAAAAGGGTTTGGTCGGATAAGACGGTAGTTTTGGATAAGTTTTTCGGCATGCTCGAGTATTACCACGGAATAACAGATTACTGAATTGCTATGGCCATCTAAGTGAGGGAAGTGTTTACTATTTTGGAGGTTATAAGGAGGAGTTTTGTGAAGTGTGTAGTGTATTGAAGTGACTCTAATGCGAGTACCATCCTTTTGAAAGTGATTGTTCAGTGAAGTATTTTTTCTTGCTTAATTGTGATTAGTGTTACGTGTTTATTGATTATTAATTGCTTGGGAAACCTCACTGTATTTTGCTCAACCTATTAGTTTGTTTTTCTTATAGGAGAGGAAGACGGGAGTGGGGAGTAGCCAGAAGTTAAGTCGAGACCCAAAATTATACTTGGAAGAATCCTTTTGTACTTAGATGTTATACTTATTTTGACTTTTATCTTCAAGGGATATATATATATATATATTGTGACACCCTACTTCTCCCTGGGGCGAACCCAAGGGTATCGGCGGAACCCCTGCCTAATTCTCACCAGAACTCACTACAAAACCCGAAATATAAATATAAACATTTACTCTTGAACCATAGACGAAGTTTATTATATCCACCAGTCAAACTTACATAAGTACAAACCTAATACTTCCATCCAAATTACAATAGTAATATCCCAAATACAATAATCCATAAGGTTCACAGATCAAATCATTCTTATACAAAAGAACGGAAATCCTACAAAGAAACTAAGTTCCTCAAGTATCGAACTCCGCTTCAAAACTTGTTAAGGAAAACAAACTTATGGGGTGAGCAAAGTTCAGTGAGGTCAAGAAAATCATGCAAGCAAACAAGTTCATATCAAAGCCAATTTCACAAGACAAGAATGTTAACAATGATTTCATGTGCAAGTTCAAGTACGGACAATAAATCACACATCGAATAAGGATACGGGAACTCTAAGGAGTTATTCCACAACTTGATCATGAGTTTAATATTGAGTTGACACTCCGTCAACATAACAAGATTAGTCCGTAGATACCACTTACAACATTCTCCGTCCACCATTTCACCCCCTGTACTAGGTCCGCCCGTCAAACAAGCAACTTGGTAATATTTGAATATATCTAGTCGCCGAACGCATTCTAACTGACGAAAACAACTCAAGACCCAAAGCTTGCCAATCCCTCGGCCGAGCCCTTGTCGGCCTGAAGTGAAAGATTTACCGATGAGTTTTGGACGTCCCCAACATGTTCAAGTATCAAATCAGATGATGAGACAATGCTCCATCATCAATCAAGTATAAGTACAAGTTCATTATTCAAGTTTAAGCAAGCAAACGCGAAACAAGTATAAGAGGTAGGACGAGATAAAGTACACATCCACCTTAACAATTTCAATACATATATCTAGTTCAAACACGTAGTACAAGCAAGATAGTAACAAATATGACATCAAGTTATGCACTTGACACTCACCGATGATTCACTTTAGAAGACAACAAGCAAGATCTTGGTTACTTGAGCCAAAGTTAATCATCTATCACTAACTAATCGACTCAACTCAATCACTTAAAATCTTCCAAGGCCGGACTGCCACTAGTTCTTGTTTGAACCAAATCTAAGGCTACACTTATTCGAATTAGGCAAAAGGCTATGGCTATGAAAACTAGTCTTGGAGTACTACAATTCCCGAGAAAAACTCAATCTAAGATTCATTGAGTAAAATAAGCTAAATCGAGCCACAAGTCACCAAAATGAGCCAAAGACATGAAAACAGTTTGGTAAAACAGCCATTTTTCCGAAATTTATGGTATTTATAGGAAATGAGTTAGCATACAAGCCATAAACCATTAAAAAGCCCTTGAAGTCTAGTTTCAAATTCCACTGACGGCGCTCAATTTTGACTATCGAGCAAAGAGATATGGCCGATAGAGTAAAGGGTGTAAAGCTATCCTGTCACTACGTTTTTCCAGTTTTGAAGAGCAATTTTTCGGGCATCATTTGGGCATCGAAATGGTATTGTAATTATACCAAATTTGGTACACTTAAATTTCAATATATGGACTACCTCTCTACCAAAATTTAGGTAAAAAATCACACGGGAAGATAGTTAACAAAACGACCAAAGTTTGTGAAATTTTTCGAAGCAAATCTGCCAATCCTATCATTCTTTCTTTTCCAAAAATTTTGTCCAACGAAATCAGCCCCAATTAACTCCATTTTTTAAATCAAGATTCTAGCAACATTTATTGAGCAATTGATGGTTTAATAGCACCAAAATTTTTGGAATAAAACACCCCAAAACAGATTTGACCATTCGGTCAGCACTTCCATCTCTTCTCTCAGTTTCTCTCTTTCTTTTTCTCTTCTAGTTTCTAACATCAAAACTCATCACAAACACACTAACACACACATAAGTATCATGGCAGCCCTCATTTAACCAAGGTGGGAGTTCATAGAGCTCACTTCAACCAACCAAATCCAACCAACAACAACAAGAAGGAAGCTACAAGTTTCAAAACCAAGAAATGAGACAAGAAAGCAAGAGTTTTGTGAGAGATTTTTATACCTTCAAAACACAAGAGAAAACACTAGATTTTTTGTGTAAGAAACTCCCCAGGACAGCCCCAAACAGTCGGCCCTCTCTCCTCTCCAAGATGGTCCTCAAGTTCAAAGTTAAGCTAGCAAGGAGTTGAGCAAGTTCTCTTGGTGATTTTGGATGGAGGAGGAAGAAAAACTTTGGGAGCAAAATGAAGAAGGAAACGAGTAAGAGGAGTTCGGCCAAATGGAGAGAGAAAATGGGGGGAGAGTTTGAGTGATGTAAACTTTTGACTTTGGAGCATTGATGGGAAATAAAGTATGAAAAAAGAGAAAGACATTTGATTGACATAAAATAACTTTTCGTCGCGTCGGAGTCGATTCGTACGACGAGACACTACAATCCCGATTTTTCTCACTTATATATCTCAAATACATGTCCTAACACTCGAAATTTATGTCTAAAAGTTGACCCTAGACTCGGATGCGAAATTTAAACATCCAAATAAAGCTATTATCGAAAAGTCCAAATGTGCACAATGTACTTTAAAATTTTTTGTGCCAATACAATTGACTTAATAAAATCAAATAAATTTCTAAATGAAATCAATAAAATTGATTTGAAAATTGCAATGTACATATATATATATATAAATAATAATGTTGGTTCTCACAACCTTCCCTCTTTAAAAGAATTTCGTTCTCGAAATTCATACCTGAATTAGAGAATAACTCGGGGTACTTCTTCTGAACTTCCTCCTCGATTTTTCACGTAACTTCTTTGACTCCATGATTTCTCCACAAGATCTTCACTATCAGAATTTGCTTGTTCCTTAATTCCTTTACTTTCCGGTTCAAAAGTTTCACAGGTTTCTTCTCGTAAGTCAGAACCTCATCAATTTCTAGATTCTCCGGTTGAAGTATGTGGGATGGATCAGGGTGGTACTTCTTAAGAAACGATGCATAGAACATATTGTGAATACGGGATAAACTCGCTGGTAAATCCAACTTATAAGCTATATTTTCAACTCGTTGCAGAATGGTGTACGGTCCCACAAATTTCGGTTATAACTTTTTTCCTTTTCCTGCCATCAAACTCGCGTTTAGACGTGTAATCTTAGGAAATATTTGATCTCCAATTTCGAATTCCAAGTCCTTCCTCCTATTATCAGCATAACTCTTCTGATAACTTTGGGCGGTTAGAAACTGTTATTGTAAGCGAATTGTTCTTTCCAATTGTCCATCAGTTTGAGAATAATAAGTGATATTGAGGTTCAACTTGGTACCTAATGTCTCTTGCATTCTTTGCCAAAATCGAGAAACAAAACGTAGGTCACGATCCGACACTATACTCACAGGAATTCCATGCAACCTTATAACTTCATCCACATATAACTTTGCCAGGTTTTTCATTGAATATTTCATACTAATGGGCAAAAAGTGTACAGATTTAATCAATCGATCCACTATGACCCAAATCGCGTCATGCATTCTTTGCGTTCTTGGCAATCCCGATACAAAATCAATAGTAATATTCTCCCATTTTCACACGAGCACCTCTAACGGTTGCAATAAACCAGAAGGCTTCTGATGCTCTGCTTTAACTCCTTGACATACTAGGCAAATCTGAACGAATCGAACAATTTCTCTTTTCATGTCTTCCCACCAATAAAGATTTTTCATATCTTGGTACATTTTATTCTCTCCAAGGTGTACCGTTTTCTTAGAACGATGGGTTTCCTCCAATATTTCTCTTTTGAGATCCTCATCTTTCGGTATCACCAGTCGATTTCGATACCTAAGAATTCCTTCGACATCAAGATTAAAGTTCAAAAACTCCTCTTTCTGAGTTTTCTCCAACCATTTCTGTATTTCTGGATCCTTCTTTTGTACTTCTTTAATCTTATCCAATAGAGTAGACCTTAATATAATATTTTCCAAAACAACTTTCGTGGACTGCAGACGAGAATTTCAAACACTAATTTTCTCTAGCATGAGCTATTTCTTTACTATCAATCCTATTACTTGTACCTTACGATTCAAAACACTCGCTACTACATTAACTTTTTTCGGGTGGTAATTAATTGTGCAATCGTAGTTCTCCAAGAATTCCACCCACCTACGCTGTCTTAAATTCAACTCTTTCTGAGAAAACAAATATTTAATACTCTTGTGGTCGGTAAAAATCTCAAATGTCACCTCCATATAGGAAATGTCTCTACTTACGTAAGTCAAATACTACGACGGCTAACTCCAAAATCATGAGTTGGATAATTCCAGTCATGGGGTTTCAACTTTTACGACGCATAGGCTATAACTCATTCATTCTGCATCAACACACAATCTAGACCTTCCTTCGATGCATTTGTGAATACCACATAACCATCATTTCCATTAGGTAGAGTTAAAATTGGTGCCTCAGTCAACAGTTTTTTTAACTCTTGAAAACTCCTTTCACACTTAGTGTCCCATATAAACTTGTCATGTTTTTTGTTCAATTCGATCATGGGTCCCGTTATCTTGGAGAAATCCTTAATGAAGCGATGATAGTAACCAGTTAAATCCAAAAAACTTCGAACCTCCGTTGGATTCTCAGGTTGTTTCTAATTTGACACCATTTCCACCTTAGTCAGGTCCACAGTGATTCCATTCTTAGAAATAATATGACCCAAAAATGTCATTTCTTCTAGCCAAAATTTACACTTAATAAACTTCGCAAACAACTGACGCTTTCTTAAGATTTGCAATACTATTCTCAAATATCGTTCATGATCCTCTCGAATCTTAGAATATACTAGGAAATCATCGATGAACACCACTACGAACTGATCTAAATACGGCTTCAAGATTCGATGCATTAAATTTATAAATATGACAAGTGCGTTAGTCAGCCCGAAAGGCATCACGACAAACTCAAAATGCCCGTATCTCAAATTAAAAGTTGTTTTAGGTATGTCTTCTACTCGGATCCTCAATTGATAGTAATTCTGTCTAAGATCCAATTTAGAGTATACTACAGCTCCCTGCAACTGATTGAAAAGTTTATCGATGTGCAGTAGAAGGTACTTATTCTTAATGATGATGTCATTCAAGTCTCGATAATCTATACACAATTTTAAGCTTCCGTCTTTCTTCGTAATAAACAACACTGGCACATCCCAAGGTGAATCACTTTCCTTGATAAATTCTCATTCCAATAAATCTTGCAATTGAAATTTCAATTCTCTCAGTTCAGCTAGCACCATCCTATAAGGTGTCTTGAAAATAGACGTTGTTCCTAAGGTCACATTAATCTTAAAAGCTATTACCCGTTCGGGCGGGAAGGATTCTAATTCCTCAGAAAAAACGTCAGGAAATTCTCTTACCACTGGCACATTTTTCAATTTCACCTTATCTCCTGTAGTATTGATCAGAAAAGTTAAGAATCCTTTTGCTTCCTTAGTTAGCAATTTCCTAACTCTAATCTCCGAAATAAGAGTTGAAGATATTAATTTATCTCTTACATCTAATTTTAAAGTCGGCTCACTAGGCAAATGCAATTCCACTATTTTCGTCTTACAATCAAGTTGAACATGATAACGAGCTAACCAATCCATCGCTAAGATAACATCATAACCCTTAATTTCTAAACACATAAAGTTTGCTAACAGCTTTCGCTCACCAACCCAGACATCACAATTCCTATAAACTCAACTAGATAATAACTTCTGATTTCCAGTAGGCGTACTAACTTCTAAATCATATGGTGGTCTCTAAGACTTAATATCTGCGCCCTTCATAAAGGTAGAGTTAACAAAGGAATAGGTTGCCCTGAGATCAATAAAATCTTAGCTAGACGATGGAATATCGGAATCATACCTTCAATAACCTTTGTAAGTTCAGAGGTTTGATAATGATCCAAAATATAGACTCTAGCAGGCACCCTCAGGCGATTATTCCCCACACTCGACTGTTTGGAAGTCGGCCTAACAGACTGTTGCAAACCACCTCCTGCCCGACGAGCCGTCGGACAGTTAGCAATCTGATGTTCAGCAATCCCGCAACTTAAATACTTCTCCGCTTTTCTCCAACAGTCATTCACCGTATGGTTTGATTTTCCACAATATCCACATCCTACTTGAGGCGTCGATACCGAACCTCCTTGTGAGGTAACTCTACACTGGCCACGTCCACTAGCTGTTCTTCTAGCCAAAGATCCCCTTGCAACTCCAACTGATCTTACTCCTCTCATACCCCTTCCAACTTTAGAGGCTGGCGCATTCTTATCTAGTGGCCCTACACCACTGCTACTTGGGGCATTTCTCATCTTAGCATAAAAATCTTTCACCTGAAATCTAGCACTCTCCACTCTTTGGACCTTTTCCAAGGTCTCGATAAACGTGTTAATTTGGGCTACTGCTAAAGCCTCTTGAATCTCCACATTGATCCCTTGTATGAACCATCTTATTTTTTTTTCGATCCGTGGTCACTAACTCAAGTGCAAACTTGGAGAGTTTCGTGAATTGGGTCTCATAATCGACCACACTCATAGATCCCTGTCTCAATCAAATAAAATCGTCCTTTCTTTTCTATTAGACTATTGGAGGCAGAAACTTCACTTCAAAATCCCTCTTGAAATTTGCTCAAGTCCATGGGGTCTGCTCTATTTTTTATTTAGCTCTAATGACATTTCACCAAGACCTAGCCGCGCCCTCAAATTGGAAGATAACCAAAGTCACTTACCTCCCCTCTGAGTAGTTTAATGCGGTAAGGATATCGGGCATCCTTTCGAACTAACTCTCAGCCACGTCCGATCAGCTCCTCCCAGGAACTTGGGTGGCGCAAACTTAAGAAAAAGTTCTAGAGCCTTATCATCTTCATGATCAAGGCCTATAGGCTGATTTTGCTGACCAGGTCCTTGATGGTCAGCCAGACGTTCAAAAATATCAATCATCCTATTGATGCTCGTAGCCACTTGGTTTTCATTTTCACCTTCCAGTCCCCTTTTTGAGACTACCCCGGAAGACCAAATACTCTCAGAGGGTAAGGGCGGTCTACGCCCACGCCCTCGACCTCGGTCTCGACCTTGATCTCGCGCATCCATAGTTTTAATTATGTATAAATGCAAGAATAGAAACAATTACGCGAGAGAATACTTAAAGGCAAAAGACAACATGGAAAACATTTGTAATAACAATAATTGGCATATATTAACATTTCAAGATTCATACATAATCAGCAAATCATGGGGCATTTACAAAAATATAATACACATGTGCCACAAAAATACAATCAGTCATGCAGTAAAAGTCATAAACTTTACAAGTATCGCCCCAGCTAATCCTAATTACAAAAGAGTCAAAAGATTCAACATTCCTAACCTAGTTCATAGCAGAACCGCTAGTTTGGACCTCCTCCTCTGGGTTCTCCTCAAACGGAAGTGCCCTCATGAGTCGAGCTCTCGACTTTATCTACCACCTCATCTATCAGCACGATGATGTCAGCTAAAATCCCAGCGGCCCGCTCGTGGACCTTGTCAACTTCTCTAACTAGTCGAGCCCTAGTCCTCTGAATCTAGTCACGAGCGGCCTCAACTCTAGCTTATTCATCGATCACTATCCCCTCAAGTTCTAAGATCCTAGTACCCTGATCCTCTACCACAACTCTCAACTCCTCAATCTTCTCAAATAGTGCCCTATTAATAATCATTAACTGTCGGCGTTCATCATCAATAGACAACATTAGATCATTAGGGTAGGAATGCATCTTCCTACAGGGACAACGAGGGAACCTAGAGAAAGGTGAGTATCAGACATGAGATTCTCCACCAAGTACTCGATATCGGATAGGTCTAAGAGACTCCACATGACCGTTAGCATCTCCATTACCATTAGCCGCATGACCTCCATTACCGTTCTTCATTCCTACAAAACAACCACAAAACTCAAGGTTAGAAACTTAAATTTACTAATTCACTCAAATATCAACTTAAGGTATAACTAAATTATCTCATTCCTATTCTCAAGAGTAAAGCCCCTAAAACATCTCCCAAATAGATCTCCAAACCTAAATTCTGATAACAATTGTGACGCCTCACTTCTCCCTAGGGTAAATCCAAGGGTATCGGCGGAACCCTTGCCTAACTTTCGCCAGAACTCACTACAAAATCTAAAATATAAATACAAGCATTTATTCTTAAACCATAGACGAAATTTATTATATCCACCAGTCAAACTTACATAAGTACAAACCCAATACTTCCATCCAAATTACAATAGTAATATCCCAAGTACAATAATCCATAAGGTTCACAGATCAAATCATTCTTATACAAAAGAGTGAAAATCCTACCAAAAAAACTAAATTTCTTGAGTATCGAACTCCGCTTCAAAACCTGTTAAGGAAAACAAACTTATTTGGTGAGCAAAACTCAGTGAAGTTAAGAAAATCATGCAAGCAAACAAGTTCATATCAAAGCCAATTTCACAAGAAAAGAATGTTAACAATGATTCCATGTGCAAATTCAAGTACGAAGAATAAATCACACATCGGATAAGGATACGGGAGTTCTCAGGAGTTATTCCACAGCTTGATCATGAGTTTAACATTGAGTTAACACTTCGTCAACATAACAAGATTAGTCTGTAGACACCACTTACAACATTCTCTGTCCACCGTTTCACCCCCTGTACCGGGCCCGCTAGTCAAACAAGCAAGTTGGCAATATTCGAGTATACCTAGTTGGCGAATGCATGCCAACTGATGAAAACAAATCAAGACCCAAGACTTACCAATCCCTCGGCCAAGCCCTTGCCGGCGCGAAGTGAAAGGTTTACCGATAAGTTTTGAGTGTCCCCAACACGTTCAAGTATCAAATAGGATGATGAGACAACGCTCCATCATCAATCAAGTACAAGTACAAGTTCATTATTTAAGTTCAAGCAAGCAAGTTTGAAACAAATATAAGAGGTAGGACGAGATAAAGTACACGTCCACCTTAACAATTTCAATACATCTATCTAGTTCAAGCGTGTAGTACAAGCAAGATAGTAACAAGTATGGCATCAAGTCATGCACTTGACACTCACTGATGATTCACTTTAGAAGACAAGCAAGCAAGCACACAAGAGTTAAGTTTTGGTAAATTCTTCCTCAACAAGATCTTGGTCACCTGAGCCAAAGTTAATCATCACTAACTAATCGACTCAACTCAATCACTTAAAATCTTCCAAGGTCGGACTTCCACTAGTTCTTGTTTGGACCAAATCTAAGGTTACACTCATCGAAATTAGGCAAAGGCTATGGCTATGGAAACTAACCTCAGAGTACTACAATTCCCGAGAAGAGCTCAATCCAAGATTCATTGAGTAAAATAGGCTAAATCGAGCCACAAGTCACCAAAATGTGCAAAAGACATGAAAATAGTTTGGTAAAACAGCCATTTTTGTGAAATTTCTTGTATTGATAGGAAATGAGTTAGCATGCAAGTCATACACCATTGGAAATCCCTTGAAGTCTAGTTTCAAATGCCATCGGCGACGCTCAATTTCGACTCCTGAGCAAAGAGATATGGCTGATAGAGTAATGGGTGTAAAGCTATCATGTCACTACGTTTTTCCAGTTTTGAAGAGCAGTCTTTGGGGCTTCATTTGGGTATCGAAATGGTACCGTAATTATGCTAAATTTGATACACTTAAACTTCAATATATGGACTACCTCTCTACCAAAATTTAGGCAAAAAATAGTACAGGAAGGCAGTTAACAAAACTACCAAAATTTGTGAAATTCTTCAAAGCAAATCTGCCAACCCTATCATTCTTTCTTTTCCAAAAGTTTTGTCCAACGAAATCAGCCCCAATTAACTCCATTTTTTAAATCAAGATTCTAGCAACATTTATTGAGCAATTGATGGTTTAATAGCACCAAAATTTTTGGAATAAAACACCCCAAAACAGATTTGACATTTGGTCAGCACCTTCCTCTCTTCTCTCGGTTTCTCTCTTTCTTTTCCTCTTCTAGTTTCTAACATCAAAACTCATCACAAACATACTAACACATACATAAGCATCATGGCAACTCTCATTTAACCAAGGTGAGAGTTCATAGAGCCAACTTCAACCAACCAAATCCAACCAACAACAACAAGAAGGAAGTTACAAGTTTCAAAGCCAAGAAATGAAATAAGAAAGCAAGAGTTTTGTGAGAGATTTTTATACCTTCCAAACACAAGAGAAAACCCTAAATTTTTGGTGTGAAAAGCTCCCCAAGATAGCCCCAAACAGCTGGCCCTCTCTCCTCTCCAAGATGGTCCTCAAGTTCAAAGTTATGCTAGCAAGGAGTTGATCAAGTTCTCTCGGTGATTTTGGATGGAGAAGGAAGAAAAACTTTGGGAGCAAAATGAAGAAGGAAATAAGTAAGAGGAGTTCGGCCAAATGGAGAGAGAAAAGGGGGGGTGAGTTTGAGTGATGTAAGTTTTTGACTTTGGGGCATTGATGGAAAATAAAGTATGAAAGAAGAGAGAGACATTTGATTGACATAAAGTAACTTTTCGTCGCGTCGGAGTCAATTCGCGCGACGAGACACTACAATCCCATTTCTCTCACTTATATACCTCAAATGCATGTCCTAACACTCGAAACTTATATCTAAAAGTCGACCCTAGCCTTAGGTGCAAAATTTAAACATCCAAGTAAAGCAATTATCAAAAAATCCAAACGTGCACAATGTACTTTGAAAATTTTTGTGCCGATGCAATTGACTTAATAAAATCAAATAAATTCTAAATGAAATCAATAAAATTGATTTGAAAATTGCAATGTACATATATGTATAAATGATAACGTGGGTCCTCACATATATATATATATTAAATGGCTTAGACAACTTTACTTTTGTTTGTGATGTACTTAAGTATGATGGACTGTTTATAGGTTTAGTTATGAAATACTATCTTTCAAGTTAATTTGAGTGATTGAATTCTGACGAGAGTTGGGTATGCGGTTCGCTGAACCTTAGGGTACGCCCTAGAGGGAGGTGAGGTCGTCACATTTATCATTTCCAATGTTCATTTAGGTCGAGAGTAATAAAGTATGCAGTCGCCTTTGAGTAAAATAGTAGCAATTGTTAATTTTCACTCTAAGCAATTCAAGTATCAATAATCCAACAAATATTAGTCAACTAAGCACATAACATTTATCATTCATCATAGATTCAATTATTACAAACAAATAAAGAACACTCACTGAAATCAAGTGGGTTACACCTCAGTCTCGAGGTTGCTTTCATGCCCATTAGTAGTTCCTAAGACAAATTACAAGTACTATAGTTATGGTATAACTCTTGGAATAATTACTAAGTGCAGTTACTTCCATTCCCAAACCCGATTCTAAGTTGATTATACCAAGTTTAATCGTTAAAAGAGCTCCAAAGTAGATATGTAACTTTCACTTTAGTATAATTTTAGTTAAGCTCAAGCACAATAATATTGTATAAAGTCTACCCAACAATTCAAGTTAAAACCAAAAATTAATTAAGGTTAAGGTTTAGTCTCAAAGGTGCAATAATTCTCCAAGTTCACTTCTTCCATTTCCCCTGCGCAAAGCCTTAACTTTTTTTATTTAAATCAATTGAAAGCTCTCATGCAACTCTATGGCCAGTATGCTAGGCTTTTAAAATGTCAAATATACAACATACATGGCTAGATTAGGAAAATAGAAGATGCATAAAGGAAGTTTTAACTAAGTTCAACAAAACTCTTGGCAAGAAAATTAAAAATTTCCAGGTTTAGTGTTTCCTCCAAAAACCAATCTTTTCTAGTTTTTAACTAGTGTTTAGTCATTTCTCAATAGTAAGGTTTAGTCTCACAACTTTTCACTAGTATCAAATATAAAACATACTATATATCATATAAGGCAAGAGATAAAACATATATCATGCATTCCTAGTAAAATTTCTTCCAAGGTTTCGAATGAAAAGCTGTGACACTCAAGCTCTCTTCCTCTCGACCAACACAGATAATTTTCTAGCAGATAATCAGTTTTTAAGCAGAGTTTTCCTTTAGGTTTTACACTGGTCCTTCTTTGTTCAAGTTAAATACTACATGCAAGACAAGGTAGAAGAGCTAGGGTGTGTGTATGTTGTATACAAATTCAACTTAATAGATTTTGAGAAACAACCACAGCATTGCAGATGGACAACGAGCAGTAAGTTCGACAAAATATTTCCAGCTTTGAGGCATTTTTCCTTAGTTAATTTCTCTTTTCTTGAGGGTAGTTCAAGTTAAGACATTATAAAACCAAGATAGAAAGGAAATAAGGGAAATTTGTCAGGTTCTACCTCTTGTTTGTTCACAATGAAAGCTGGAAAATTGCATATTGTTTCACCTTTCTTCTTCCTTAGTTTCTCAAAGACAAAATGATCCAATTTTCTCATCTCAATGCAACTGGTTTGGACACCAAGAAGCTGTAATCTCTTCCTGATCACTCTCAATTCTCTCTCTTGTGTTGAAGCGATAAGAGGAAAATGGACTAACTGTCTCACTCACTCTCTCGGTTGCAGGATGGAAAAAAAAAAAGAACCAGAAATGTGTTTGCTCTCTCAGTCAATAGTTAATTTTGTATGTCAAGAGAAAAATGAGCTAATGCAGGCTTGGTTTAGTAGTTGGACAAGTGTCCAACTCATGCCATGTGTCAAATACATGAACAAACAAAAATTTAGACCATGCACTTTCATTGCATCTCACTATTACCCCACTAGTTTCTTGTCTAATTCGTATTCGGTTTCCATGAATGTGAATCATGTTTGAATTTAAAATATTCTAATACATTTAAGTATAAGGCAATCAATTAAACACTCCAAGTAGTCGATAAACCAACAGGATTGCATGATCAAATTTTTCTAATGATATTATACACAATTAGGTATAAATTTTCGAGCTCTCACACTGAAGATGAAGAATACTTATAAAAATTTTAAGTTTGAAGACTAACTTTTGGATAAATTCACAAATATATGTAAAGAATCTCAATTTGACCCACAAAGAATTTTATATGGCAACATTATCTATAATTTGTAATTTTTAAAGTAAGGTAATATTGATATTTTATGCGTAGATTCTAAATCAAATTATGTCTTAATAGATATATTTTTTTAACTATGAGGAGGTTTCTTGACTTTCACTAAAGTCACAGGAGGGTTTTCCATATTTTACTCTTGATTATTACATAGAGCTTATGGTAGTTGATGATATGATCGCAGTTCAATGTAAGCCTCTTGACCTCAATTCCTATTTTTATTCCAAAGTCTTCCTGTCCTACAGTTCAGTTTTTTTTGGTCCAAAGAGGTTAGATCTTCATCTTTGAAATCTTTTGGGTTATTACGACTTAATCCATTAACGCTTGGTGCTACTATCAATTTTCACCTTAACGCTACTTTTCAGTAACTTTATCCCCAAAACTAACAATCAAATTTAACAGAGTTTGTAATTCAAGTGAAAAGACATATTTAACTCTTAAAATTATTATCATTTTACACCTGTAAACTGTAGTCTTATTATCAATTTACTCCATACAGTTATTTTTTATCCAATTTATCTCACCATTTAACCAACTTAGCAAGTTAAAAAATTTTAGAAGAAAGTACCCTCCTTTTTGTATAATAAAAATAATAAAAAATTTAGAGTAGCTCTTCTCTGTTTTAGTATCAAGAAAAAAAGCCAAAACATTAATTTCTTTCTTCTTGAAAATTTTATTAATATTGAAAAAAAAATAGAAAGATAGGAGAGGGGAAGAGAATGAGAGAGAGAGAGAGAGAGAGAGCTCAATTGTTTTTTTAAAATACAAATAAGAAAGAGTTCAATATTTTCATTTTTTAAAAAATTACTTTACTTTTCTATTTATCCCCAATTCCAATACTAATTTCGATGATGTTAAAGTAATATGATAATATTAGATTCATCCTTATTTTCTTTTTTTGTAAACTCTAATTTTCTATCTCCTTCTCTTCTATCTCTTTTTCTTTTCCTAGTATTAATAAGTGCGAAAAAGATATTTTAGAAATTTTATTTCTATGTTTTTGAAACTCTTAGAGTGAAAAAAAGGAAGAATAATTGTTCAAACTTTTTATTTTTAATTATATATAAAAAGATAAATACATTAAAAAATTTTTGAAAATATTGGTTAGGTTAATGATGGGATGAAATGCTTAGAAAATTATGTTACGGAGTAAAGCAACTATATCACTATAATTTAAAGGGACAAAGTGATAATAACAATGTAGTAATGCTATAATAAAAGAATACTTTTATCCAAAATTTGTTAACATGCTGAACCTATCAGGGTAAAGTAACTAAAAAGATAAGCTCCATTTGGATTGGTCTATTTTTCAAAAACTAGTTTTTCAAATACAATGCTACAATAATACATAAACAAAAAAAAATTTAAAAACATCTTATCCATATAATATATCAAAAACAACTCACAAATATAAAAACAAAAATATTTAAAAAAAATAAAATTTACAACATTTTCTATCTATGAAGAGTGAAGAATGAAGGAGACGGAGAAGGAAAATGGAGGAAGAGGGAGAGGGAGGAGAAAGGAAGAAGGACGGGATGGTGGCAGTTGTGGGTGGTAATGTTAATTTTTAAAAAGCACTCTAAAAACTTTTTAAATTTTAAAAGGTACACCAAAATATATTCCAGAAACTCCTCAAAAAACACCACGAAAAACATCTACAGTAAAAGTTTTTTATATACACTGCTATAGTAAAATATTTAAAAAATGTCTCAAAAAACAGCTAATCCAAACGGAGCAAACAGTATGGGATAAATTGATGTAGTGATATAGTTTAAGGGGGTAAAATGATAATAATCCAAATATTTTACTAAATATTTGTCGATAAAATTTTAAAATAAATCTTTTCTACACCTTCAGTGTAAACTTATAGACTAATAGCTCAGTGTTTAGTGCCACCTCATCAATGCAACTTATTAACTTGGTATAGCCTATTGAATAGTTATTTAATATTAATTGATAAAGTGTTCTTTATTATTAACTATTTTTTTTCTAAGCATCGCACCATCCTGCTTAAACATGTTAATGGGTAGGATTTAGATTGAATCTCTTTGATTCAAATTCATACTCATTAAATTTAGTTAGACGAAGACCTAGATCTAGATACCTATGGATCTAAAAAAATAAATTCAGGCCCACAGTCTCATGGATTTGGGTATTTAATAAGTATCCATAGTATTTTTCTAAACATACTAAAGAAAAAATATATTAAAAATATATAGAGTTTTAATATTTCATATATTCTAAAAGGAATTCAATTAGTTATTTAATTATTGCTAAAAATAAGAAAAATGATAGAAATCATTATCAATTAATTATTACTAGTGTAAAACAATAATATACATATATGAGACTGACTATGCAAAAGAGAACAAGTATGTGAGATATTAGTGGCATAAATAAAATAAATTAAAAGAAAAGAAAAGAAAAATAAATGTAAGTAAAATTCTTATTATCCATTTCATACAATTCAGTTCTAATTTGCATATCATTTCATCCTAAAATCCTTAATATCACTATTTCAAATTTATGGAAATATAATGATTCAAAATGAAAATATTGGGAACGAAAGTGTAAATTCAAAATTGTTGACTAATAGGAATTTAATGTTACCCGTTAGGCATTCTTGAATTTCTATTAGTTGTCCTAAATATGCCTAAAATAAAAAAAATTTAGGGAGCAAATTTGCTTTAGACGAAACATTTGGAATCAATTTAGCACACAAGTCAAACATTAGGAACCAAAACTCCAATTCTCTTTTTGAATAATTGGTTTGACTTTTATTGATTTATTGGTTTGGCAAATGGTGCCTCCTCGAAAGGTACTCATTGAGAAGGATTTCAGATATTACTTTTTTTTGACAAGAATGAAACTAATTTGAGAAACTATCTAAATACAAGATGCGTTAAATGTATGTACATTTATATGGTAAGTTAGTTATAATTTAAGTATATTAACTAGTGCACAATTAGAAAAATTCTTGAATTATTAATAAAAGTGTTTTAGTTATAATTTAAGTATATTAACTAATGCACCATTAGAAAATTTCTTGAATTATTAATAAAAGTGTTGCATTTTGTGATTGCGTAGATCCCTTAGAAATGACCACATATAACTAAATATGGAAATTTTGTGAATGAAAACATACACGCACATCATATTCAACAAGATAAATATCTTCTACACCGTCTGCGAAATTCACTGCACAATGAGGGCTCATTATTTTATGCCATCTTATCAATGTAATTCGCTAACCAGTTCCAATATTTACCCAATATCCAAAGATTTGAATTTATATGAACTAAAATATCCTCAGCCATAACCTAAATATGTAGTCTTTTTCTTTTTTGATAAGAAAGCCAATGAATTTTATTAAAATGGACATAGATCTCCTGTAGAGAAGGCAGAATAAAGTTTGGGGTACATCAAACCATGTACATGAATCATCAGGTGACAGATACAAATACGTTTGGGCCCCAAAGCGTCAAAGTATCCGTCAATCCCAAACGATAACAATCAATATTATTATTCCTGTAAATCCCAATTTTTGCTTTCTTTACATCGATATATTATACTCCAATATCCTTCAAAGTATCTATTGGTGAATTTGGGAAGAGTGGGAGAGGGTTGGAAGAAGGGAGAGGGTTGGAAGAAGGGAAGAGTGAAAGAGAGATGGAAGGAGTAAGATTAAGTATGTCAATGAGTTGGCTCTTACCCAAATCCAATCCGGTGCTAATATACTTGGATAGCGTTTGGATTTAATTTATCAAATCTAGACCCTATTCAAACCCAAACTTTATAAGAGAGTCATGGGTTTGGGTAAGGTATGGTTATATGATCCATACTCAAATCCAAATACATATTAAACCCTACTCAGACCCTATTAAATTTATAAAATATTCTAACATTTTATGGCTATTGGATCGAATATAGTAAAATTTCACAATTATTTTCTCTTTTCAAACTAATTCTAGTTGTCACTGTAATTGGTATAAACTTTTTCAAGATAAGGAAAAAAAATAAAGACAAACAAATGAAAGATTGGACCTAGGTACAACTGAAGTTTCAAAAATAAATAGACGTAATCGATAATGGTTCTTTTTTTGAGTTCACAATATTGCATTCAAATTTTGAATATTAATTTTATTATTTGAAAATAAAAATTATTTGTATCTTAAGTTATTCTTTTGAATTTTTCTAACAAACACCTAGTGGGCACTTATTAAGATATTTAAATCCACATAACCTACCATGTGAATACATACACTAAAAATTGTTACCCTATCTTGCATTTATAAACTTGACCTATTTAGCCTTATTTTTGAAAATATTAACACTTGAACTACA
Organism: Coffea humblotiana; assembly: GCA_023065735.1. Taxonomy (NCBI): domain Eukaryota; kingdom Viridiplantae; phylum Streptophyta; class Magnoliopsida; order Gentianales; family Rubiaceae; genus Coffea; species Coffea humblotiana. Next base: position 14,789,299 of record CM041210.1, on the reverse strand, counting down.
TCTTAATGAGTACCTAGTGGACACTTACTACACAAATCATTTTTCCTTTGCATTTCAATGGATTATTAATTAAGTTTGAAATGAATTTAGTTTCAAACATTATTTGAATCATTAAAAGCACTTCACATTGGTATTTACCTTCCCTAATTTTTATAATCACAATGGTTAACTACAAGAATTTGAATCTAACAAACACAAATAAACAAGAATTTATGTAGTAGCAATTATAATAAACTCAAGACTAATCATGCAAACGAGAATAAGTATACGAGATATTAGTAGTATGGATAAATAACATAAAAAATAAAAAGTAGAAAAATAGATTTAATTAGAATTCTTATCACCCATTTAATACAATTTCATTCTAATTTATATCTCATTTCATTTTTGAATCCTTAATTTCACTATTTAAAATTTAGGAGAATATAATAATTTAAAATCAAAATATTGGGGTCCAAAAATACAAATTCAAAATTATTAACTAACGGTAATTTGAAATTGACCATTAGTCATTCTTGAATTTTCGTTATTTGTCCTAAATGTGTCTAAAATCATAAACTTTAGGGACTATATTTGCTTTAGACAAATGTTAAGAATCAATTTAGCACACAGGCCAAATAATGGTCAAACCACTTTCAATGCCCCTTATTCACAACAATAAAAAACTGTCATCCTAGGTTGGCGAATCAAATCAAAGAAACATCATTTCTGCAATCTTGAAAGCCCAAGATAAGACAAGAAAAGATAGACAAACATATAATTGAATCACTCATAGCACGTACTATAATGTAGAATCATCAAAAATTAAATTAATGCTAAAAGCAAGAAGACTTTATAATGCTAAGATAGAAGCACAAGGACGTCATTCCTTTTGCTTTTCGTCTTTTATTTTCATTTTTCAATAATTTTGAACTTTACTTTTAACTTTCTTTTTGGGCTCGGACATGGGATTTTTCTTTCTTTTATATGGAGGATAAAATCACAGCAAACAAATAATGGCTCAGGAAAAACGAAAGGCCAAGTAGGCCATTTTTTTTTTCAGAAAAAACATACATGGCCTTAAAAAATTGCCTTCCGAAGATTGGTGTCTACAAGAAGGTGTCATTTTGTGGTGTGAAGGAGAAGAAAATTTACAGAAACGTGTCTTTGACCCACTAAATTTTGATGGACTCGCTATTCAATCCACAAGGGGCAATGCAAACAAATCTGCTCTTCAGTTTGCGCTTTTACCTCACGCATGTTCTCGGTTCGGTTCGTCAGTCTTAACAGTGGAAATAGATAGGATGGCCGGAAATGGACATTTTATTGAGTTCACTTGGGAGTGACAATTTCCGACACGAATCTAATACGAAATTAATGGGTTTTGGTTGAGATTTCGGGGATTTGGGTCAGAATCGGGTCGAACCCGATGAACCTGAAAAGAAAACATGTCGATTTCGGGTCACCACGTGGGTGATCCGATATGACCCGTTTATGAATTAAAAATAATTTAATAAACACAAAAATTATTTTATCTAACTAAGCTAAGTTATTCTTTTTTTTCAAAGGCATTAATTACTTAATCTTAAATGAATTTATTTAACTTGTGTGAAGTTGAAATTATTATATTTGGACAAATAATATATTATATTATTTTTTACTTTTATACTATTTTAATTTATTTTATATTTGGTTTGGGATAAAACACTTTTACGGTGTTTAATTTATTTTAGACTTGGTTTGGAATTATTTATTTAAATTTTTATTACTTGATTATGTAATTAGTTTTGTGAGAAATTGATTTTATTAGAAATTATAGTGGTAAATTAATAAATTAAAATTAAGTTTCGGGTTATTTCGAGTCGACTCGCCAATCCAAAATTTTCAGTTCGTGTCAGGTATCCTGACCCGTTTCAAGTTGGCGGGTCAGGTTCGGGTCAACGGATTTTCTGTTATACTTGGGTTTCAACCCGACCCGTCAACCCAATTTCGACCCGACTGCCACCCCTAAGTTCACTAGGTAAGTAGGGATTTTAGTGGTTGGAGGGCAAAAAATACATAAAATTGAAAGTATAGTAGCTATTTCGATAAATTGCTCTAGCAAAGGGAACACTGTAGGTCACTAAACTTTTTAAAAGTTTTTTTTCATCTCACTATTTTTTTTTTCTTAAATGTCACCCAACTTATTGAACTTCTGAAAATGCTCCATTTGGGCCATCACGCACACGCGCTCACACACACATAAATACACACATTCTACCGGGCCATTGCTTCTTTTCTTGCTGCTAGGTTAGACAAGACAAACTTTACTAGAGATGCACTCCTATTTTTCAGGGGGATTTTCCCGTGAATCCCCTCCCCACTAATTGACTAGTTCTTCCTTCTCCTAATAGTGAAGCGGGATTATTTGCCTCCAAAGTTTTCAAATTTTACAGGGAGATTTACGTCTTTTCTCAGAGTTTCTTTGTTTATTATATTTGGGTTGTAGCTCGAAAAAACTAGTTTGGATTCAATAGTTTTTCAAAAACTAGTTTTTCAAATATTATAAAGTAATCTAAATTTTTTGATCCACTAGTTTTAAAAAATACTCTAAAAGGTACTCTAAAAAATAGTCTAAATTTTTTTTAATATTCAAAACATATCCCAAAAATATTTTAAAAACTCTACTACTCTTAAATATTTCAAAATATTTTCTAAAAATATCGTAAAATATACTCTAAAAACTCTGCTACAGTAAAATTTTTCAAAAATATCCTAAAAAATAGCTAATCCAAACGGAGACATTTGCGGGTAAAAAATCCTATTTCACTGTTAGCTAAAAGAAGAATTAAAAGATTGCGAGAGGATTTTCATAGGAAAAGACACAAATCTCCTTGGAAGTAGGAGTGAAGAATTAAAAGATTGGGAAAGGATTTTCATAGGAAAAGACATAATTCTCCTTGGAAAATAGGAGTGCATATCATGAAATTTGCCCTGTCCAACTTGATAGGAATAACAGACGAAATGGTTCAGTTGGACTAGTTTTAGAAGTTCAATGAATGGGTGACACGAAAAAAATATATAGTGGTCTAGTTGGATTATTTTGAGAAGTTCAGTGAGTAGGGTGGCACAAGAAAAGAAGTATAGTTGGTTGGATGAAACTTTTAAATAGTTTGATGACCTAAAGTGTAATTAATCCTTTGCTTTGTATATAACCAAAAAAAAAAAAAAAAAGGACATTTCAATAGTTTCAAAACCAAAAGGTGCAGTTTTCAGAATTAGAAGAAAGTAACTTTCGGATTCACTAATCAGAAGTAAAAAGTGCATTAGGTGAAACATAAAGTGTAGGTTTAACTGTAGATATGTGGTTAAATCTCTGCACATGCAGTAAACTCAAAGAGTATTTAATAGTTAGTGTTGTCAAAATCGCGATCCGGATCGTAGGATCGTACGATTCGGACAACCAAAATCGATCCGGATCGTATTCAGAATCGCAAATTGTATTAATCTACACAAGATCGATGTAGGATCGATAGGATCGTGTAGAATTGTACGATCTTATGATCCTACTTCGATCATACAAATTTTTGCTAATTTGTGAAATATGAGACTCCATTTTGCAAGTAAATGAAAACATTTGGGGTAGGCTTGTAATTTATCAAAGAATTACAGCCTTTAGTTGCAATGTTTTAACAATTTTTGCCTCAAAAAGTTAAAAAGCTCTGGTTCTTCTTCATCTTCTCCTCTTCTCAGTCCTTCGTCGTTTCTCTTCTCCTCTCCGCTGCCCAAATTCCCAATTGCCCAAATCCCTAATTTATCCATCAAACCACCACCGCTGCAGCTCTTACCAAGTACTAACAAGACGAAATCGCTGTGACTTCTACCAAGAACCGACAAGCTATAGCTGACAGCTTCAAGGCTTCAAGCTCCAGCACCCATTGCTTCAAGGCATCAAGCTACGAAATCCTCTGTTGCCGCCAGATTTTGGACGTTTCAAGCTTCAAAGCTTGAAGCTCCAGCACCCGTTCTTCTCCAATTTCCGTGCTACCAGCCTGCCACCACACTGAAGCGGAGATGGTTTATTTCGTCCTTATGATCAAAAGTTTGTCATAATGATCTCCATAGTTCATGGGTCATGGATATTACACACATACGAAGCATGAGGAACTATTTGCTAGGGATGAATTTAATCTTAATAGCATCGATGACCAAAACATGCACTTTCTGAAAAATCCCGGCTCTTTTTTCTTTTGAATTGACCCCAGAAAGCTTGTGCCTGCTCATGGAATCAGTCACAGCAAATCAAATTTAGAAAAACTATAGGTACTTGTTTGGGCATGAAACGTGGAAATAATTAAATTACGACTGGACTATTTGCTTGTTTGGATTTTAAGTTGCAAGGCTGAATTTGGCCATACCCCAGCTTGAATTCAACGCCTCAAAGATGAGAAATGTGCAGTATAATGTTATTAATTAGTTTTTCTGCAAAAGTGTGGGGCCATGAATATGGTCTCTTAATTAAAAAATTATCGACTTCTATGTGGATTTGTCTGCGGGTTCTTGACTATATATAAATCTAAAACACTAGGGAATAAATTTAAGAACTATATAAGATCGTAGCAATTATGCTACCAAGACTTTTGGGCATAAATGCTATATATTTATGAGTAACTTATTTATTTGATATTTTTTAGGATGTAAAAAATAGTATATGAATTTTAAATTCATTAATTCAGTAAATTTAGGAGCTTTTGGTGGGATTTTTCGATTCTATGATCTGATTCTGTGAAACTAAAATCGATCCTACGTAGGATCCCGATTTTACAAACCTTGATTAATCTACATTGGATCGAGTAGGTAGGATCGGTAGGATCGTGTAGAGGATCATACGATCCTACGATCCTACCTCGATCCTACAATATTTTGCAAAATTATGAAATACGAGGCTCCATTTTGCAAGTAAATGAAAATATTTGTGGTAGGTTTGTAATTTAACAAAGAATTGCTGTCTTTAATTGCAATATTTTAACAATTTTTGCCTCAAAAAGTTAAAAAAAAGCTCCTATTCTTCTCCTCTACTCAGTCCTTTGTTGTTGACTCATTTCTTCATTCTTCACTTCAGCCTTCACTTTTCAGTTTTCACTTCTTCTCCACCGCTGCAGCTCCAACCAACAAGATGAAATCACTGCGGCTTCTACCAAATACCAAGTCCCAACATTTGAACAACGGGAAGAATTTGATTCAGATTCTACATAGGTTTGCACTTGCTATTCTGGCTTTGAATGCCCTAATTTGACACCGTTTTCTTTCTTCTTCTTTTTTTTTTGTTTTTGTTTTTGAATCTTTTCAATTGTCCGATTGGATTTTTTCACTTTCAACAACATGATTTTGATTTGTCTACCTCTTTATAACGTTGATTTGTCTAAATGTCATCAAGTGAAATTTGCAGTTACCAAATACAGAGTGTTTCAGCTCACATACATTATTGTTTGCTTACTATTGATTGCAATAGCTAAGCATTTCATGCAAGATTGAGTTTCTGAAATCTTGAGAACTTCGAGTGCTTACTTTATTTCAGCAGATAACTTTTTCTTCTTCTTAGACCAGGTTGTAAGGTGGCTTTGTGCCCAAGAAGCTCATTCCTTGGAAGCACATTCCTTCAGCCGAAAAGTATTGGGTCTCACTTGAACTTATGATTTCCTGGCCTTTATTTTTTTTCTTAAGCTAGAAAGGTGCATTAATTGCCCAGATTTTCCTATTTAGACCAGAAAGATGGGCTGCCGTGGACGTATGCTTTTGAACTTTTTGTTAACAAGTTTGAAAAATCCAATTTCTTCTAAATTTTCAGCTCAAATCAACATTTAGCCTAGCTTTTCTCATAGTATTACTTTGCAATGGCTATAATTGTGAAAAGAAAACAAAATGGTATAAATGAATTTCAAATGCTTGTCAGACAGTAAGTAAAAAATGTTGTATATTTATGAGTAACTTATTTATTTGATATCTTTTAGGATGTACAAAATGGTATATGAATTTCAAATTCATTAATTTAGTAAATTTAGGAGCTTTTGGTGGGATTTTACAATCCTACGATCCGATTCTATGAAACTAAATCGATCCCACGTAGGATCTTGATTTTATAAACCTTGGTAGTAGTATGTCCTTTTGATTTAGAGATGGGATCTTCTCCCTCTAGTTCTCCCTTGGCCTAGTTGGGATTTTTCCTAATATAGATTAGAGTAGGAGTAGAAGTAGGAATTGACAATTGATAAAAAAAAAAGAAAAAAATCACAAGGAAGTCATTCATATGTAACCAACTTTCTCTCTCATGATTTTTATTCATACCTTAATTTTTTTTTTTTGCAATTGCGGGGACTTGAGTCCAAAATCTCTTAATTACAACCTTTTTCACCTTACCATCCAACCCATATTCATACCAATGTGAAAGTGCTTTTCTTTTATTTTTTTGTAAGTAATGTGTGTGAAATTAATCTCAATTGCTAAATTAAATTTTGAATTTACATGCTCAATTATAATTGAAATTTTGATTGCTAATTAAACTTTAAACTAAAAATTAATATTCTTAAGTGCTTGTAAAAAAATTGAAAATATTCTCTTCTAAATGGAAACATTTTCCCCCTTTTTGCTTTGTCAACATATGTTATTTGGAATTATAAGAAAATTAAACAAACTTAATAGATGAGGGTATTGTTGTCTAATAAGTACATGAGGCGTGCATTTAGTACGAAGAGGTATGGATTTAATCCCTTCTTTTTTAATAACGACCGGCCAAGGGGCACCATTTAGTCCATATACTTTACCATAAAATCCACTACTCTTATTTTCCCTTCTTGTACTTAAACGTTTCTCCAATTTAACTTCAATTTTCTAAAAACTAAAACTTAAGACTCCTGTTAACCAAAGGCCTTTGGGCCCTATTTGAAAATTATATTAGCTTTGGAAAAAGATAATTTTTTATTTAAAATTTTATTTTATATCAGGGAAGGGTGGAATGAATGTTAAGAGTGATAGTCTGATTGATATTTAGTAAAAACTTTTCTGTCAAGAAATTGTAGTCCATTGAGTTGAGCAACTAGATAATTTTATATCCTCTAAAAGCTAGTGTATGAATAAAAGTTAGAATTCATGAAAAATATTCTATATCTAATGTTCCAAAGCAAGTAACAATAAAAAAAATATTCCGATCAAAACTAATTTAGTTATTCGTTTACTGACTAAGAGGTAAATGCTAATAACTGTTTGCATAAAAAATCATCAGATAATGATAAAGTTCATGAATCTTTTCAATCATCCAATTATGCTAAAAATTTAAAAGTTGTTCCTAGCCAATAACAACTTCAGTCAGTAGTTGAATTTATATATAGGATAGCAACTACACAAAGTATACAATTCATAATCTTTGCAAATTCCATCTTAGTGTTGTTTTTAGCTTTGGATAGTACTAGAACAAGATAAGAGGGTAAAAGCAAATCAAAGCTCACTAAATAACTGATAAAAAAAAAACAAATAAAGATGCCGAAAGTTAGTCTTTTAAAAGTCTTTCATGCATTACACAATGTATGGGCTTCCATTTTATCATGCATATAGTAAATCTAGCATGCTAAACTTACCACCTACACAAGTCCCTTGAAGTTACCTTTATGAGAAAAACATGAACCTTCCTAACAACAAGAACAATGATCAAATTCATTTCATCTATATATACTACATGAACTTACTGTTTTCCATCGATTTGGATGAAAAATGATGCAACTTTTCTATGTCACTAAGACAGATGCACTGGTTTTAGTCGAACTTTTACTATTACTGGTGTGTTGTACATGGGTAGTTGATGGAACAACCCCAATACCAAAAGGGTTGCAACAAAATGCCACAAATTTCTCTCATTCCTCAGCCCCTTGGCTTAAGAAAGTAGTGAACCCTCGACGCATTGGATGCTGGGATAGGCCTTGGATCTGCAATCCACCAGGGGAATTTCCACCAAGAATAAAGAGACTATGTTGTCGAAATCGCTGCGTGGATGTCACTTCTGATGTTGAGAACTGTGGATTCTGTGGAATCAGATGCCCATTTACTTGGCAATGTTGCAGAGGCATCTGCATTAACACAAATATCAACCCTTTCCATTGTGGGAGTTGTGAACATAGATGTCCATTTGGAAGCTTTTGCTTCTATGGGATGTGTGGGTATGCTCAGCCATTACCACCCTTTCCATTTCCACCAAAGCCACCTTTTCCTTTTCCACCAAAGCCACCAAAACCCCATCCCCCAGAGCCATTTCCACCAAAACCCCATCCACCCAAGCCATTTCCACCAAAACCCTATCCACCAAAACCACATCCACCGGAGCCATTTCCACCAAAACCCTATCCACCGGAGCCATTTCCACCAAAACCCCATCCACCGGAGCCATGTCCACCAGAACCCCATCCACCGGAGCCATGTCCACCAAAACCTGATCCACCAAATCCATGTCCACCAAAACCTCACCCTCATCATGGTACTGATCATCCTTCTAAAGCCAACTCTCCACCTCTATAACTAGGTTGATATATCTAGGTCTAGCATTTACTTGTTTTGCTTATATTTGTTGTTCTAATATTATCCAACTCTTTTGTTTCTTTCCCTCTCTTCTACACCAAAGTATGTAATGTACGAAATTCATTGAAATCCTAAATGATTATGTAGCTAAATAATTCATAGTTTGTCATCATATAATGATAAAAAGCCCTCTTGATTAGTTGGGAAAAAGAAAAAAAAACGTATGCTTAATTGGTTATTGTACAATATGTGTGGGAATTAATTTTTCAATTACATTTTTTTTCTTAAATAGCAAATAAATCATTCATCAGATATAGGATATTTTTCTTGTTTTATAATTGTGATATTGAGGACGTAAAAATGGAGGATTTTACTTCTACTTGTGTTGATAAATTTAGTTTGTTTCCAACAATCAGAAATGCAACACAAATTAGCCAATTTCATTTTTAATAGACTGACGATACAATAAGTCAAATGAGAAATTAAAGCATGCAGAATAAATGAATTAAATTCCCACCCAACTTAATTTCACTCGTATGATTTAGTCACAAGAGTTTTATTTTTTGTGAGTGGGACCCATTCTAAATATTAAATCTATCAACTACTTTCACTTAACTATTAACAGAAACACATTTTGATTCTAATTGTACATTAATGGTTTACACTTCCCAAACTCAATAAATAAATATGGAGTACTAATAAAAGGGGAATTAGGATTATATCTGCTTTTGGGGTTGCATCTAAATATAGTACTTAGGCTGCCTGTATACTCTTTACAGGCTCAAATCTTATGAAGTTCCTTTATAAATGCTTCAAAGGCAATAATTCTTAGGCACGACGACCGAAATAATTTAAATGCCGTGGTTGGCATCATTTGGTCCCAAAGGTTAACTTTAATTTATAGGCCATAAAATAAAGGAAAAATGGCCAATTTCGTCCCTAAATTTTTTGTTAGTGTCGATTTAGTCCCAAACTTTTATTTCTGACTAATTTGATACTTGAACTTATTTCGCAGTTCCAATTAAGGACCTTCGCGGTGGCACCACTACCTAAAACTGATCTGACTCCTAATTGACTAATTAAACAGGAGTATTATCATGAGACTGTAATAAAACAAGTAAAACGTATAAAATATCACCAAATAAAACTTTTAAATCGTGTAAAAAACCACTAGGTAAAACTTTTTAAATTTTAATATTGTGATTTTTTACACAATTTACTTGATTTATTATAGTCTCATAAGTGATGTTCCCAATATACCCTTGTTTAGTTGGTCAATTAAGAGCTAGATTAGTTTTAGGTGGTGAAGCTGCCACAGAAGTCCTTAATTGGAACTGCAAAATAAGTTCACATATCAAATTGGTTAGGAATAAAAGTGAGGGACTAAATCAACGCTAGTGAAAAGTTTAGGGATGAAATTGGCTATTTTCCCTAAAAGAAATGAATGAGACCCTAAGGTCCACAATTGGCGCAAGAGTAATTTAGTAAAATCGGGCGCTAAGGCCGTTTAATTTTAATGTATATTAATTTTAATTTTAGAGACATAAATTGACACCAAAACCACTTTGATTGATTTCCAAGCCTAAATCAGCAAAATTGTGGGCACTAAAGCCATTGTACTTAATTTTGAGATAATTAGAGATATTTAAATCCAATTTATTTTCAATGTTCTAATTAGTAAAATTATGTATTAGGGCCTTTTATTCCATTCAATTCCCTGGCCAACAAGGCAAAAACGGATAATAAGACCGTTTTAAGGGATTTAATTTTATTGCTTAAAAATGCAAAAATTTGAGCGTTGGAGTCATTTGGATTAAATTGGTTGTAATGGTTAAAAGGCAAGTTTGGGCAATGCACTAGAGCCTTATTAATTTTATTTAATCTAGTGCCATAAAGCAAAAGTTGGGCATCAGAGCCATTTAACATAGTTTGATTTTAATGCCTTTAAAAGGCAAGAAATTGGGCACTAGGTGCAATTTAACTTAATCTAATTTCAAAGCCAAAAAGGTAGACATAGGCTTATTTAATTTATTCTATTGTCTTGGAAGAAATAAAAAAGTATTAGAAGTTAGAACCTTTCAATTCAATTAATTTCTATGCTTAAGAATTTGGCATAGAAAACATTGGGCATTAGAGCCAGATGAAAGCCAGCTATATGGGCTTGACAGAAATTTACTTCTTTTAAAGTTTGCAATCAAACTTGATTTAATTAAGGGTTAATAACACTTTGGCCCCCTTGAACCTATGAGGTGATAACATTTTACCACTCTAAATTTCAAAAATATACATTTTACCCTCAAGTGAATTGAGTTTGCATTTTTAATTTTGCCAATCTCATGTGCATGTTTTTCTTCCCAAATAACCTTCCTATTTTATCAATGGACAACTTTTATCTTGTTGCATTTTCTTATTATATATACATCAAAATATTCTGCTACTATGTGATATGATGTTGGATAGCAGTTTAATTAACTTATTGTGTAGACTTGTATACAATTTAGCATCGGTTTAAATAGGACTCCACATGCACCCTGCCCCCACCTTATATATAATGTATTATAACACTAATATGTATGTATATATTGTAATTTAAAATTAATAAAATGGTATTTTATTGTGATAAAGTAATGTAACCCTTTCTTGGCAATTTTTTATGATTGTAGTAAAAGTATGATTATGTTATATCAATTTGCTTGACGTTTTATTTGTCACATGTTGTAGATTGTTTGCAAAAAAAAAAAAACCATGGTTATTGATTTAGATTTTGCGTAATATCAAATGTGAAAAAATGACTAATTTGTTATTTTTTTGCTAAATATTCATAAGAGTGATAATTGCTATTGTTATTGATGTTACATATAGTTTTACAAAATTATATCAAATAAAAAATAGTAGTAGTCACAATAATAATGAATACATTATAAAAGTTGACTGTTGAGAAAGTAGGAAACTTGGGAGTAATTTAGAAAGAAAAATATGCCCATGGGTTGGCCAAAATTAAAAGTACAAAAACATAATTCATTTGAGGGCCAAAAGTGTCATTAACACTTTAAGTAATACCAATTAATTACCCATAGGTTCAGGGCAATTAATGCCAATTAATTGAAGTACAGGGCGGTAAAGTGTTACCATCCAAGGGGACAAAGTGTTATTAACCCTTTAATTAATGCCAATTAATGGCTTGCAGTCACAAGGGCCGAGCTAGCTTATTTTTTGATGCATCCTTGACGTTGGCAAAACCCTCAATTTTGAAGAGGCACAACAACTAATTCAATCTTCTTGGTAAAATAACGCACTACCTGCAACCCATTCCATTCTTTCATTCCAATTTCATGCAAGGAACTGAACACTGGGGCATGATCCAATGTTTTCAAACTTGGACTGGATGGTAACTTGATCGAGCTCAGGGATCAGGAATTAATGGGTTCAATCAATTGTGTTGGGGTTCAACCAGAAGACATCATAATGAAGTCATAAATATATTTTAATTATATATAAAAATAAAAATAGTACAAAATAATTTCCCTCGACTTGGTAAATTTGGTGAATTTACAAATAATACAAAGATTCCATTTCACAAAATTGTACAATTTGACGTTTGAAATATAATATGAAAAAAGTTTATAATTTGATTTACAATTTCTTAAAAATTAAGGCTTATTTGGGAAATCTTTGTAAAGATGACAAGTCTTTAAAATATGAGACTTACTTGTATAGAATACAAAAGTTAAATTTGCACAACGAAATTATAAGAAGATATTGGAAGTCTATTTACAATTGTTCAAAACATCAAGGGTGAAAGCAGAATATTGAAAAGCTTTTAAACATCAGACGCAGTATCTTGTTGGACTTCGTTTTCTCCAACATTCATCGTCATCAATATAGCCACGATAGCTCCAGGGCTTTCTTTGTACTTTTTCCTTTTATTTTTTTCTTTTCTTCTTTTTTGATAATTTCTGCATTTTTTGTTGTTCCCTTTCTTTATATAGGATCTCTTCTCCTTTTATTTCATTTTCTTTTGCTCTTTTTCTTCTTTGACTACTTTTTATGTAGATCTATAAATCTTGGAAGAAGACATCTACAAATTTAAAGATCCATTACTTTTCTTCCTTTCTTCCTATTTTATTGCAAATTTTCTCTTGCGATATCAAATATGTCATTGATTGTTGGGAAAATTAGTTGGGGAAATGAAGTTAAGGCTTTAGGGATGATGGGAACTTGGTGAAAAAGAAGAGAAATCAATAATCAGACAAAAAAAAAAATGGCAGCAACAAAAAAGCGAATAAAACTCGATTTTTATCGGTTCGCGGTCAACCCGATTTTTAACCGGATTTAACCGAGTTTTTGCTATGCAATTTTTTGAGATAGTTTGAACCGAAAACCTAGTTGGTTCCTAATGATCGGTCTAATCTGAGTTTAAAAACTCTAGCATGAGTTTGTGGGATAAACTAAGACCCTTGCTATCATTGTTATAATCGAAAGGTTTACATGCAAATAACTCATCCAATGAGCAATCAGCCAACATAACACACATGCAAAAGCATGACATTTTGAAGTTGAAACAAACTTCATATTTTAGATAATAGGGTGATATATTCTTTAGTTGATAATCCCATAATTTTGTTCCATAATAAAAAAAAACCACTTAACATGCGAAATGGATTAATTTAGAGAAACAAATGTGTAGCAACTTTCTACTCCTTTTAAAACAAAAGACTCCTGCTCTCAACAAATATTGTGCTTGTTCTAAATTGATTATTTTAACTAATTAAAGATTTTGATAAAAATAGGTTTTTGTGATGTTCTCGATTGTTTTTGGTATTCTGAATATAGAATTTTTAATGATAACAGAAAGCTAAAATTCATTATCATCCAAAAATTAGTTTTTGTTGATTTTGATTATGTTCTATAATCACTTTGTATAATCAGATTTTGCGAAATCTAAAGCAACCGATATTAAGGCCGCATTGAGTCCTAGTTGTCATCAGTATTATTTTTGTATAAGCCATATCAAGAGTTCTGATTCGACAAGAGACACTCTCTGAGTTCTAGAGTTTTCTTCCTTTGTGAGGCTTTTTCTTTACTTCTCTTTGTGACTTTTCTCAAATTTTATCTACCGTTTCTAATTAATGGCTCTGATTCTCCTTGATGCTTTTTTCATCAGATCCGTATGTGTGTCTTTCACAGCAAACCCCCTTCTTTATACATAGACCAGTGCAAAGGGCACACACAATGTGTGCACATTAAAAAATCTCTATTTGAATCCCCTGTTTTTGGGGTATTTTTTAAAAACTAGTTTTTCAAATACAATAAAAATTTTTAAAAGTACTCTAAAAGGTAATCTAAAAATTAGTTTAAATTTTTTTAAAATTTTAAAAAATATCTCAAAATATACTCTAGAAACTTTTCTACTCTTAAATATCCCAAAATATTTTCTAAAAATATTCCAAAATATATTCTAAATACTCTGCTACAGCAAAGTTTTTCAAAAACACCCCCAAAAACAGCTAATCCAAACGGAGGTTAAGAAAGGAGGTTATTAGTGATTTTTGTTGATTCAATAAGTTATTGGATAATGGAGGCCTAGATGTGGAAAGAGTACAGTGGCAGTAGTTACGGAGTAATGGGAAGTTTGGCAGATGAAATATAGGTATATCAGGTTGAATTTCGAAAAGGTATATTTGGAATAACAAATAATGACACAATTTTTTTAACTATTTTAAATTATTATTATCTAAAAATAATTTCGAAAAAAAACTATTCAATTATAATTTTTTTGGCTAAGTTGGAATAGTACATTCCTTTTTTTTTTTGGTATGAGGTTGCACTATTGGATTATATTTTGAAGAAATGAAATAATGAGAAGATTATATTTTTAATAGATTAATGTAGTTACATGAAGAAAAAAGAGAAAATCATTGAAATGATTTTTTTATTATTTTTCTTATATACCTATATATAGATGGGTAATTGCAGAATTATTAAATTGCAACTAATATATAAATTTATAAATTTGCTTGGTGCTAAACTTTTTATATGCTAATGAAGATAATCTTTACATCTCTTGCTTGTGTTTGTGCATATATATGATAGTAGCAAATAAATTACCTTTAATATATGATCTCTTCTGTGATTATAAAAATATAATTTCCCGATGTTTCATTTTTCTCTAAATCTGAACAGCAGGAAAATCTAAAAGAAAAACTAAAGCACAAATTCTCACAATGATACACTCATATGATGATTGGCCCATTTGCGAAACTTTGCAGCCCATAGCCAAAGTCATTGAGATTACATTCCATGATCCAAAAATCATTTACATGGGCCAAAATTCAATTAAATATGTTGGATGGGGATTCCAGTTGCACTGCCATTTGAAGGCAGAACAAAACATTGAAACTCTCCTTCTAGTGTGCCACATGGTTGCACCAAGAGTAGCCATAGTAAGAACCAACAAGTTCTTATATAATAGTTATTAGACTAGAGGTACCTTGGCTGTGCCTTCCCCTAGAACTTTAATTGAATACATAGTAACAAATGTTTTTGATACATAATGAATAGACTTATAGGAAAAAAATTGAGTATAAAAATAATTAAAATTTGTTGTGAACAGTTCCATCTATTAAATTAGCTCCAATTTATTGTAATTTGGACAAAGATTTTTTAACCAATATTATTTGTACGTAATGGTACCAAAAAAGAAGAGAAAGCAAATCCATTATGGGTGCATTGTCAATTTAATAGTAACATAGTTTTAGTTGTGACTAAACAAAAAGTAGTCATAATATTTCTAGCACTTTAATAATCAGAAAAAGCTTACAAAGCCACTGAAACCTGTCACAATCTTCAACATCAATAAAAATATTCAAATTTGCACATTTTTCTTTCTTTTTGAGAGAAAAAGCGAGTTAATCCATCCATTTCAATCATGCCTAATAGCATGACGAATAGGTGAGAACATTATTACACGAAATAGCTCTACAATACAAATAGCAATTTTAAATAAAAACACGAATTGCCATGTTTCTAGATCTACCTATACAAATTTGAACCAACAATTTGTTTGATTGCAAAAAATATCTTCTTAACCAAAATAGAATTTTCTAATAATATTTTGTTGAGTAACATGCTAGGCTGAAAGCCTCAATTCTAAGTTCCACCACCAAATACATTCCTTTGACAACTACAATCATTTTAGCTAGTTAAATCGACAAAATATTACCAACTCCTTTAGCCAAATAGTAATGATATGTCTAGTTCCACACCTAACAATCACCTCAAATTCTAATTACATTATCTATCATTAGCAACAGTAAAAAAGGATAAGAGTATAAAGTCATATAAAACAAGTTTACGTAAAAGATTCTGAAATCTAATTTTACTCTTCTTTTATTCTCAGGCTATCATTTGCTAAAATTAAAACCATGAAAATAAACTACCTATCATGGATATAGGCTAGTAATTCAAAATGTTGAATGACGAGATACGAAATATTTTCTTCACATCCTAAATTATTGGCCTCGACAATTATTTTACACATCATCCACCTTATCCAGTAAATAGGCACTTTTCACCATTAAGAATCTTTAAATAAATCAAAATATTAAAATATAATTATCTATCCATAAATTAAGAGACTCTGATTAATTTGTAATTTAATAGGCCTCACGATTTCCTTCCTAGCCATAGTTTATTTTGGCCCTTCATTTGTCAAAATTTTTCTCCTCTACTCTAACACTATCACCCTATTATCAAATAACAATTTTAATAAATAAAAAATTAAAATTTTAATGAATATGTATAATGGCATTTATTAGTTTTTGGGGGGAAATGTAGTTATAATTTTTCCATTGTTAGCCTGAAGATTCTTCATGTAATCACCACCCATCTTCTTGTCAGCCTTAAGGAATTTTTTCCAAAAACAAAAAGGCCAAAAAGTAATTTTAGAATAAATAAAACTTAAAATACAAAAAAATATGTTTCTTTAGATTTAGGGGATAAAAATATTCATAGCATCACATAAAAACTTCAACTTTCCTCTTTTAGGGGGAAAAAGAAAGTCAGATGAAGGAGGAAAGGACGAGAAAAGGAATAAGCAAAAGTTTCTGATCAGAACACAAAAAATGGCAAAAAAAATATTAAATAGTACATACCAAAGAGAGATGATAAAAGTAGAAGATCATGAATCCTGATTATTGGACTAAGGAAGAAAGGAAATATCAAACCCATTCTTGATCTCCTATAACGAAACTATTTATTTAGTTAATTATGGAAAAAATTAAAGAAAATGCATCAACTAACCCAATAGAGAAAAAAAGCAAAGTAAACGATTAGAATGAAGGAAAAAAAAAGAGAAAGAAGTACAAAGTGGAAACTAAATGAGGACGTTGCAGTGTAGATGAGGGTTTGTTTAGTTGTCTTTAGTTGGAAAGGAGAAAGGAAATAAGGTGAACGGAAAAAAAAGAAAGCAAAATGAAGAAAAGAAAAGGAATGCGCCAAGTATCAAAATGAAGTGGAAGCCACTTGGCAATCATTGAAGTTGCTACAGTAACTCCACTTTCTTTAACATATATAGTCTATGTGGGAATGCAAGGCTTCTCAATTGATTTCAATTGCTGAAGTGGCACATTCTCATTGACCAGTTGGTGGTAGTTCTCCAATTAATTGAGTTGATGAATTGAATTGAGGACAAAATCGAGATTTCACCTCCTTATTGAATGGACAAGGTTCCTGAGAATCTCATGTGTGCCACTCATTGTATTTCTTCCTTCTCTTCATTCACTTCCTCCCTTCTCTGGTTCTTCCTCCCTTTCTCCTTTATCTCTTCTTCACTTCTTCTTTCTTTAATTGAACATTAAGTAGTAGTGCAAGACAAATCAGAGATCACACATTGGTATTCTTCTTACAGGTTAAAGGTATTTCCTTTTCTCTTTTTCTCTTAATTAGCTTAACTTGCATTTTTATTTATTTATTTTTTGCAACCTTTCTCTGTACAGCCTCTCATGTTTTCTTTTATGAAAGTAGCTATGTACGATCTATTTTGTTGCTATCATATTCTTTTCTATTGTTTGGATTTGCAGGTTTGCATGGTACCAGTTTCATCTTCTTGCCGAAGTATTTCTCTCTATTTTCTGTTACTGCTATTTTTTCTTTTATTTTGAATACCTTCCCTCCTAGATCTCTCTTTTCTTTTTCAATTTTTTTTACCATTTAGAAATTATCTATCATTATTGTAATTTTTTCATAGCTGTCTTTTTTTTTTATGATCTCTGGTTGTAGAGATTTTTAAGCAGGAGTTGAACTTTTTTTTTTTGGTTAGTTTCTTCTAGACATACAAAGTTTATGAATCTAGGGAAGTTAGGATGAATTTTAAGTATTTGATATGTTTTTTTCCGATATCATTAAAATGTTTAGATCGTTATTTGACTTGTGTTTTTGTTCAATTGATTTGTAGCAATCCCCTTTTCTCAAAGTTACAAGTTATTGCTTCCTTCTATGTGATAGGCAGGTAGTAGAGACAAATTCGAAATCTTTTAGGTTTTGAGTTTGAACATTTTGAGGTTTTACTTTCATTAAAATTTCTGTTCATGTTGTTTTCTCCTTTCATTCATTTGGTCTAAACCTGAATTTTTTTTTTATTTCAAGTGGGAGAAGTTGGTAAATTTCATGTTTTATTTTGTGAATTATGATTTTCCCCTTCTTTAAAAGTAAGTTCTGGTTTTTTGTATATGAATGCTTTAAAAAACAACTTTTGTGTGTGAGTTTTTTGGGTTTTGTTAAACAAATAGTCAAAAGCACTATAAGTGATCATAGAGGCCCACTAACTTAGATACTTGTTTTTCAAGTACCTCTTCTTTATGTATTTGTGTAGATCTTTCTTTTCCTTTTTCTTTTACAAGAATGTCATTTATTTATTTTAGGTTTATAAGACAACCAAATTTTTTTAATAAGACACAATGATGTTTTTAGGTAAACTAGATATTTTGTTCATAGTGAATTTTTTCTTCTAATGTACTTTTACTATATTGTATTTAGAAGAGTTTCAACATTTTTGTCCTACGAAGAAGATAACCACATTTGGCCCTCTCAGTATTTTTTTTTACTAACCTTATTTTGTCAGATCTCTCTAGCAAATATTTGTGCTTATATAGCAATATTTATTATTGCTTTTTTAGATGGTTTTTTAGCCTTATTTATCACATACATTCGCTAGATGATTTTACCTTTTTTATTTCTTTTTTCCAATTTACCTAACTCAATATGTATTGGTAGGTTCTCTACTCTAAATCGAGGAAACATTATAATTCATGATCTAACATTCAGGAGTCAGTTAAGGTACTTTCCCAAATACTTAACTTTTACAACCTATTATGGATTTTGTTCGTCCATTGTAACTATGTATTATCAGAAATTTGTGTTTAATTATATGATTATGGTATGTGCTAAATAGTTTTGAGTGATATGAAAAAGGTCTTTACTTCTAAATTTTTAATTCTCAACTTGTGAATTGATTATTAAATGCATTGACATTCACGTATTTGCCTTTAATTGTCTGTTCAATTTTAGTTTGACAAGTTGCATATATGTTGATTTTAGTGAATTCATTTGAGTGAAGGCAATGGATAATGCTTAGCATTTGAGACTTACAATTAATCGGTTGTTCATTTTGCAGGGACAAATCTTGCTTCTATTTTTTTTTTAATCTTCAATCCCTTTTTAGAAACTAGAAGATTTTTTATCCTTCATAGGTTTCTTTCAATTTGTAAACCTTCCAATATATAAGTTGTTAATTCGAATTGTTTATAGTTGAGAGTAGCTTGACGTTTGATGATAATTTCATGGGATGCTTGACTTGAAGAATTAATGATAAATCTCATTTTAAGCATATGAAATGAATGGTTCAATTTTCCCTTTCAACATGGCAAAAAAAAGGTCAAAATCTTTCTCCTAAAACTATTGCTCAAGTTTTTGCTAAAGTCTAGACCATGTTATCTACATACAAGTACTGTTTAGCTATTAATTTGTTAAGTTTGTTATATGGATGACTTTGCAAGTTTTGTTCCTATCTGGATTGTGATTTTTTATCAATTCCTACAATTTTTGGAGTATTGAGCTGTGATTTTCAACATTTATCATCACAACAAATTTTAATCAATTTGTGAAGTTTGTTATATGGATGCTTTGTAAGATTTTTAATCTATCATGCCAGTACTCATCAAATCATGACAAAAGTTGTGAGGGTTTTGAGTTCTAATTTCCCGTAGACTAACAGGCTATTTGCTTGGAAGCATGGTTTGACTTTCATACTTTTCCTTATCTGCATTTAGTCTGTTCACCTTCTCCTAAGGCAAACCAAAGGGGTTAGTGGGCTGCATGTCCAACTCTCGTCATGACTTATGCACAACTTATTAATAATCTTCTAAAACAAGAGCCACATCTCCAATGACAACATAAAACAATCCTTAGCCAAGCATGAGTTTATAGATGATACAAACTTCAAAATACCCTACTAGGTCTATTTGCAACAATCGAGTTCCCAATATACAAAACAACCTAAAAGTTGATACAACTGTGCTAAATAAAAGATTTCAACCTAACTCGGTCTCTCCTAGTCACTCGCTCAAGCGCTCGCCCCCTGTAAGGAAAACAAAACTAAAAAGGGTGAGCTTTCGCCCCATGAGATTCCAAGAAAACCATGCAAGCAATGATATCAAACTTAAATCACAAAAATCATAATTCATTAAAACAAGGAGCAAGTATACTTCAATTATGGTTTCATGTATTCAATTAAAAGGATACGAGACTCTCATGAGCTTATTCCAGTAGCTTGATCAAGATTCAAGATGTCGTTGACGCTCCGTCAACATAGTTCAAGATACTATCAAATATATCACAACTTCACGTCTTTCACCATCCACCGTACAACCCCCTACCGGGCCCGCATGCCAAAATCAGGAAGGGGTAATACTAGAGAATACCAGTTCAAGTTCAAGAGCTCAAGTGCACGTTCACGTTCAAGTTCAAGTGACAAGACCCCTGGTTCATTGATTGTCTCGACCAAGCCCTTGCTGACTCGACTCGACCAACTAACCAATGGGGGTTGGGACCCCAAGCACGCAAGAAAGTCGATGGGATGAACACCTAAGCGACTAACAAGTCAAGTACGAGCAATGCAATTCATCTCATATCAATATCAAGCCACAAAGGAGAGAGCATGATAAAGTACATCTTCGTTCCAAAATTAACAGTTCAATAGCAATAAAAGCAAGTATTTCAAGTAAGTGAACATGTCATTCAAATAAGAGACATTGCATGTAAGCACCTTACATGTGTAGACCTTAACTCATTTTAGGTGACTTGGTACACCTTAACTCAATACCAAGTGGCGATTCCGATTTTTTATTCAAAGACCCTTTTTAAACTATAATTTGGGTCAAAAATCGTCGCACTTATTAAACCCATTTTAGGCTCATTTTCCTTATTTATTTTCTAACAAATCAAAAACATATTTTTTCAAATCAAAATCAACCAAAAAAAATTCATTTTTCATAAACACTCCTTATTTTATTTTTAAAAATGGGGCACGACAACATGCACTTAGAACACTTACCATGACTCAAGTTCAAGTGTTCGCCTCGTGTGCACTTCCAACCTCACTTTCACGTTCTAAATTACATTTATAAAGTGTCATGAGATATACTATACCAACATACATTACTCAAAAGAAAATCACACCAAATCACCCAAGTTATCTCCATTCCAAACACAAAATCAAACTCAAAATGGTTCAACAACTCCAATTTAAAGTTGGAAATGAAGGCAAGAACAATTTTAAGAAAACAGAATTTTTTCCAGTTTTGTGCGACCCTATTTGGAAAATCATATTTCAAGTTTCTTAAATCCAAAATTTATAAACTTTATACCATTGGAAAATAGATTCAGAGAGTTACAATTTCCCGGAAGACACATTTGCAAGATTCTGCCCACAAGTCAGTTAAATTTCAACCTCAAGTTGCTACTTTATCCAGTAGAAAGACAGAACAAGTGTGAAAATTTAGTCAAATTTGAAAAATCACAGATATTCATAGGAATTAAGAAAAATTCTGAAATTTTTGCGGTATAAAGTATTCTTAATCTAGTTTCAAACACAAAAAGTAGAACTCAATTCGGATTTTTCTACACCAAGATACGATAGATTTCCCAAGACTGCTCAGAATCTCCTGCGGAACAAAATTTTCAACAACCCTTGACTCAACCTTCTCACTTAAGCTCATGATTTTGGTTCAAATTCAATTCATAATCAAAGTTTAATGTCCAACATAGTTTGTGGAGCAAGATTTCCCCCAAAATTTCTTGAAAATAAGGGCCAATAGCACTCAAAAGTTTCAGCCATCAAGAAGCTTTCAAAACAGAATTTTTTCACCAAAATTTGCAACAAAATCCAACCAAGATTCAAGCTTTCCAAAAAATATACACACAAGCCACAACATCAACCTTTAAAACATCAAAATCTACCATAAACATTCATCATAAAAGCACAAGAATGAACCTCAAGTCATCTACCTAACTTGCCATAAAAATATAAGAAATTTTCCTCAAGTCATCTAACTAAATCAAGGTTTCAAGGAAACCTATCAACAACCCATCAAAGATTCAATTTTTCTAATTACAAATCTACTAGAAACTTGAAGGAAAAAGTGGGTTTCAAGCCAATACCTCTCCTAGTAATTTCAATCAAGCAACAAGTCCAAGTTTTCTCCAAGAGTTGTCCCCAATCAAGACTTTCTTCCAAACTCAAATAAGATTCCAAGAATCATCCAAAGTTGGGGAAAATTTGAAGTAAAAATGGAGGAAAAAAGTTGAACTTTTCTTCTCTCTGGTTTTTTTCCTAGCTCTTGGCCCTCTTTCTCTCCTTTCCTCTTGATTTTGGTTATTTTATTTATTATTTTTTAAGGCAAGAAAGGAAAGATTAAATGATAAAAAAACTTGGTCAAAAGTTTCCCTTGATTCCTATGATGATACTTGTCACTTTCTAGAGTTCTTTAACTCCAAGTGTCCCAACACTTGTCATCTTCTAAAGTTCTTTAACTCCAAGTGTCTCAATTCTCTCTCTTATTGCACTAAGGTCTTTCTTTCTTTTTTTCCAAAAGTTCCTTTTTACACCCCACTAGAAAGAAAATTTTTATTTTACCCCACACATTAACTTTCACATGTAAAATTTAATAAAAGCATTATGGCAAAATCATCATCAAATCAATAAATAACCAAATAGATGACTTAATAAATAAAGTACCATGTAGTTAAACTAGATAAATTAACAAATTTCTAGGTTCTCACAGCTAGCACTTTATCTCTCTTCTGCACTCATTTCCTTGGAGGTTCTCCTTGAGAAGTTGGTGGTGTGGAGTTCACTAGAGGCCAAACACTTGAGTGGCATAGTGGTGGCTTTGCCTTGGATTGAAAGACCTTGGAAGCTTCACACAACCTTGGTGGTGGTGTTGATTCAAACATCCATCTATTTACAAGAGAAAGTTTCTTCTTGAGGTAATCTTCTTGCAACCTCTTCATAAGCCATAAGCTCTTTCAAGTAGATCCATGGGATTGAAAATAAAATTTTAAAGGATAAAAAATAAAAAAAAGTCTCTTGTGACAAACCTAATATATAGAAATGCCCCTCATGATTTCAAAACATATAACACGACACCTCATACTTTGAACTAAATTGTAAAGGTGACGGAATTCGGTAAAATTAACGGGGATAGATGAAATGACAAAAATGCCCTGATAGAACTAAACAAAAGGTAGTTCAACAATATCATTTGTTTCATTCTTTAGAAAGAGAGAATTGAAGGCTAAGGGATAGAACAAGTATATTTGTTAAAAATTAGGTATAAAAAATTTGTTTTTAGGTTCCAATACATCATTTCTGTTAATTTTAATAAGAGAGAAAATTGAGACACTTAGAACTAGAGAGCTCTATAAGATGACAAGTGTTGGGACACTTGAAACTAAAGAACTCTAGAAGGTGACAAGTGTCACCATAGGAACCAAGGGAGAGTTTTGACCAAATTTTCTTATCATTTAATCTTTTCTTTTTTGTCTTAAAAAAAATAAAACAACCGAAATCAAGAGGAAAGGAGAGAGAGATGGCCAAGAGTTAGGAAAAAAAAAAGAGAAGAAAACTCAACTTTTTTCCTCCATTTTTGCTTCAAATCTTCCCCAACTTTGGTTGATTCTTGAAATCTTGCTTGATTTTGGAAGAAAGTCTTGCTTGGGGGCAACTCTTGGAGGAAATTTGGACTTGTTACTTGATTGAAATTGCTAGGAGAGGTATTGGTTTGAAACCCTCCTTTTCCTTCAAATTTCTAGTAGATTTGTAGTTAGAAAAATTGAATCTTTGATGGGTTGTTGATGGGTTTCCTTGAAACCTTGATTTAGGTAGATGACTTGAGAAAAATTCCTTATATTTTCATAGCAAGTTAGGTAGATGACTTGAAATTCATTCTTGTGCTTTTATGATGAATATTCATGGTAGATTTTGGTATTTTAAAACTTGATGTTGTGGCTTGTGTGTATATTTTTTGGAAAGTTTGAATCTTGGTTGGATTTTGTTGCAAATTTTGGTGAAAAAATTCTGTTTTGAAAGATTCTTGATGGCCGAAACTTTTGAGTACTATTAGCCCTTATTTTCAAGAAATTTTGGGAAAAATCTTTCTCCACAAACTATGTTGGACATTAAATTTTGATTGTGAATTGAATTTGAACCAAAATCATGAACTTAAGTGGGAAGGTTGAGTCAAGGGTTGCTGAAAATTTTGTTCTGTAAGAGACTCTGAGTAGCTTTGGAAAATCTATTGTATCTTGGTGTAAAAAATTCCAAATTGAGTTTTGCTTTATGTGTTTGAAACCAGATTCAGAATACTTTATACCGTGAAAGTTTCAGAATTTTTCTCCATTCCTATGAATATCTGTGATTTTCTAAAATTGACTGAATTTTCACACTTGTTCTGTCCTTCTACTAGATAAAGTAGCAACTTGAGGTTGAAATTTGACTAACTTGTGGGTAGAATCTTGCAAATGTGTCGTTTGGGAAATTGTAACCTTTTGAATCTATTTTCCAATGATATAAAGTTTATAAATTTGGACTTAAAAAACTTGAGATATGATTTTTCAAATAGGCTCGCGCAAAACTGGAAAAATTCTGTTTTTTTAAAGCTATTTTTGCCTTCATTTCCAACTTCAAGTTAGAATTGTTGAACCATTTTGAACTTGGTTTTGTGTTTGGAATGGAGATAACTTGGGTGATTTGGGGTGATTTTCTTTTGAATAATGTGACTTAATATAGTAGATCTCATGACACTTTATACACGTAATTTTAGGACGTGAAAGTGAGGTTGGAAGTACACACGGCACGAACACTTGAACTTTTGCTATGGTGAGTGTTCTAAGTGCATGTAAAGTGCTTACGTGCAATGTCTCTTACTTGAATGATATGTTCGCTTACTTGAAATACTTGCTTTTATTGCTATTGAACTGTTAATTTTGGGACGAGAATGTACTTTATCATACTCGCTCCTTTGTGGCTTGATATTGATATGAGATGAATTGCTTTACTCGTACTTGTCTTGTTAGTCGTTTGGGTGTTCATCCCATCAACTTTCTTACATGTTTGGGGCCCCAACCCCCATTAGTTAGTTGGTCGAGTCAAACCGGCAAGGGTTTGGTCGAAACGATCAATGAATCAGGGGTCTTGTCATTTGAACTTGAACGTGAATGTGCACTTGAACTCTTGAACTTGAACTGGTATACTCGAGTATTACCCCTTCTCGATTTTGGCATACGGGCCCTGTAGGGAGTTGTACAGTGGATGGAGAAAGACGTGAAATGATGATATACTTGATAGTATCATAGACTATGTTGACGGAGTATCAACGGCATCTTGAATCTTGATCAAGCTACTAGAATAATCTCATGAGAGCCCTGTATCCTTTTAATTGAATACGTGAAATCATAATTGAAGTATACTTGTTCCTTGTTGTAATGAATTATGATTTTTGTGGCTTAAGTTTGATATCATAGCTTGCATGATTTTCTTGGAATCTCATGGAGCGAAATCTCACCCCTTTTAGTTTATTTTTCTTACAGGGGGCTAGCGCTTGGGCGAGTGACTAGGAGAGATCGAGTTAGGTCGAAATCTTTTATTTAGCACAGTTGTATCAACTTTTAGGTTGTTTTGTATACTTGGAACTCGACCGTTGTAAATAGACCTAGTAGCATATTTTGAAGTTTGTATCATCTATAAACTCATGCTTGGCTAAGGATTGTTTTATATTATCATTGGAGATATGGCTCTTGTTTTAAAAGATTGTTAATAAGTTGTGCATGAGTCCTGAAGAGAGTTGGGCAGGCGGCCCGCTAACCCTTTTTGTTCGCCTTACGGGGAGGTGGGGTTGTTACAGTTGGTATCAGATCCTAGGGTAGAAGTGATTTGGGTAAAAATAGGAAATTTGGTTCTAAAAAACCTTAGTGTGATGTATTAGGGCGACATTGAGTATGCTTAATCTTCCCTCAATTGTAAACTATGTTTATTCTTGTAAGCCATGGAAAGAAGTAGTAGATGACGACCCCACCTCCCCCTAAGGTGAACCAAAAGGGTTAGTTGGTCGCCTGTCCAACTCTCATCAGGAGTCATGCACAACTTATTAACAATCTTTTAAAACAAGAACCACATCTCCAATGATAATATAAAACAATCTTTAACCAAGCATGAGTTTATAGATGATACAAACTTCAAAATACCCTACTAGCTTTATTTACAACGGTCGAGTTCCCAATATACAAAACAACCTAAAAGTTGATACAACTGTGCTAAATAAAAGATTTCGACCTAATTCGGTCTCCCCTAGTCAGTCGCCCAAGCGCTCGCCCCCTGTAAGGAAAATAAAATTAAAAGGGGTGAGTTTTCACCCCATGAGATTCAAAGAAAATCATGCAAGCAATGATATCAAACTTAAGC
The DNA here is from genome assembly GCA_023065735.1 of Coffea humblotiana. Taxonomy (NCBI): domain Eukaryota; kingdom Viridiplantae; phylum Streptophyta; class Magnoliopsida; order Gentianales; family Rubiaceae; genus Coffea; species Coffea humblotiana. The sequence continues at coordinate 14,762,763 of CM041210.1, read as the reverse complement.
CACAAAAATCATAATTCATTACAACAAGGAGCAAATATACTTCAATTATGGTTTCACGTATTCAATTAAAAGGATACGGGGCTCTCATTAACTTATTCCAGTAGCTTGATCAAGATTCAAGATATCGTTGACACTCCGTCAACATAGTCCAAGATACTATCAAGTATATCACCATTTCACGTCCTTTTCCATCTACCATACAACCTCCTATTGGACCCGTACGCCAAAATCAGGAAAGGGTAATACTCGAGTATACTAGTTCAAATTCAAGAGTTCAAGTGCACGTTCACGTTCAAGTTCAAGTGACAAGACCCCTGGTTCATTGATCGTTTCGATCAAACCCTTGCCGGTTTGACTTGACCAACTAACCAATGGGATTGGGGTCCCAAGCATGCAAGAAACTCGATGGGATGAACACCCAAGAAACTAACAAGACAAGTACGAGTTAAGCAATTTATCTCATATCAATATCAAGCCACAAATGAGCGAATATGATAAAGTATATCCCCGTCCCAAAATTAACAGTTCAATAGCAATAAAAGCAAGTATTTCAAGTAAGCGAACATATCATTCAAGTAAGAGACATTGCACGTAAGTACTTTACATGCACTTAGAATACTCACCACAACACAATTTCAAGTGTTCGCCCCGAGTGCACTTCTAACCTCACTTTCACGTCCTAAAATTACATTTATAAAGTGTCATGAGATTCACTATACCAAATCACATTATTCAAAAGAAAATCACCCCAAATCACCCAAGTTATCTCGATTCTAAATACAAAATCAAGTTCAAAATGGTTCAACAATTCCAACTTGAAATTGAAAATGAAGGCAAAAACAGTTTTAAGAAAATAGAATTTTTCCAGTTTTGCGCCATCCTATTTGAAAAATCATATCTCAAGTTTCTTAAATTCAAAATTTATAAATTTTATACCATTGAAAAATAGGTTCAAAGAGTTACAATTTCTTGAAAGACACATTTGCAAGATTCTGCTCACAAATTAGTCAAATTTCAACCTCAAGTTGCTACTTTATCCAGTAGAAAGGCAGACCAAGTGTGAAAATTCAGTCAATTTTGAAAAATCAAAAATATTCATAAGAATGGAGAAAAATTCTGAAATTTTCACGGTATAAAATATTCTAAATCTAGTTTCAAACACACAAAGTAGAATTCAATAATTTAGAGTTTTCTACACCAAGATATGATGGATTTTCCAAAACTGCTCAGAGTCTCCTATGGAACAAAATTTTCAGCAACCCTTGACTCAACCTTCTCATTTAAGCTCATGATTTTGGTTCAAATTTAATTCACAATCAAAGTTTAATGTCCAACATAGTTTGTGGAGCAAGATTTTCCTCAAAATTTCTTGAAAATAAGGGCTAATAGCACTCAAAAGTTTCGGCCATCATGAAGCTTTCAAAACAGAATTTTGTTAATCTTAGTTCCTAACTTTTGATATTTACAAAATAATTGGATGATACTAAGATCCTTTCAAGAAATATTTTCAGTCATGAAGCAGATATGATTCAAGATCAAATGTAATTGAAAGAAACAAAAGTACCTGAAAGCTGTCGGACACTTATGAAGATAGGATCGGACGTCCGATAAAGTGCGTAGCATTTCGGACGTATGAAGAACTCCATCACCGGACGTCCGAAAGAATTAAGACATTCCACCTAACTTACTGACCTCTTTTGAACGCATACATTAGAGATACTGGATGTCTGATAAACGATGCAGTACTTCGGACACAAAACATTAGAAACACCAGACATCTGAAAGGATTGAAGAAGATTTCTCAATTTCACCATCTGCTTTACGCAAGTATCAGAAACATCAGTCGTCTGATAGAATTGAAAAAAATCTCTCAAACTCACTGTCTGCTGTCGGACGCAAGAAACGAGAGTACCGGACGTCCGATACTTCCAACGGCTAGTTGACTTTTCAGTTATTTTCTATCCATTGGAAATATTAATGAAGCATTCTCTTGGTTTCATATAAATAGAGCATGGTCAGAAATTTCAAATAACTTTTGTACACTGAAAATACAAAAGATATAGAATAGTTTTAGTAAAAAAAAAACATTCTCCAAGGAAGATTTGTAGTTTTGGTGGTGTGAAGTTTATTGAAAACTTTTCATTTGTGAGTAAATATTTCAATAGTATAACTCTGTGAGGGTTGTCCTGAAAGATAGTAGAACTTCCTAACTCGACCAAGTGAAATTTGGAGTAAGGAGGAAGTGAGTCTTCCTTTGTACACAAGATTGGTTGTATTTCATCAATTTGAAGAAACTTGTTTGAATTGATCTTCAAGTTCAAAAGGGGTTTGGTAGTCAATTGATTTGCAATTCCTTTTTTCTCATTTACTTATTGTTATGTTGTGATTCTTAAATTGTTTATCTCTTCTATTTCTCTCAAGTGATATTGTTCATTGATTCATTGATTCATTGTATGATCACTTAAAAAAAGGGTAAATTTCATATTGAGTAAAAAGTGTCCATAACTTGATTAATTTCTTAATCAACTAATTCACCCCCTCTTAAGTTGTTTTCGATCTTTATAATTGGTATCAAAATTTGGTTTCCTAGAGATTAAGCTCAAGCGGTTTAGGAGTAAAGATGACAACCAACAATGTCATGTTTTTTGAAGGACAATTTGTGATTAGACATCCAATGTTTAATGGATGAAATTATGTGAGTTGGAAAGAAAGAATGATTATTTTCTTGCAATCAATTGATATTGAATTATGATTTATTGTTAATGAAGGTCCATATGATACTTCTATAGTAGATGAAAACACTCATAGATCTAAACCAAAAACAAGAAATGAATTGATTGCAGAGGATAGAAATCATCTCACTTTAAATGCAAAAGTTATGAATGTGTTATATAGTGTTTTAGACTCAAATAAATCTATTAGAGTCAAGGGTTGTAAGTCAGTTAAGAAAATTTGAAATAAATTGAGAAAAATTCATGAAGGTAGTAAATATGTTAGAGAACAAAATAAATCTATGTTGGTTACTAAGTATGAGTCGTTTAAAATGGAATCTCATGAAAATATTAACAAAATGTATTGTAAATTCAATTATTTCATTAAGGATTTAGAGGTGTTAGAAAAAGAATACTCCTTAAGAGAGAGAAATAGAAAAATCTTGAATGTTTTGTCAAAGGATTGGGAGAGTAAGGTGACTGTCATTGAAGAGACTAAAGATTTGAATTTTACGCCTATTGAATCTCTTATTAATTTTTTAATCTCTTATGAGTTGAAACTTAAAACTAAGGTGCAAGAGAAAGAGGATGCAAAAGTAAGAAGGAACATTGCTCTAAAAACTTCTCAAAATGAAGATGACTCGACTTCCTTGGATGGAGAAGATATGGAGGTTGATGACAATGATCTTACTCTCATCACAAGAAGTTTCAAGAGAATTCTCAACAAAAGAAAATTCAAAAAAAGGAGAACCTAGTAATTCAAATTTCAATCAATTCAATTTTGCAATAAACAAAAGAAAGCAAGAGACCAATAAAAATAAACTGACAAATGCTATGAATGCGTCTAACTTGGATACTACATAAGTGAGTGTCCAATGAAGAAAAAAAAGAAGGAAAAAAATCAAGATTCAATAATTTTTCAATTTACATGGAATGAGTGTAATTTCGATGGTGAAATTGAAGAAGAAAAAAAATCTGCTCAATTGGCTTTTATGACCATTGGAGATAATGAGATAACAATTTCTAACCCTCAATTTAAAAATAATGATGAAACTGATGATCATCATGAATTTTTCATTAAAAAATTACAAGATAGTTTGAAAAAATTTTATGTTAGAAACAAGGAATTAAAACACAAAATTAGTTTTCTTCTTCAAGATAATACACGCCTTTTTCAAGAAAACAAGAAATTGAAAACTGAAAATGATTTCTTGAAAAAAAAATGAGATTGATTTACAAAATAAGTTTGATAGAAAAACAAGATTTTATGAAATGTTCAAAGAAGAACAAGGTGATCTGAAAAAAAGAATGGATAATCTAAATGAATTTCTCCAATATAAGAAACAAAACTACTTTCAAGAAAATAGAACAAAATTTCATCTTGGCACTTATGAGAAGAAGATAAATTCTGGTGCAAATGATTTTGTTATTAATAAAAGAAAACAAGTAAAATTTATTAAATCTATTTATGCAAATAACTCGTTGATTATGTGCAATTTTTATTGTCAAAAAGGTCACATGAAAAATAATTACAATGTGAGAAAGAATATGAGAAGAGGTATGAAATGCATGTGGATAGTCAGACATGATACTAACTCTCACGGATCCAAAAATTAATGGGAACCAAATATTAGTTTTTGAACTCTTGAGTAGGTGAATCTGGTGAATATTATTAAGGAATCAAAATGGTTCATAGACAGTGAATGTTCAAGACGCATGACCGGTGATCCATCACAATTCATCAAATTCAAATCAAAATCTAGTGGCATAGTGACATTTAGAGATGACGTGTTTCTACTTCAAAACCATTGGAGTTTTTACATCTTGATTTGTTTGATCCTACACAAATTGCTAATTTGGATAGTAAGAGATATTGTTTATTCATTATTGATGATTATTCTAGATATACTTTGGTGATTTTTTTTGTTCACAAAAATGATACCTTCAAAAAATTTCGTTTCCCTATTTGCAAAAGTTCAAAATCTCCTTAGTTTGAATATTGTTAAAATTAGAAATAACAATGGTTCGAAATTTAAATGTTGTGACTTTTCGAAATTTTGTGATTACACTTTAGGCATTCTAGGATCATTTGCACTTCATATTTAGATGAATCTTTTGTATATTCTCTTTTGATGTCTTCAAGTACTCTATACTAATGGATACTGGTTAACTTTGCTGGTTTTTAGTTATTTCTCTGTTTGGTACTTTTTTGGTATAAATTCTCTGTTTTTTGGCTAAATGATTGTTGAATGATTGGTATATTGATGATTGGTGATTTCTGGTACCATTTCTCTGTCTCTATGTTAATCGATTGCATTTCTGATATGTTTGGTATACTGAATTGGATTTTGGTTGACATTGATTGGTAGTGGTTGTTAAACTCATCTTATGATGACAAAAAGGGGGAGAAATGAATGATGGGATGCTATTGTGTAAGGAGGAGTTATTATGAGGGGGAGTTATCCTGTCAACTTAAAAATTTTGATTTTGGCACTTAAAAACTTTCAGATGCAATGAGTGAGGGGGAGTTTATACTCAATTTTTCTCTCCTCCATCCATTATTTTGTCATCATCAAAAAGGGGGAGAATGTTAATTTTGATCCCTAACTTTTGATATTCACAAAACAATTGGATGATACTAATATCCCTTCAAGAAATATTTTCAGTCATGAAACAGATATGATTCAAAATCAAGTGTAATTGAAAGAGACAAAAGTAGTTGAAAGCTGTCGGACGCTTGTGAAGACATGACCGTTCGCCCGATAAAGTGCGCAGCATTTCAAACGCATGAAGAACTCCATCACCGAACGTCCGAAAGAATTAAGACATTCCACCTAACTCACTGACCTCTTTCGGACGCATACATCAGAGATACCGAACGTCGAATAAACTATGCAGCACTTCGGACGCAAAACATTAAAGGTACCGGACGTCCGAAAGGATTGAAGAAAATTTCTCAATTTCACCATCTGCTTTCAGACGCAAGCATCAGAAATACCGGACATCCGATAGAGTTAAAGAAAATATCTCAAACTCACTGCCTGCTGTCGGACGCAAGAAACGGGAGTATTGGACGTCTGATACTCCCAACAGCTAGTTGACTTTTCAACAACTCTCTATCCGTTGGAAGTATTAATGAAACATTTTCTTGGTCTCATATAAATAGAATATGGTCAGAAATTTCAAATAACTTTTGCACACTGAAAATACAAAAGATATAGAGTAGTTTTAGTGAGAAAACACTTTCCAAAAAAGTTTGTAGTTTTGGTGATGTGAAATTCATTGTAAGTTTTTCATTTGTAAGTGAATATTTCAATAGTGTAACTCTGTGAGAGTTGTTTCTGCGGGATAGTAAAACTTCCTAACTTGACCAAGTGAAATTTGGGGTAAGGAGGAAGTGAGCCTTCCTTTGTACATAAGATTAGTTGTATTTCATCAATTTGAAAAAACTTGTTTGAATTGATCTTCAAATTCAAGAGGAGTTTGGTAGTCAATTGGTTTGCAATTCCTTTCTTCTCATTTACTTATTATTATGTTGTGATCCTTAAATTACTTATCTCTTCTACTTCTCCCAAGTGATATTGTTTATTGATTGATTCATTCATTGTGTGATCACTTAAAAAAGAGAATAAATTTTATATTGAGCAAAAAGTGCCCATAACTTGATTAACTTCTTAATCAACTAATTCATCCCCTCTCTTAGATTGTTTTCGATTTTTACAAAATTTTTCATCAAAATTTGCAACAAAATCCAACCAAGATTCAAGATTTTCAAGAAATATACACACAAGCCACAACATCAAGTTTTAAAATACCAAAATCTACCATAAATATTCATCATAAAATAGAAGAATGAATCTCAAGTTATCTACCTAACTTGCCATGAAAATATAAGGAATTTTTCTCAAATCATCTACCTAAATCAAAGTTTCAAGGAAACCCATCAACAACTCATCAAAAATTCAATTTTTCTAACTATAAATCTACTAGAAACTTGAAGGAAAAAGTGGGTTTCAAGCCAATACCTCTCCTAGTAATTTCAATCAAGCAACAAGTCCAAGTTTTCTCCAAGAGTTGTCCCCAATCAAGACTTTCTTCCAAACTCAAATAAGATTCCAAGAATCAACCAAAGTTAGGGAAGATTTGAAGCAAAAATGGAGGAAAAAAGTTGAGTTTTTCTTCTTTTTTTCTTTTCCTAGCTCTCGGCCATCTCTCTCTCCTTTCCTCTTAATTTTGGTTGTTTTATTTTTTTTTAAGACAAGAAAGGAAAGATTAAATGATAAGAAAACTTGGTCAAAACTCTCCCTTGGTTCCTATGGTGACACTTGTCACCTTCTAAAATTCTTTAGTTTCAAGTGTCCCAACACTTGTCATCTTATAGAGTTCTCTAACTCCAAGTGTCTCAATTCTCTCTCTTATTGTACTAAAGTTCTTCCCTTTTTTTTTTCCAAAAGTTCCTTTTTACACCCCACTATAAAGAAAATTTTCATTTTATCCCATACATTAACTTTTACATGTAAAATTTAATAAAAACATTAAAACAAAATCATCATCAAATCAATAAATAACCAAATAGATAATTTAATAAATAAAATATCATGTAGTTAAACTAGATAAATTAGCAAATTTCTAGATTCTCACACTCTCTCCCCGTTAAAAAAATTTCGATCTTAAAATTCTCACCTTATTTTACAAATAGATTAGGGTATCTCTTTTAGAGACACTTGAAGTTAAAGAACTCTAGAAGGTAACAAGTATTACCATAGGAACCAAGGAAGACCTTTGACCAAATATTCTTATCATTTAATCTTTCCTTTCTTGTCTTAAAAAAATAATAAATAAAACAACCAAAATCAAGAGGAAAGGGGAGGGAAAGGGCTGAGAGCTAGGAAAAAAAAGAGAAGTAAAGCCCAACTCTTCTCCTTCATTTTTGCTTCAAATCTTTCCCAACTTTGAATGATTCTTAGAATCTTACTTGAGTTTGGAAGAAAGTTTTGTTTGGGAGTAACTCTTGGAGGAAATTTGGACTTGTTGCTTGATTGAAATTGCTATGAGAGGTATTGGATTGAAACCCACTTTTTCCTTCAAGTTTCTAGTAAATTTTGTAGTTAGAAAAATTGAATCTTTAATGGATTGTTGCTGGATTTCCTTGAAACCTTGATTTAGGTAGATGACTTGAGGAAAATTTCTTATATTTTCATGACAAATTAGGTAGATGATTTGAGATTCATTCTTGTGCTTCTATGATGAATGTTTATGGTAGATTTTAGTGTTTTAAAACTTGATGTTGTGGCTTGTGTGTATATTTCTTGGAAAGCTTGAATCTTGGTTGGATTTTGTTGCAAATTTTGGTGAAAAATTTCTGTTTTGAAAGATTCTTGATGGGCGAACCTTTTGAGTGCTATTAGCCCTTATTTTCAAGAAATTTTGGGGGAAATCTTGTTCCAGAAACTATGTTGGACATTAAATTTTGATTGTGAGTTGAATTTGAACCAAAATCATAAGTTTAAGTAGGAAGGTTGAGTCAAGGGTTCCTGAAAATTTTGTTCTACAGGAGACTCTGAACAACCTTAAGAATCTACCGCATCTTGGTGTAGAAAAATTCAAATTGAGTCCTGCTTATTGCATTTGAAACTAGATTCAGAATACTTTATACCGTGAAAATTTCAGAATTTTTCTCAATTCCTATGAATATCTGTAATTTTTCATAAGTTTGAATATCTGTAATTTTTCTCAATTCCTATGAATATCTGTAATTTTTCTCAATTCATAAGTTTAACTTTGAGCGACTATATCTTGGTGCTCAAAACTCCAATTCTTGTTCCGTTTGTTGGATTTTAAACCTTTCTTACAACTCTAATTGAGTTCCAAAATTCAAAGGCTAGATCGAATTCTGTGATTTTTGCCGATTTTCCAAAGTTGGCGAAAAATCAACCTCAAAACTGCCTTGCGAGTTTAGAACAGCAATTTTGAGCTAATTTTTGAATATTCTCCGTTAGGAATCATAGAATAGTGTCTTCTAGGAACTTTTAGTACCTTGGAAGAAGTTTCCAACGGTACCAAGTTTTCCAATTTTGGACTTACGGAGAGTGAGTTATGATTTTTCCAAAAGTACACCTCAAATATGAAAATTTCCAAACTTGAAGGGAATTGAGTTTTCAAGACTCTTCCCTATCCTTCGACACTACTTGACCATTTTGGACTTGTTTTTTTGAAGGAAAACTAGTTTCTCCTTGTGTATTTAAACACCACTTTTGAACCTTGAAATTGAGCAAGTTAAGGCTCATTTTTGTAAGATTTCTCTAGATGGCACAAGTGTGCAATCTTTTGTGATAATTTGGATTTCTAAGTAGCGGTTCATTATTAAATGTTCAGACACTCGCGATGACCTACAAGAGGATTCCACGGTGGACGCCTAATCCCCAAGTGTGCTATACTACTTGAATTGTTAGGTGAGTGTTCCATATAGGAGTACGTGATTTGAATGGCTTATGATATATTCAATCCATGGTCATTATGTGTTATGTGTTTCCGCACTCGTTCTCATTTAAGTAAAATGTACTTGAATTATTCGACATGAAATACTTGAAATGCATATTTACATGAAGTGTTTCAATGATTAACTATGCTATGGTTGCATAAGTCGATTGGAGTGAATCTCCTCGACTCTTAAGTGGTAAAAATAGATGGCCAATAGGCGGCCTATTAAAATGATAAATGTCTACCGATTAACCATGAATTACTACCGTTTACCGACTACCATTACCGTTTACCGTTAATCGTTACCGTTTACAGATTTACTTGACTATTTGATTACTTGATTATCTGCCTACTTAACTACATGACTATTTGATTACTTGATTATGGTGAATTATATGTTCATATGAAATTACCGCATATTACTTATGTGTTTAAGTGTAAATGTTGCATATAATTGTTCTTATGAAATTACCACCGTTTTAAGGCGAGTGTGTACTTTATCTCACTCGACCTACTAAAATGACAAATTATTACCGTTTATCAATTTCCTTGATTACTTGTGCATGTTGTAAGTTCTAAACTGAACTGGGCCCTGCCCTTGGTTATTAACCTACTCGAGTCAGGACTGGACTCGGTCGGGTAGGTTGGAACCCTGGGACACCGTTTCGGTATACTTGAGTACTACCACTGGAGGGATAAGGTGATGGCCAGACAACCGAGGGGATCACTGGAGTCATAAGGTGAAGTTGACCGAAATGGTTCCACTGGAACACCGTATCCTTCAATGTGTGTTTATTTTTGCATATTGATAACTGTATCATGCTAATGTGCCAAGATGCAATCTTAAACCATGCTTGTATTATGCTCAAATTACTCGTACAATGATAACTATTCCATGTTAATGTGCCAAATATGCAACCTAGAACCATATAGGTGGTATGTTCGAATTACCTGATTTATTAGAATTGCTAGAGTGTCTTGGAACCTCACTGGGTTGTGTAGCTCATTCCACGTTTTTGTTTTCCTTAACAGAGTTCGAGACCAAGAGTGTTCGTGAATAGTACTAGAATGTTCTCTTTTGAAGATTTTAAGTTGTATTATAACGGATGGTTGTAGTACATACTCTTTTGGATTGTATTAAACTTGAAAGCTAAGTACTTGTAAGCGTGAAATATTTTGGAGTACGTTAATTATATATTGAAGTTATTTGATGTATTTCGAACTTTTGAATAATGGATTGTAGTGAGTCCTGGCGAAAGTTGGGCAGGCGTCCCGCGGATACCCTTTGGTTCGCCTTAGGGAGAAGTGGGGGCGTCACAGAGTGGCTACGACCATTAATCGCATGATTGACTTGTTGGCTCAATTGGTGGATTGTCAGGGCCAAAACCCTCTTAATCGACCTAGAAACCCTGAAAATCCTGTAGAAGGGAAAGACAGAGTCTTGGAACAATTTCAAAATTTTCTCCCCCTAAATTCTTGGTTGGACCCGATCCTGAAGCTGTCAAAAATTGGCTTGCTAAAATGATTGATATTTTCACGATTTTAAACTATCCGGAAGAGAGGCAAGTAAACTTTATCGCTTTTTAGTTTGAGGGAGTTGCCCGAACCTGGTGGAATGTTATACGATTTAGGTGGGAAAGGGAACAAACTTCTAGAACTTGAGTAAACTTTACTTGAAAATTTAATAAAAAATTTCTCTCACCCTTGATCCAGAAGAAGAGAGAGGATGAGTTTATAAAATTTCGTCAAGGATCTCAAATTGTAGCTGAGTATGAGACCGAATTTACTAAGTTGTCAAAATTTGCTTCTGAACTAGTAGTGACGGAACAGAGGAGGATAAGGCGCTTCGTGCAAAACCTTAACGTGGAAATTCAAGAGGCCTTAGCAGCCGCTAAAATAATCACTTTTAGGGAAGCACTTGAGAAAGCTCAGTGGATTGAACTTGCAAGGTCTCAAGTAAAGGCCTTTCATACCCGGAAGAGAGGTCCACCAAGTACTAATTGAGGGTAAGATGATAGGAGTGCACCTCCACCCAAGGCTGGAAGAGGGGCAGGAGGAGCGAGAGTTCTAGGAGCGCCAAGAACTTCCCTATCTAGGGGAGCCCAAAGTGGGTAAGGATAATGAAAAATCATCACACCAGGGGGGCAAGTGTCTGCTCCTCATGTAACTTGTGGATTTTGTGAAAAGTCCAACCACACTAAAGAGGAGTGTTGGAGGAAGAGGTAGAAATATTTGCGGTGTGGAAGTACTGAGTACCGGATTGGCAGTTGTCCGAATATGCGTCGAAAAGGGAGTAACACCCAACGGATGAATAGGACAAACCCTAAGCAATCAACTGCAAGAAGGAGTCGGCCGAGGGTGCCAACCAGGGTATATGCGATAGATCAACAACAAGTTTCGGATTCATCCAAAATTATCGAAGGTACGATCCCTATTTTTCATCATTTGGCTAAAATCCTGATAGATCCCAGTTCAACTCATTCATTTGTGACTCCTACTTTTATATATGGAATTGATGTTAAACCTGAACAATTATCCTATGACCTTGAAGTTAGAACCCCTATCAGTGATCAATGTCTAATTACCAACACCATCCACAAGAATTGCGATATTTGTATTGGAGAGCACAAATTGTTGGCAGATTTGATAAATTTGAGCATAAAAGGGTATGACGTTATATTAGGGATGGATTGGTTAGTCCGATATCATACTCGACTAGACTGTAGGACGAAAGTGGTGAAATTTTATATACCTGGAGAGACCACCCTAAGGCTAGACGTAAGGGGTATTTTAGTCTCGTCCACTCTTATTTCAGGAATTTGGATTAGAAAATTGTTAAATAAAAGAGTCCAAGGATACTTAACTTTTCTTATTAATACACTAGGGGATAAGTTGGAGGTCAAAGATGTGCCGGTAGTAAGATAATACTCGGATGTTTTTCCTGACGAGCTAGTATCACTGCCACCAGAGAGAGAGGTGAAATTTAAAATTGATTTAATTTTTGAAACCACACCCATTTCAAAAACTCCCTATAGGATGGTACCTGCCGAGTTGAAAGAACTAAAAGGGCAATTACAAGATTTGTTAGAACGAAAATTTATTCGAGAAAGTGAATCTCTATGGGAAGCCCTAATTCTATTTGTTAAGAAAAAAGATGGGAGTTTGAAATTATGTACAAACTATCGGGGCTTGAATAATGTTACGATCCAAAATAAATACCCGTTACTGCACATTGATGAGTTATTTGATCAGTTATAAGGAGCAGTGGTATTTTTTATGTTGGACCTTAAGCAAGGATACTATCAATTAAGGATAATGAAGGAAGATCTACCCAAAACTGTTTTGAATTCAAGATATGGGTATTTTGAGTTTGCCGTTATACCTTTTGAACTGACGAATGCTCCAGCCGCCTTCATAGATTTGATGCACGAGTTTTTAAACCCTATTTGGATTAATTTGTCGTGGTATTCATTGATGATATTTTGATTTATTCCAAGACTCATGAGGAACATGAACAATATTTGAGAATAGTTTTACAAACTCTAAGGGAGCATTAGTTGTATACCAAATTCAGTAAATGTGAATTTTGGTTAGAGAAGGTATCATTTCTAAGGTATATAATCTCGCTAAATGGAAACAACTTGAGAACCTGACTGAGTTTCATAGTTTCTTGGCCTTAGTAGAATACTACCATCGATTTATCCAAAACTTCTCTAGAATTGCAGGGCCTTTAACTGAATTGACCAAAAAGTATGGTAGATTTATTTGGGATGCAAAATGTGAGACTAGTTTTCAAGAGTTAAAGAGACGATTTACTACTGCACTAGTTTTAACCTTGCCAAATAAAAAGGAGGGTTTCGTGATGTATACAGATGTCTCAAGAGAAGGGTTAGGGTGTGTATTGATACAGAACGGGAACGTGATTGCTAATGCTTCTAAGAAGTTGAAATCCCATGAGCAGAACTATCCAACTCATGATTCAAAACTAGCTGCTGTAGTTTTTGCTCTAAAAAAATGGCGACATTATTTATATGGAATATTTTTTGAGATATATACAGATCATAAGAGTCTTAAGTATCTCTTTTCCCAAAAAAGAGTTAAATTGGAGACAACGTCATTGGATAGAATTTTTGGAATACTATGAATGTACCATTAACTATCACCCTGAAAAGGCTAATGTGGTGGCAGATGTTTTAAGTCGAAAAACTCAACTAGCCAGTTTAATGGTTAAGGAATGAAATTTATTGGAAAAAATCAGTCAGTGGAACCCTGACCTTGAAAGACAGCAGATAATTTTTGAAAATATTATGGTGAGACCTACCTTATTCGATCGAATTAAAGAAGCATAAGCGAAAGACTCTATGGTACAGAAGTGGGTGAAAAAAGTACAAAAAGGAGAGATACTAGATTTTAAATTGGGATCCGATGAAATTCTAAAGTTTCGAGATTGGCTAGTAATACCAAGAGATGCAAAATTAAAAAGGAAAATTTTGGATGAAACTCATCGTTCTAAATATACCGTACACCCAAGAGTAGTAAAATGTATCAAGAGTTAAAAGGGTTGTATTGGTGGGGCCACATGAAAAGAGAAATTGCTCAATTTGTCCAAACTTGCCTTACCTGCCAGCAAGTAAAGGCTGAATACCAGAAACAATCTGGACTTTTGCAACTTTTAGAGACACCGGAGAGGAAGTGGAAACACGTCACGATGGACTTTGTATCAGGGTTACCACAGACACAGAAGGGGCATGATGCAAATTTGGGTAATTGTGGATCGTTTGACTAAGTTGATTCATTTCTTGTCTGTTAATATGAAGTATTTTTTGGAGAAACTTGCTACACTAGATTTGAATAAAATTGTAAGGTTATATGGAGTGCCAATGGGTATAGTCTCGGATAGAGATTCTCAATTCGTATCTCGATTCTGGCAAAAATTGCAAGAAACTTTAGGGACTAAATTAAATTTTAGTACGACTTATCATCCCCAAACAGATGAGCAATCCGAGAGGACCATTCAAACCCTTGAAAATATGCTAAGGGTGTGCATTGTGAATTTTGGTGAAAGTTGGGATCAATACTTGACTTTGGTTGAGTTTGCATATAACAATAGTTATTACTTCTATATCCAAATAGCTCCGTATGAAGCTCTCTATGGAAGAAAATGCCGATCACCGATTTATTGGGATGAAATAGGAGAAAGGAAAGTTTTAGATTCTTTGACGGTGCCATGGGCTAAAGAAACTTATGAGAAGGTGAAGTTAATACGACAAAAAATTCAAACGGTTCAAAGCAGACAGAACAGTTATGTAGATAACCGGAGGAAAGATTTAGAATTTGAAGTTGGGGATAGAGAGTTCCTTAAGATCACACCATTAAGAAGTGTGACGACCGGGAAGAGAAAGAAACTTAAACCAAAGTGTGTGGGACCTTTTAAAATCCTCCAACGAGTGAGGAAAGTTGCTTATTGGTTGGAGTTACCCGCGAGTCTATCTAGAATTCATGATGTTTTCCATGTCTCATTGTTAAAGAAGTACAATCCCGATCCAACTCATGTGCTCTAGTCGGAAGACATTGAAATCGACGAGGCCCTAACTTACGAGGAACGACCAGTGCAACTTCTAGATCGAAAGGTGAAAGAGCTAAGAAACAAGCAAATTCCCTTAGTTAAAATTCTTTGGAAGAATCACGAGTTGGAAGAAGCAACTTAAGAAGTAGAGGAAAAAATGCAAAAGAGATACCCTAATCTATTTGCAAAGCAAGGTGAGAATTTTGAGAACGAAATTCTTTTAAGGGAGAGAGGGTCTGAAAACATAAAAATTTGCTAATTTATTTAGTTTAACTACATGGTACTTTATTTATTAAGTCATCTATTTGGTTATTTATTGATTTGATAATGATTTTGCCTTAATACTTTTATTAAATTTTACATGTGAAAGTTAATGTGTGGGGTAAAATGAAAATTTTCTTTCTAATGAGGTGTAAAAAGGAACTTTTGGAAAAAAAAAAGAAAGAAGGACTTTAATGTAATAAGAGAGAGAATTGGGACACTTGGAGTTAGAAAGATCTAGAAGATGACAAGTATTGGGACACTTGAAACTAAAGAATTCTAGAAGGTGACAAGTGTCACCATAGGAACCAAGGGAGACCTTTGACCAAGTTTTTTTATCATTTAATCTTTTCTTTCTTGCCTTAAAAAATAATAAATAAAACAACTAAAATCAAGAGAAAATGAGAGAGAGAGGCCCGAGAGCTAGGAAAAAAAAGAGAGAGAAGAAAAACTCAACTTTTTTCCTCAATTTTTACTTCAAATCTTCCCCAACTTTGGATGATTCTTGGAATCTTGCTTGAGTTTGGAAGAAAGTCTTGCTTTGGAGCAACTTTTGGAGGAAACTTGGACTTGTTGCTTGATTGAAAGTGTTAGAAGAAGTATTGGTTTGAAACCCTCTTTTTCCTTCAAGTTTCTAGTAGATTTGTAGTTAGAAAAATTGAATCTTTGACGGGTTCTTGATGGATTTCCTTGAAACCTTGATTTAAGTAGATGATTTGAGGAAAATTCCATATATTTTCATGACAAGTTAGGTAGATGACTTGAGATTCATTCTTGTACTTTTATGATGAATGTTTATGGTAGATTTTTGTGTTTTAAACCTTGATGTTGTGGCTTGTGTGTATATTTCTTGGAAAACTTGAATCTTAGTTGGATTTTGTTGCAAATTTTGGTGGAAAAATTCTGTTTTGAAAGCTTCTTGTTGGCCAAAACGTTTGAGTGCTATTAGCTCTTATTTTCAAGAAATTTTGGGGAAAATCTTGCTCCACAAACTATGTTGGACATTAAACTTTGATTGTGAGTTGGATTTAAACCAAAATAATGCGTTTAAATAAGAAGGTTGAGTCAAGGTGATGCGGTTGAGCATGAGACCCATGGTGCTCAGGTAGACCCTGTGAAGGTGCCCCAAGGCCCAGTGACACGAGCATGAGTTAAAAGATTCAAGAAGTCGTTTCAAGTCTTGGTTCATGCCGTCCAAACCCAAGAAAAACCGCCCATTGAAGGGATTGAGTTGGGATGTGAGAACCCGAAAATTTTCACATTTTCAAGTATTATTTTATTTCTGTGCTTATATTTTATACTGTCCTTTGAAAATATTAAATGTTTTGTACATTTTACAAGAAAGTACAATTTTTAAATCATTTTCCTAGTATAAGTTAGTGTGAATAACTTGAAGTGCATTTGTTCGATGTGGGGCCCGCTAGTGCGATATAATTTTGCCGATTAAGTGATGAACTATTAAGTGACATTATTTTCCAAGGTGCTAGGAGATGATTAGAGGTTAATTAGGTAGACTAATTATTGGAAGTGGGAAGATAAGCTTAAAACCTAAAGGACGCCACGTGTCGCCAACCGATTGGAGGAAACTTGCCTAACTTTCTCACCTTTACCAAAACCAAAATTTGACCAAAATTCCCTCATTTCTTCCCTTGCCTTGGCCGAATTTCATGGAGAGAAAAACAAGGAAAACCTCTTCCATTTCTAGCTTCTAATCTTGGCCAAATCTTGAGTTTTAACCGACCAAATTGAAATCTATTCCATACAAGTGCTAGCTAAGGGAAATTGAAGGCCTTGGTGGAGTTGTTTTGGGAGGAGGAAGTCTAAGCTACCAACTTTCTTTGAGGTTTGAAGGTAAGGTTGCTCAGAACATCCTTTTTGTTTCCAATAGTTGCAAATTAGTGGCCTATGGTGGCTTGCTAACATGATTAATGGATGATTTTGTGGATTAGTGGAGAGTTGGTTAGATTTCTGATTTAGTGTGAATGTTTCTGCCCTAATCTGATCAGTGTTGTTCGGTCATGATGGAGGCCGAATTGGACTTAGCTCAAAACATGAAAGTTGTATAGAATTGAGTGTAGATTATGCCTGTAAAATTTCAGCTCAATCGGAGCACTGTAGCCTGTGAAATGACTATTTTACCCCTGCTGCCCTGTTTCTGTCCGAGAATGATAATCAGCCTCTGTAATTGGCTCTTTTGGGTGGGAAGATGAATGAATTAGCTTTTGATGCCTTCTTAAGAATTGTAGCCTTGTATCTTAGCTTTCATATGGCTTTGGAATCAACTGAATTGGAGTTGTGTGTGCTGAGTTATGATGGAATATTTGGGTCTGGTTTTGGATGGTTGTAAAGCTTCAATTGGTTGCATTTTAAGGGTGTTTGATAGCTTATGGTTTGTATATGAAATTGTGATTGAATGGTATGATTTGTGGTTGGTTGTAGGATGGAAAAGTAAGGAAAAACAAGGGGAAATGCTGTCCGTTTATTTTCTTGAACTTGAGTGAATGAAAATGAGATTGGAATGTAGTTTTGTGATGCATTAGACTTACTTTGCTTACTTGGCTTAGAGTAACTTAGTGCCACTTTAGTAGTGTTAAATGAGTCACTTTACTTGCACTTATACCATTTCGTTTTAACCATGATGCTTAGTTCTAAATGTTAGTTTTGAACTTCAAATACGTGTTCATTTTCGTCCCGAAACAAAAGGAGTGACCTAGGGTTTCTCGGCCACAAAACCTAATTTTAACGCGCAAGGTTTTAAAGTGTGAATTCAAGGTATTTAACTACCTTTTTCATATGATTTTTAACCAAGATACTTGTTATACATTAATTCTTTGCAAATGTGTTAGTTTTGAGCCAAAAACACGTTTTACGAAAAATGAGGAAAAACTACTGTTCATTATCCGGCCGTGTAGCCGGCCAAGTTCTGGCCAGATTCTGACGTGGCACTGTTCCAAATTTTCCGATGAAATTTTCTAAAACTCTTTTGAGGTTAATTCTATGTTTGATTTGGAAAACTTTTAGTTACTCAATTCCTTTGATCAAAACGTACCCTTTTCACTTTCAAAAAAATCATACTTCCCCCTTGTACTTGTTTTATTCGAATTTTCTTTGATTCACTGGACATTTTGATGGTTGAGCCATAATATTTTCTCATGATTGTTATTAGGGTTTCTTGGTGACCAAAGTTGATATCCGAAGGGATACTTTGGACGTAATTTTGCTTAATTAGGTGAGTGTTCTATATACGATTTGTTTCTAATGACTATGTGAATCGTTGTGATTATTTGGATTGTTGCTTTGTTATATGATTGAGGTACGCTATATTTCCATTGACTACGTGGTTTGTTATAGTTGTTTGAACTCTTAAATGTTTCAATGAATACTCAAAACGACTTTTCTAGGCGAGTGTGTACTTTATCGCACTCGACCTAAATGAACGTGAAATTTTCAATGATTGAATGATTAAATGTTACTTGTGCATGAATGTAAGCCTTCGGGCTGAACTGGGCCCTTGCCCTTGGTTATTGATCGACTCGAACCAGAAGCGGACTCGGTCGGGCGATTAGTGACCCTGGGTGAATGTGAATGTTTGGTATACTCGAGTATTACCACGTGGTTTGGTGTGGACTGGACAGTGCGCTGGCCAGAATGGGGAGAATCAAATGAACGAATGAATGGCAAGAATGACGGAGGGGTTTTCAAAGTCAAATGAAATTTTCTAAATGATTGAAGGAATGGATGGTCGATGAACGAACGAACGAACGAATGACTCTGTATCCTTTGAATGAATGTGTTACTCTTGCTCTATATTGTAAATGTTATCTGGATACTTGTTGTTACCTGCTTATGTCCTTGTTTAATTGCTTAGTTGAGTATATAGAACCTCGCTGGGCATTTAGCTCATTCCACGTCTTTTGTTTTCCTTAACAGGGGTTGCGAGCAAGGGCGAGAGACCTGTATAGTATAGTTTAGCCTTTTGTATTGTTTTGGCTTTTGATCTCGTTCTAGTGCTTGATTAGGGTTGGAATGTACTAAGAATTTAAAGCTTATGTATACATTTGGGACTGTATTTTTGGTTGAGCTTGAGGTGAATGTAATCTTATGGTTCAAGGCTGGGTTTCGTTTCCGCTTATTCTCGAGGCTTTATTTTACTTTCTTTGATGTGAGTGAACGAGTCCTGGCGAGAGCTGGGCAGGCGGTCCGCCGAACCCTTTGGTTCGCCTTAGGGTAAGGTGGGGCTGTCACAGGTGGTATCAAAGCAGCTTCGCGTGGTCTCTGCGCGGAGTGAGCTTGGGCCAAGTGGTGTATGGTCCTGATTCCGTGGATAAGTGTGAAGGACTAAGTGCTCTCTTGAGCATAAGTTATGAATCGTGTCTGTTATAAGTGTACATCCTTTTTAGGGTACTTGATGACAATAGAAATGTACATCCGGTAGGAATCTCGATTGTAGATAATTTACACTTGGAACTGGCCAGCTCGAGTGGTGAATTATCTCGGATTCTTGTACCCGAGTACGCGGGTAGTACTAAGGATTTGCGATCTTTTGTGGGAAGCAGGATTGGGCTAATGTTTGGTGAGAGTAAGTGTAAAGTGTTAACGGATGTATAGCTCGGATAGTAAGGGAAGTGAGAGATCGGTTGGGGAGTGTTTTAGTTGAGTGTGGTATGGCACGTTGTGTTTTCTTCCTGTTTTACCCTGCACTGCTACTGAATGTGTTTGACTTGTGACATTTTGATATTTACATGAATAGTACTTGCTGTACTTGGTTTGTCTAACTTGATACGATTTCTTGTATATTTGGTGTGTTATATTTTGCCATTTTAGTCAATTACTTTATTTGCATACTAAAACGCCTTTTGAAAAAAAAAAAGGAGAGAGAGAGAAAAGGGAATGGACGGGAGACGTAGTCGTGGACGCGGACGTGGAGCTGGTCGTGGCCGTGGGGCTAGGCAAGCTCGAGAACCCAGTAAAGAAAGAACAACAGTAACTGAGCAACAGAGTGGACCGAGGGTTGAGGCCGGAGATCAAGTAGCAACGGCAATACAACAAATGACAAATATCTTAGCGCGATTGGTCGATCAACAAGGCCAATTGCCAGTGAATCAACCCCAGAACCCTGAGATAAGAGAGGTAGGAGAAGATAGGGCTTTGGAAAGGTTTCAAAAGTTTAATCCTCCCAAATTCCTTGGAGAACCTGATCCAGATGTGGCTGAGCAGTGGTTGGAGGTAATGATCAACATCTTTGCAGCCCTAAGCTACACGGAGCAAAGACAAGTGAACTTTGCTGTATTTCAATTTGAAAGACCAGCCAGAGCATGGTGGAATGTTATTAGGACCAAATGGGAAAGAGAACAGACTGCCTGGACATGGGTAAACTTTACACGGGAATTTTACGAGAAATACCTCCCACCTCTGGTCCAAGAAAGGAGGGAGGACGAATTTATTAGATTGCGTCAAGGAACCCTGAGTGTGGCCGAATATGAGACGAAATTCACTAAACTATCCAAGTTCGCCTCTGAATTAGTGGTTACTGAGCGAAGAAGGATAAGGCGGTTCATCCAAGGCTTGAATTTGGAAATTCAAGAAGCTTTAGCGGCGGTTCAAATTAACACCTTTACGGAATCTCTTGAGAAAGCACAAAGAATTGAGGATGCAAAAGCACAAGTAAAAGCTTTTCAAATGCGGAAAAGGGGCGCACCTAGTAGCATACCGGAAGAATCTGGGGAAAAGACAACGCCTTCCAAAGTGCCAAAAGTGAGCCATTTCCCTCATCCACCCTGGACATTTGGAGCCCTATATGAGGGATCTACAAAAGGAAGTCAGATAGTACCTGCGAAGACTTCTCGCGAAAGCCAAACCGTAATTCCTCGCTTGGCTTGTGGCTATTGCGGAAAGGCAAACCACACTGAGAATGACTGTTGGAGGAAAGGGCGAAAGTGTTTGATCTGTGGGAGTGGTGAGCATCAGCTGAGTAATTGTCCAAGGAAGCAGCCACGAGAGGCTGGTACTCAACAAGTAAGTGGAGCCAAACCGAAACCGACTAGCGAACGAGGGAACCGAACAACAATACCAGCTCAGGTATATGCCATAGAACCGCAACAAGCTCCGGGATCACATGAGAAAACGGAAGGTAAAATTTCGAGGACGAAATTTCTTAAGGGGGAGAGAGTGTGAGAACCCGAAAATTTTCACATTTTCAAGTATTATTTTATTTCTGTGCTTATATTTTATACTGTCCTTTGAAAATATTAAATGTTTTGTACATTTTACAAGAAAGTACAATTTTTAAATCATTTTCCTAGTATAAGTTAGTGTGAATAACTTGAAGTGCATTTGTTCGATGTGGGGCCCGCTAGTGCGATATAATTTTGCCGATTAAGTGATGAACTATTAAGTGACATTATTTTCCAAGGTGCTAGGAGATGATTAGAGGTTAATTAGGTAGACTAATTATTGGAAGTGGGAAGATAAGCTTAAAACCTAAAGGACGCCACGTGTCGCCAACCGATTGGAGGAAACTTGCCTAACTTTCTCACCTTTACCAAAACCAAAATTTGACCAAAATTCCCTCATTTCTTCCCTTGCCTTGGCCGAATTTCATGGAGAGAAAAACAAGGAAAACCTCTTCCATTTCTAGCTTCTAATCTTGGCCAAATCTTGAGTTTTAACCGACCAAATTGAAATCTATTCCATACAAGTGCTAGCTAAGGGAAATTGAAGGCCTTGGTGGAGTTGTTTTGGGAGGAGGAAGTCTAAGCTACCAACTTTCTTTGAGGTTTGAAGGTAAGGTTGCTAAGAACATCCTTTTTGTTTCCAATAGTTGCAAATTAGTGGCCTATGGTGGCTTGCTAACATGATTAATGGATGATTTTGTGGATTAGTGGAGAGTTGGTTAGATTTCTGATTTAGTGTGAATGTTTCTGCCCTAATCTGATCAGTGTTGTTCGGTCATGATGGAGGCCGAATTGGACTTAGCTCAAAACATGAAAGTTGTATAGAATTGAGTGTAGATTATGCCTGTAAACTTTCAGCTCAATCGGAGCACTGTAACCTGTGAAATGACTATTTTACCCCTGCTGCCCTGTTTCTGTCCGAGAATGATAATCAGCCTCTGTAATTGGCTCTTTTGGCTGGGAAGATGAATGAATTAGCTTTTGATGCCTTCTTAAGAATTGTAGCCTTGTATCGTAGCTTTCATATGGCTTTGGAATAAACTGAATTGGAGTTGTGTGTGCTGAGTTATGATGGAATATTTGGGTCTGGTTTTGGATGGTTGTAAAGCTTCAATTGGTTGCATTTTAAGGGTGTTTGATAGCTTATGGTTTGTATATGAAATTGTGATTGAATGGTATGATTTGTGGTTGGTTGTAGGATGGAAAAGTAAGGAAAAACAAGGGGAAATGCTGTCCGTTTATTTTCTTGAACTTGAGTGAATGAAAATGAGATTGGAATGTAGTTTTGTGATGCATTAGACTTACTTTGCTTACTTGGCTTAGAGTAACTTAGTGCCACTTTAGTAGTGTTAAATAAGTCACTTTACTTGCACTTATACCATTTCGTTTTAACCATGATGCTTAGTTCTAAATGTTAGTTTTGAACTTCAAATACGTGTTCATTTTCGTCCCGAAACAAAAGGAGTGGCCTAGGGTTTCTCGGCCACAAAACCTAATTTTAACGCGCAAGGTTTTAAAGTGTGAATTCAAGGTATTTAACTACCTTTTTCATATGATTTTTAACCAAGATACTTGTTATACATTAATTCTTTGCAAATGTGTTAGTTTTGAACCAAAAACACGTTTTACGAAAAATGAGGAAAAACTACTGTTCATTATCCGGCCGTGTAGCCGGCCAAGTTCTGGCCAGATTCTGACGTGGCACTGTTCCAAATTTTCCGATGAAATTTTCTAAAACTCTTTTGAGGTTAATTCTATGTTTGATTTGGAAAACTTTTAGTTACTCAATTCCTTTGATCAAAACGTACCCTTTTCACTTTCAAAAAAATCATACTTCCCCCTTGTACTTGTTTTATTCGAATTTTCTTTGATTCACTGGACATTTTGATGGTTGAGTCATAATATTTTCTCATGATTGTTATTAAGGTTTCTTGGTGACCAAAGTTGATATCCGGAGGGATACTTTGGACGTAATTTTGCTTAATTAGGTGAGTGTTCTATATACGATTTGTTTCTAATGACTATGTGAATCGTTGTGATTATTTGGATTGTTGCTTTGTTATGTGATTGAGGTACGCTATATTTCCATTGACTACGTGGCTTGTTATAGTTGTTTGAACTCTTAAATGTTTCAATGAATACTCAAAACGACTTTTCTAGGCGAGTGTGTACTTTATCGCACTCGACCTAAATGAACGTGAAATTTTCAATGATTGAATGATTAAATGTTACTTGTGCATGAATGTAAGCCTTCGGGCTGAACTGGGCCCTTGCCCTTGGTTATTGGTCGACTCGAGCCAGAAGCGGACTCGGTCGGGCGATTAGTGACCCTGGGTGAATGTGAATGTTTGGTATACTCGAGTATTACCACGTGGTTTGGTGTGGACTGGACAGTGCGCTGGCCAGAATGGGGAGAATCAAATGAACGAATGAATGGCAAGAATGACGGAGGGGTTTTCAAAGTCAAATGAAATTTTCTAAATGATTGAAGGAATGGATGGTCGATGAACGAACGAATGAACGAATGACTCTGTATCCTTTGAATGAATGTGTTACTCTTGCTCTATATTGTAAATGTTATCTGGATACTTGTTGTTACCTGCTTATGTCCTTGTTTAATTGCTTAGTTGAGTATATAGAACCTCACTGGGCTTTTAGCTCATTCCACGTCTTTTGTTTTCCTTAACAGGGGTTGCGAGCAAGGGCGAGAAACCTGTATAGTATAGTTTAGCCTTTTGTATTGTTTTGGCTTTTGATCTCGTTCTAGTGCTTGATTAGGGTTGGAATGTACTAAGAATTTAAAGCTTATGTATACATTTGGGACTGTATTTTTGGTTGAGCTTGAGGTGAATGTAATCTTATGGTTCAAGGCTGGGTTTCGTTTCCGTTTATTCTCGAGGCTTTATTTTACTTTTTTTGATGTGAGTGAACGAGTCCTGGCGAGAACTGGGCAGGCGGTCCGCCGAACCCTTTGGTTCGCCTTAGGGTAAGGTGGGGCTGTCACATGGGAGGTCCTTGCAAGACTACTAAAGTGTTGCTTACAATTGAAGATGCAAGTGTTCAATCTCCAAACGGCAATGTGGGCCGCTGAGCTGTTCGGGTGCTCAAGCTACGGGATAAGTATTGATGGGCTTTTGCTCGGCCAAGTAAATGAAATGGGCTGGCCGAATTTTTCTTGCTATTTTCCAAGCTTTACTAGGGTTTAGTCGAGGCTATAAATAGTCTCAAGTGATGTTATTAATAAAATTCCAGAATTTCGTCTTCCATTAAGACAAATTCCTTTAGTTTGTGAAAGCTAAGTTGAACATCCTAACGTGGTTCCTAGATTGTTTATTGACTTATCAATCAAGCACTCGCACTTGATTGTGGCGTCCTCTACCGTTGAATCCGTCCTTGAGTGGTCCAAGTTGGGTTCAATCCCATCAGTTACTCAACGTGTTCTCTACGATCTAATCATTGGCTTCCGCGTTCGCATCACAAGGGTTGCTGAAAATTTTGTTCCACAGGAGACTCTGAACAGCTTTGGAATATCTATCGTATCTTGGTGTAGAAAAATTCAAATTGAGCTTACTTCTTACATTTGAAACTAGATTCAGAATACTTTATACAGCGAAAATTTCAAAATTTTTCTCAATTCATATGAATATCTGTGATTTTTCAAAGTTGACCGAATTTTCACACATGTTCTGTCTTTCTACTGGATAAAGTAGCAACTTGATGTTGGAATTTGACTGACTTGTGGGTAGAATCTTGCAAATGTGTCTTCTAGGAAATTGTAACCCTTTGAGTCTATTTTCCAATGGTATAAAAGTTTATAAATTTTGAACTTAAGAAGCGTGAAACATGATTTTCCAAATAGCGTCGCGCAAAACTGAAAAAAAATTTGTTTTCTTAAAACTGTTCTTGCTTTCATTTCCAACTTCAAGTTTGAGTTGTTGAACCATTTTGAGTTTCGTTTTGTGTTTGGAATGGAGATAACTTGGATGGTTTGGGGTGATTTTCTTTTGAATAATGTGACTTGGCGTAGTGGATCTCATGACACTTTATAAATGTAATTTTAGGATATGGAAGTGAGGTTGGAAGTGCACACGAGACGAACACTTGAACTTGAGCCGTGGTGAGTGTTCTAAGTGCATGTAAGGTGCTTACGTGCAATGTCTCTTACTTGAATGACATGTTCGCTTACTTGAAATACTTGTTTTTATTGTTATTGAACTGTTAATTTTGGGACGAGGATGTATTTTATCATGCTTTCTCCTTTGTGGCTTGATATTGATATGAGATAAATTGTTTTGTTCGTACTTGACTTGTTAGTCACTTGGGTGTTCATCCCGTTGACTTTCTTGCATGCTTGGGGCCCCAACCCCCATTGATTAGTTGGTCGAGTTGAGTCGGTAAGGGTTTGGTCGAGACGATCAATGAACTAGGGATCTTGTCACTTGAACTTGAACGTGAACGTGCACTTGAGCTCTTGAACTTGAATTGGTATACTCTAGTATTACCCCTTCCCGATTTTGGCATGCGGGCCTGGTAGGGGGTTGTACGGTGGATGGAGAAAGACATGAAGTAGTGATATGCTTGATAGTATCTTGGACTATATTGATGGAGTGTCAATGACATCTTGAATCTTGATCAAGCTACTAGAATAAACTCATGAGAGCCCTGTATTCTTTTAATTGAATACGTGAAACCATAATTGAAGTATACTTTCTCCTTGTTGTAATGAATTATGATTTTTGTGGCTTAAATTTGATATCATTGCTTGCATGGTTTTCTTGGAATCTCATAGGGCGAAAGCTCACACCTTTTAGTTTTGTTTTTCCTTCCAAGGGGCGAGCACTTGGGCGAGTGACTAGAAGAGACCGAGTTAGGTTGAAATCTTTTATTTAGCACAGTTGTATCAACTTTTAAGTTGTTTTGTATATTGGGAACTCGATCGTTGTAAATAGACCTAATAGGGTATTTTGAAATTTGTATCATCTATAAACTCATGCTTGGCTAAGGATTGTTTTATATTGTCATTGGAGATATGGTTCTTGTTTTAAAAGATTGTTAATAAGTTGTGCATGAGTCCTGACGAGAGTTGGGTAGACCGCCTGCTAACCGTTTTGGTTCACCTTAGGGGGAGGTGGGGTCGTCACACTAGCTCATTATCTAGCCTTGTCTAATGTGAGAGAGATGATTTTTCTAAAAACTGATTTTTCTCTCCTTAATTTTGTGGCCTTTTGTGACTACCCCTTCTCTCCACATCAAAAGGAATAGTTGCTCTCTTGGGTAAAAGGTGTATTTATAGGGAACTTTCCTAACCTAATAGGGTTAGGTAATTTTCTCTTAAGTATTGACCAAGTACATTGAATTGACACAATTTGATCTTAAGTCTAAGGATCACTTACACCTACTATCACATAGAGAAATTATCATTGACACCATGGAATTCTCAATTGGTCAATTCAATGTACTTGTCATCCACAAGCATCCATATACTAGTTTAGATGTTACCACATCATAGTTGATGAGATCCACTACTTCTTTCGAAAGGAAGAAACTTAGTAGATGCTAACCTATCCGCATTAATAATGCCCTTTCTCACTAATACTATGGTTAGGCATATCTGTTGGATGTAGTTAGTTATGACTCTTCACTGAAAGTTAAAGGAGAATGGAAAGGCTTGCACACAAATTCAAGTGTCATGATGTTTGGGATGTTCTAAGAGTTGTATCTAACGTAAACTAGTACAACTCTTAAGGAAGTGTCTAGTCATTTGAATTGTGCCTATTCAAGTATGTTTCCAAACGATATGACATTTCTCTTGGGATGTCTCAACATTATAACTAAGGATGTTCAAATATTAGGAAAACTCACTTTTTACTTCTAGATGTATTGTTCTTCTACTTCTTATTAAAACAATAATTCTCTGAACCATTCTTGGGAGAATTTCTTTATACTACTATGTGGAAATTCTTGTTGGCTTTGTCATTCCTAGAGGAAATCACCGTAAATCCGATAGTAGAATAGCGGAGGCAAATTTCTTTAAGGAAAGTGAATCTTCACATCAAAGCCATATTCCATAGTTGTAGTTGAAACTTCTCTAACAATCTTAAGGAAATTTTCCAACATGGAGGGCACTAGTTCGGATAATGTTCTGAACAAAATTTTCAAGTCTGATATGATCAAGTTGTTGGATTGTTTTGATGGCACCAATTTCAGCCAATAATAAGAAAGACGAGTCATGTTTTTTCTGTGGTAAGAAAGGACATTTTAAAAAAGAATGTAGGATCTACAAGAAGTTGAAAACGGAAGTAAATGCTGAACACAAAAAGGCAAATTAGTTAAATCCTTGTATGGTTTAAAGCAAGCTCCAAAACAGTGGCATGAGAAATTTGATAAAGTAATTTTATCAAATGGCTTTAGACACAATGAAGTAGATAAATGCATATATATTAAATTTACCAAAGATTATAGTGTAATTATATGCCTTTATGTAGATGATATATTAATCATGGGGACCAACATGCAAGGAGTAAATGAAACTAAAAGATATTTAACCTTCCAATTTAAAATGAAAGATTTGGGAGAAATTGATACCATCTTAGGAATCAAAATTAAGAAACATAGTGGGAGTTATGTTCTATGTCAATCTCATTACATTGACAAGATTCTATCCAAATTTAATCATTTGGGTATAAAAGAAGCTAATACCCCATTTGATGTTTCTAATAAGTTAGTGAAAAATTCGGGAAGATCTATTAGTCAATTAGACTATGTTAGTGCAATTGGTAGTTTGATGTATGCAATGCATTGTATAAGACATGATAGTACATTCACTATTTGCAAACTTTCTAGATTTACTTATAATCCTAATACTGACCATTGGAGAGCAATTGGACAAGTACTAGATTACCTTAAAAAGACAAAGTCTTTTGGATTGTATTATAACAAGTTTCCTTCGGTACTTGAAGGTTACTGTGATGCTAGTCGGATAACTAGTATAAATGATAATAAATCGACAACTGGTTGGATTTTTAAAATAGACGGAGGAGCTATCTCCTAGGTTTCAAAGAAACATACGTGTATTACTCATTCGACTATGGAGTCTGAATTTGTTGTATTAGCAGTAGCAGATAAAGAGGCATAATGGCTAAGAAATTTATTGCTAGATATAGAGTTGTTGCCACAACCGATGTCAGCCATATCTGTGCACTGCAATAGTGAAGCAACTATGTCTAGGGCATTTAGCAAGATTTATAATAGCAAATGTAGACATATTGCTTTTAGACATGAATATGTAAGATAATTAATTTCTGATGCAATTATAATAGTTGTCTATGTAAAATCTAGTAATAATCTTGTTGATCCTTTAACTAAAGGACTCTCAAGACAAATGATCAAAAGCATTATGAGTGCTATGGGTCTAAAACCATTCTAAAATTGTCAATGGTAATGGTGACCTAACCTTTCTTATTACCAAG
This sequence comes from Coffea humblotiana, assembly GCA_023065735.1. Classification (NCBI taxonomy): domain Eukaryota; kingdom Viridiplantae; phylum Streptophyta; class Magnoliopsida; order Gentianales; family Rubiaceae; genus Coffea; species Coffea humblotiana. The sequence goes on along the minus strand of CM041210.1, from coordinate 14,734,103 downwards.
TAATTCTAAAGGTTTAATAGGTAGTAACTAGTTATCATTTGACTGTTAGCAAGTACTAGTAATAAAAAGTACTTATGAAATAAGGAGGTTGAATAAATTATTCTTAATGAAGTAAACATGTTTGGTATAAGAACAAGGTAGTCTAATTAGAAGATCCCAAGATAGACTTCACCTATATGAATTTAAGAGTTGGTGCCGCTTCTATCAAAAGTTTGGACTAACGTTTTTGTAAGAGTTCATGAATTAGGAGGTAGCACAAGACCATAATACAGTGCTCAAACTCATGGTGAATCTTTTATGAGAAATAAGTAAGATTTATGTGTATAGTTATTTCCGATCTTGTTATGTAGAAATTGTGGTTTAAATTTTATAATTACCATTAATTTCAACAAGGTTTTGAAATAATTATACTAATAATAGGTTTAAGTTGAAAGACACCTATTTTATGCGTAAATCTTAAAAATATTTTGATTTTGATTCATCACTAACTAAATGGGGGATTGTTGGATATAGTTATTTATGACTCTTCATTAGAAGTTAGAGGAAAATGGAAAGACTTGCACACCAATTCAAGTGTCATGATGTTTGGGATGTTCGAAGAGTTGTATCTAACGCAAATTAGTACAACTCTTAAGAAAGTGTCTAGTCATTTGAATTGTGCCTAGTCATTTAAAAGGTGCCTATTCAGGAAGAAGTATGTTTCCAAAAGACATGACATTTCTTTTAAGGTGTCTGAACATTATAAATAAGGATGTTCAGATATTAGGAAAACTCACTTTTTACTTCTAGATTTATTGTTCTTCTACTTCTTATCAAAACAATAATTCTCTGAACCATTCTTGGGAGAATTTCTTCATACTACTGTGTGGAAATTCTCGTTGGCTTTGTTATTCCTGGAGGAAATTAACGCAAATCTAGTAGTAGAATAGTGGGGGCAAATTTCCTTAAGGAAAGTGAATTTTCACGTCAAAGCCTTTTTCCATAGTTGTAGTTGAAACTTCTCTAACAATATCTAAGATGAATAACCATAGGGATGAGAAGAATCTCACCATCATAACTCTTATGATTTCTTCTCAAGATTATTAATTCTAAGAGCTTTATAATTTAAGCAGTAGCAAAGAATAACAATAGGAATAAATAATAAAGATTGCCATGAATTAATATGCATAAATATAAAAGTGTCTTTAGAGCCCCAAATTGATTGGATTTAGGGCATAACACTAACAGCTGTTTCTCTCTGTCAGTGCCTATTATTTGTCCTTTTAAGTTTCTCTATGATGATTTGTTCTGTTATTTTTCTCTATGCCTCTGGTCTTAAGTTATGGTTATATAGACTCTTCCTAAGGATGGCTTTTTGGAAACTTATCACTGGTGGAAATTTAAAAAGCAATCTTGCAATTGCTGTAGCTAGAGGAGTTAATAATGAATTGGGATGGGTTTTCGACCACAAGATTAGTAAAATACTAAGAATAGCTTCCAACCTTCTAACTGAACTTTTGGGACTGTAAGAAGGACTAATGATAGTTATAGAACATAACTACTTCAAACTAGAATTGAACGTTGATGTATTAATATTTTTAATCTTTTAAACCAAGTTAATACTACTACTTACAATATGCTTTCATTATGTCTGATTGCAAGTACCTCTTCAGATTGTTGCAGCAAGTCTCGATCAAAGCATCTATTTCAAGCATGTATTTTGTGAAGTAAATTAGATGATAGACCATCTAACTAATGTATAGGATTCTAACAATAGGATTGTGATGTTATGCCAAAACATTTTTAAATTGTAGCTAGATGACTATTTGGGAATTTTATCTTCATTTTATATCTAGATATGATTATATATTATTTTAATGTTCCTTGTACACAAAAAAAAAAAGAAAAAAGAAAGAAGTTATTTCTTTTTTATCCTATTGACTTAAAACTTATCTTGCACTTGAAATATTTTCGTTGTGCAATTATTTTACTTGGCTTTCAGAACTAAATCCTTGTGTTAATAAGATTATAAGCATGAGATGATGGCTTGTTTGTGTTTATCATGATAAAAAAGTATATGCAGTTCAGTTCTTATCATATTGAGTCCAGTATCTCTTACTATTCTATAACTGTTTTTAGTGATTTACAATTAGATGGACTTTTTATCTGACATTCACAGAACGTTGAGCTACTTCTTGAATTTGTTCATGGGCGACTCAAAACAAAGATATTTTTGGTGCACATCAAGGTAGTGCAAATACAATTAGCCAACACAAAGCAGTGTTTTATAGTGATATATTATTCCGAAACTAATGACATTATCACTACTATCTAGTTAGCAAGGCAAAGCAAAAACCATTGTTTTTCTTTTACGTACCTAATCTCTTTTCTTGTCTTTCCGTTGCTGGTTTCTTTATCTAATCTCTTCTTTTCTTCTCACTGTTGGATGTGTACACAATTTGACCTATTTAAATGAGCCTTCAACAACTACTTTACTCAAGAATGTATTGTCCAAACATAATTATTTGCCAACTTTCAAGTTCATATACAAAATAGTCGTGCAAAAAGAACGTCAACAGAAAGAAAAGCAATGCAATCTTCTAGGATTTTAAATCAATCTCCCAATGTGTTGTGGTGCTTAGTCAATGATTATAAATATTTATTTAGATATTAATTCCGTCTAGTCTTTATAGCATCTACCAATTGATGAACATGATAAAAGATACTGAGATTCATTTTCTCTCTTTTTTTTATTTTCAAGACAAGTGCATGATTATCCAACTCAATCAAGCTCAAGTTTACTGACAAAACTATCAGTTCCTCTTTGATTACATGTGCCTTTTTGTTTATTCTATTTTCTTTGTATATAGAAACAAGAAACATCTTATTGATCCAAGTAATCTACTCATTATATTGTCTTGCATTTCCTTAATAAATTATATATTTTCACTATATAATAAAAATAAAAAATAACTACAAAGATATTGATGCATCTTTACATAATATTTCGCATTGAATATTAAATTTAAATAACTGGACATTTGTGAGCAAACTTGAAAATTATACCGTACATGGTGTCGTCCTCCTAGTCTTATATAATAGGTAGACTAGAGGTACCTTGGTGATCGCCTGCACCGCCTAGGCCTGTTAGTAGTCTAATTGAACATATAGTAATATATCTTTTAGGTATACAATAACAGCAATATAAGAGAAAAATTAAGCATCAAAACAATTAAAATTTGCTATGGAGAGAAATTCCATCTATGAAATTAGCAACTCCTCTCTCAATTTTATAAGGAATGAAATTAGCCCCCTAATTATCATGATTTGGACAAAGAATTTTGAACCTGTATTACGTGAGATGATGATACCAAAAAAAAAGAGAAAGTAAATACACTATTAATGCATTACCAATTCAATAGCAACATAGTTTTAATTGTAATTAAGCCAAAAGTAGTCAGTTGAGTCTACAATTTCTCTTAAGTTAAAGTGAAGAACTATATTATGATTATGGGAAATAGGTAAAAAAAGAACCTATCAAATCCATCAGTAATCTCTAGGTTAATGCAGGAAGGCAATAAAGCAAGTGCATGGTTAAGTACAATTGGAAAGAAAGAAAGCTGTTTTCTAGCATCTCTGAAGAATGATTTATAGCACAATAGGAATAGAGAATTTAATCAATCATATAAAGGAGTTGTTTAAATGTAAGAGTTGGGTAAGCTACTGATTAAACATAATTAATCAATATCCAAGGACTAAAAGTCTTTCATCAATTTATAAAACTTGATCCTATAATCATAAATTAGACAACACATAAAAGCAGTCAAAATCCATATGGTTAAGTAATGACCTGCAGTGAAAATCTTCTATCTTAATCCATATAGTAGATTTTCTGCCTTGACCCATCAAGGTCGAAGTGGAGAAATAAAAAATTGAAAAAAATCATAGCTTCTTAAAAGCAAAGCTATGCCACGTGTTAAAATTTTGAGGTGTTATAGTGAACTTGTATGTTATCTTATATAATAGGTAGAAAACAAATTAGACTCAGAATGGATAACATAAGGCCAGACTTGTTCGGTTTGACATGAACAAAGGAACAAGAAGAAAAAAAAAAGATATGCAACGGGTATGAAATATTAGAATTATGCCACTTATCAAACTATTAAAAAATCACGTGGTAAGAAAGGAGACAAAGAACTAAAACTCACTTTTTTCTTGTATACAACGTAGCTTACATAGAGAAAAAGAGCTTTTGAAAAATTTTGTGGGCCAGTCTTGTACAATCATGGGCTTCCCCTCTTGTTTGACAGCAAGAATATAGAAGCCATGGTTGTCCATCCCTGCTGTTGACAAATGTTGTTTTGACAAAAGAAGATGGGGTAGACAAAGAGACTTTCGTTTCTCATCCACATTTCCTTCCTTTTATGATGTTATCTTATTTTATTGTTAAAGAATGTGGCCATGACTTTTCTTATTTATATTATTCTATTGCTAAAGAATGTGGCCATGACTTTTCTTAATTACTTAATTTTTACTTTTAATCTAGTTCAGTTGTAGATTTGATCTATTATGTGATTTTTCTACTTTTAGTGTAGCTTTTACAGTTCGAGTTTTGATGTGCTTTTCGATGGATCACCCGAAAATCCATTTTTCATCTTTTTGGAATATATTATTAAATATTAACTTGAGCCAATAATTATAATTCGCTTACGATCGTAACTTCATGGCTTGCAACAACTTATATAAAAAAAATGTTCTTTATAAGCTAAATAATGAACCCGTTAAGAATTTTTTCCATAAAATAACGCAGATTGAAATTGAATAATTGCAACATGCATTGAATTATAACATATATTTTTTTATGTACTTTACGCAAGTTTTTAGCTTGGTTTATCAACTTATGAAGGAATGCCAGAGTTTTTGATTGTATAACTGTTAACAAAAGAAATGAATTAAAGCAATCGTCCTAAAAGTTAAAGAACGAGTTATGCTAAACAAAAAATAATATACGGACATCCAAATAAGAGGGAAAGTAGAGCACCTGTGAGATATTGAAGAATCAGAAAGAAAATAACTGAAGAAAGAAGAAAAAAGGCAAGCAGATTTCATCTACATTTTTTACGAAAATGGTCTTTAATGTATTTTTCAAAAGAACATTGGTTTCTGTCTCAAAACCAAACAAGACCTTATTGATGTGACTGGACGTCCTCGAGAAGTCAACGTGGGACTTTGAACCATCAAAGTTGGAAAGAAAGAACCAGGTGAATTTGTAAACAACTTGATGAATAAACTCATGATTCATGGTTCCATCATGTGAATGTTTCTTTAATGATATGTTCATGGTTTTTATCGGTTCGTCAGGGCCTCGAGATCATATTCATATTTCGTTGCCTTCTGTTGTTTGCTGGTTTCTTTGGAAAGGACGTAATGTTGTAAGGTTTGAGGGCGTTTTCTTTGATGCCCTATCTGTTGTGTATCAGGTGGAACATTTTTTAGATAATTTGGGGGTGGCTGGTATATTTAAGAAGGGTCATTTTGTTGGAGATTTGGGGTGTAAATGGTTCAAATATGCTGCTGGTTTTAAGCATAAGGTCTAAGGGCTTGCTATTGCATAGGAGCCTCTTCCTGTTGGTTGTTATAAGCTTAATACGGATGCTAGTATAGTCGATGCTAGAGGTTTTGGTGGGGGATTGGTGAGGGATGGGAATGAAAAATTAATTTTTGCATTTTATAAAAAGTTTGGTGACTCTAATATTTTGTCGGCGAAGGGTCTTTCGCTTCTTTATGGTTTAAAGTTATGTCATTAGCACGGTTATAAATAGGTTTATGTCGAAGTTGATTCGATAGTTTTAGTCTATTTGGTTCAATCAAATGCTTTTGCTAAGTGGCCTATTTGCAATATTCTAAGGGAGATATGATTTTGAATTTCTTCGCTAGTGATAGAGATTCGCCATGTCTATCGTGAGGTTAACTCGGCAGCAGATGCATTGGCTTCAAACTCACTTGGCATGGATTATGTATGGTTTGAATTTCGTGATCTTCCTTCTAATGCTAGGAAATTTACTAGCTTGGATAGTAGATCATTTCCATTTGTATGTAACCAAGTTGTAAAGGAATAAGTACTCATTTATTTTATTTCAGCTTCTTTTAGCTTTTTGATTTTGCTCAAACTCTTTGTAATATTTGTATTCCATTTTTAATAAATATAAGGGGTGGCATCCCTTCCTCGTGTACGAGATTTTGCCAAAAAAAAATTCAAGATTCATCATTGATGCTTCTATTTATTAGTTTTTCATCTTCTCCTCCTTCTCTTTAGAACTCTTTTTTTCCCCATCTCTCTAGAAGTTTGTCAATAAAAATCTCTTTCATCTCTTCCACAGGAGAGAGACAATATCTAGTCTTTCTCCATAGGAGGGAGTACTCTTTTTAGTTTTTAGTTTCTTTTGTTTGAATAAATTCTCTCCTAGAGTTTTCTAATGAGAGATTCTTCTCTCTTAGAATCTCTTAACTAGATTTTATTCTTTGCTGGGTTTTTTCGTAGTGAGTTTTTCTTACTTTTTATCTTTTTAGTGCACTTTGAAATTTTGTAAATTTAGAATCTGATTTCTCAAATATGCAATTTCTTAATTGTTGCAGATCTACATTTCTCTTTGAACTTAAAAAGTTTTAATCAAAATTGACAGTCCAAAGACATGCACAGATGTATTGGATTACAATGGTTTATATGGATGGAAGATACATGGGAACATCAATGTTATCTCTATTTGTATTGATTTCTTAGGTCTATTGTATCTGTTGATTTCAAATCTATATATGTTTGTGTTATATTTGTTTAATGTATTTTTTATCATTAGTATAGATTTATTGAATAAAATAATCTTTTCTATTAAAAAAAGTGGAGTAGTTCAAGATCTCATTAATATTATTGAAATTCCTTGAGAACTTGATGTGGGGTTTAACTGTTGACCTAGGTCCCTAACTTTTGATGTTTACAAAATAAAGGATAATACTAATATCTCTTCAAGAAATACTTTCAACTATGAAACAAATCTGATTCAAAGAATAAGAGCATTTGAAAGAGATAAAGGTAGTTGAAAGCTATCGGACGCTCGCGAAAACAACATCGGACGTCCGATAAACAATGCAACACTTCGGACGCATGAAGAACTCCATCACCGGATGTCCGAAAGAATTAAGATGATTTCTCAAACTCACTGCCTGCTGTCGGACGCAAGCATCAACTGTACCGGATGTCCGATACTCCTAACGGCTAGTTGACTCTTCAACTGCCTTCTATTCGTTGGAAGTATTAATGAAGCACTTTTTTGGTCTCATATAAATAAAGTATGGTCAGAAACTTCAAACAACTTTTGCACATTGAGAATACAAGAGATCAAAAATAGTTTTAGTGAGAAAATATTTTTCAAAAAAGATTTGTACTTTTAGTTGTGTGAAATTCGTATAAACTTTTCTATGTGAGAAACATACTTCAATAGTATAACTTTGTGAGGGTTATCTAGAGTGATAGTAAAACTTCCTAACTTGACCAAGTGTAGATTGGGGTAAGGAGGAAGTGATCCCTCCTTTGTACACAAAGATTGGTTGTATTTGATTAATTTGAAGAAATTTGCTCTATAAAGTAGTATTCAAACTCAAGAGGAGTTTGGAAGTGAAATTGGTTTACTATTCTTTCCTTATTACTTACTATCTTGTGAATCTTAATTGCTTATCTCTTCTACTCCCAAACAATCTTACTTTCTTACTATTTGTTTTATTGTGTGGTCATCGAGAAAAGAGCATAAATTTCATATTGAACAAAAAAATGTCTCATAACTTGATTAGTTTTTAAATAACCTAATTCACCCCCCTCTTAAGTTGTCTTCGATCCTTCAATTTTAGTGAGAAAATACTCTTCAAAGAAGATTTGTACTCTTAGTTGTGTGAAATTCGTATAAGCTTTTCTTGTATGAGAAAAATACTTTAATAGTGTAGCTTTGTGAGGGTTATCCAGAGTGATAGTAAAACTTCCTAACTTAACCAAGTGTAACTTGGGGCAAGAATGAAGTGATCCTTCTTTTGTACACAAAGATTGGTTGTATTTGATCAACTTGAAGAAATTTGCTCTATAAAATAGTATTCAAGGTCAAGAGGAGTTTGGAAGTGAAGTTGGTTTGCTATTCTTTCCTTATTACTTACTATCTTGTGAAGTTTAATTGCTTATCTCTTCTACTCCCAAACAATCTTATTTTCGTACTATTTGTTTCATTATGTGGTCATTCAGAAAAGAGCGTAAATTTCATATTGAGCAAAAAAGTCTCTCATAACTTGATTAGTTTTCAAATAAGCTAATTCACCCCCCTCTTAGGTTGTTTTCGATCCTTACAATTTGTATCAAAACTTGGTATCCTAGAGATTAAACTCAAGCGGTTTAGGAGTAAAGATGACAACCAACAATGCCATATTTTTTGAAGGACAATCGGTGATTAGACCTCCAATGTTTAATGGATCAAATTATGTGAGTTGAAAAGAAAGAATGATTATCTTCTTGCAATCGATTGATATTGAATTGTGGTTTATTGTTAATGAAGGTCCATATAATACCTCTATAGTAAATGAAAACACTCATAGATCTAAACCAAAAACAAGAAATGAATTGACTGTAGATGATTGAAATCATCTCACCTTAAATGCAAAAGTTATGAATGTGTTATATAATACTTTAGACTCAAATGAATCTATTAGAGTCAAGGGTTGTAAGTCAGCTAAGAAAATTTGAAATAAATTGAGAGAAATTCATGAAGGTAGTGAAAATGTTAGAGAATAAAAGAAATCTATCTTGGTTACTAAGTATGAGTTGTTTAAGATGGAATCTCATGAAAATATTGATAAAATGTATTGTAAATTCAATGATCTTATTAAGGATTTAGAGGTGCTAGAAAAGAAATACTCCTTAGGAGAGAAAAATAGAAAAATCTTGAATGCTTTGTCCAAGAATTGGGAGAGTAAGATGACTGCTATTGAAGAGGTTAAAGATTTGAATTCTATGCCTATTGAATCTTTTATTAATTCTCTAATCTCTTATGAGCTAAAACTTAAGATTAAAGTACAAGAAGAAAAAGATACAAAGTTAAAAAGGAGTGTTACTCTAAAAGTATCTCAAGATAAAAATGACTCGACTTCCTTGGATAAAAAAGTTATGAATGTGGATGACAATGATCTAACTCTCATTACAAAAAATTTCAAAAGAATCCTCAACAAAAGAAGATTCAGAAAAGGAGGAACTAACAATCCGAATCCCAATCAATTCAACAATGCAAAAAACAATGGAAAGCTAGAGATCAACAAAAAACAAGGTAACAAATATTATGAATGCGGTCAATTTGGACACTACACGAGTGAGTGTCCAATGAAGAAGAAGAAAGAAAGAAGCAAATCAAGATTCAAAAACTTCCAATTCATATGGAATGAGTGCAACTCTGATGGTGAAATTGAAGAGGAAGAAGAATCTGCTCAATTGACTTTTATGGCCATTGGAGATAATGAAATAACAACTTGTAACATTCAATTTGAAAGTGATGATGAAAGTGATGATGATCTTAAATCTTTCATTGAAAAATTACATGATAGTTTGAAAGAATTTTATAATAGAAACAAGGAATTAAAATACAAAATTAGTTTTCTTCTTCAGAATAATGCACGCCTTTTTCAAGAAAACAAGAAACTGAAAATTGAAAATAATTTCTTGAAAAAGAATGAAATTGATTTATAACATAAGTTTGATAGAAAAATAAGGATTTGTGAAATGTTCAAAGAGAAACAAGATGATCTGAAAAGAAGAATGGATAATTTAAATGAATTTTTTCAATATAAAAAACAAAACTGTTTCTAAAGAAATGGAACAAAGTCTCATCTTGGCACTTATGAGAAGAAGATAAATTTTAGTGCAAATGATTTTGCTGTTTATAAGAGAAGATAAGTAAGATTTATTAAATCTGTTTATGCAAATAACTCGTTGGTTATGTGTAATTTTTGTTGTCAAAAAGATCACATAAAAAGCAATTACTATGTGAGAAAAAACATGAGAAGATGCATAAAATGTATGTGGATAATTAAACATGATACTAACTCTCAAGAACTCAAAAATTAATAGGTACCATATATTAATTCTTGAACTCTTGAGTAGGTGAATTTAGTGAACATTATTAAGGAATCAAAGTGGTTTATAGACAGTGAATGTTCAAGACACATGACCAGTGATCCATCACAATTCATCAAATTCAAACCAAAGTCTAGTGACATAGTGACATTTGGAGGTAACGTGTTTCTACCTCAAGACCATTGGAGTTTTTACATCTTGATTTGTTTGGTCCTACACAAATTACTAGTTTGAGTGGTAAGAGATATTGTTTAGTCATTATTGATGATTATTCTAAATACACTTGAGTGATTTTTCTTACTCACAAAGATGATACTTTCAAAAAATTTCGTTTTCCTATTTGTAAAAATTCAAAATCTGCTTAGTTTGAATATTGTTAAAATTAGAAGTGTCAATTATTCAAAATTTAAATGTTGTGACTTTTTCAAATTTTGTGATTACACTTTAGACACTCTAGAGTCATTTGCACTTCATATTAGGATGCATCTTTTGTATTTTCTCTTTTGATGTTTCAGGTACTCTGTACTAATGGATTTTGGTTAACATTGATGGTTTTTAGTTGAATTGCTAATGTATTTTGGTTGATATTTCTCTGTTTGGTACTTCTTTTGGTATTAATTCTCTTTTTTTGGCTCATGATTGATGTTGGTATGTTGGTGATTGCTGAATTCTAGTATCATTTCTTTGTTTATGATTGGTATTTTGGATTCTCTGTTATGACAACTACATTATGGATTATGGTTGCTGGATTTTACTCTCATCTTATGATGACAAAAAGGGGGAGAAATTAATGCTATGTGAAAGGGGAAATTATTCTGAAATTATAAGTTTGGCACTTAAAATTTTTGATGCAATGAATGAGGGGGAGTTTATACTCATATGCTCAATCTTTTTTCTTTTTTCCATCCATTGTTTTGTCATCATCAAAAAGTGGGAGAATGTTGACCTTGGTCCTTAACTTTTGATGTTTACAAAACAATGAATGATACTAATATCTCTTCAAGAAATACTTTCACCTATGATGCAAATTTGATTCAAAGAACAAGAGCATTTGAAAGAGATAAAGGAAGTTGAAAACCGTCGGACGCTCGCGAAGACAATATCGGACATCTGATAAACAATGCAACACTTCGGACGCATGAAGAACTCCATCACCGGACGTCCGAAAGAATTAAGATGATTTCTCAAACTCACTATCTGCTGTCGGACGCAAGCTCAGCTATACTGGACGTCCGATACTCCCAACCTGTCTGCTGTCGGATGCAAGCATCAGTTGTACTGAAAATCCGATACTCCCAACGGCTAGTTGACTCTTCAACTGCCTTCTATCCATTGGAAGTATTAATGAAACACTTTCTTGGTCTCATATAAATAGAGTATGGTCAGAAATTTCAAACAACTTTTGCACATTGAGAATACAAGAGATCAAGAATAGTTTTAGTGAGAAAATACTGTTCAAAGAATATTTGTACTTTTAGTTGTGTGAAATTCATATAAACTTTTCTTGTGTGAGAAAAATACTTCAATAGTGTAGTTTTGTGAGGGTTATCCAGAGTGACAATAAAACTTCCTAACTTGACCAAGTGTAACTTGGGGCAAGGAGGAAGTGATCCTTCTTTTGTACACAAAAATTGGTTGTATTTGATCAATTTGAAGAAACTTGCTCTATAAAGTAGTATTCAAACTCAAGAGCAGTTTGGAAGTGAAATTGGTTTTCTATTCTTTCCTTATTACTTACTATTTTGTGAATCTTAATTGCTTATCTCTTCTACTCCCAAGCAATCTTGCTTTCTTACTATTTGTTTTATTGTGTGGTCATCTAGAAAAGAGAGTAAATTTCATATTGAACAAAAAAGTGTCTCATAATTTGATTAGTTTTTCAATAACCTAATTCACCCCCCCCCCCTCTTAGGTTGTTTTCGATCCTTACATTAATATGTGAGATGAAGGCTAAATGGCAATTGAAAAAAGTTTAATGGGTAACAATTATTGTAATTTGTAAATTGCAAGAAAGTTAAGTGCTTTCTCCATCTTTTTGAAGTGTCGTACATCCAACTTTTGCATGTTTTAAAATATTTTTCATGTTCATGGATGAAATAGAATAAGAATTTTTTCTCTCTTCCTTCTTTCTAGAAAAGAACTCTCTAACTAAAACTTTTTTCAACTTTCCCATGGGAGAGGGATCAAATTTTTCTGATATTTTCCCATGGGAGAATCCCTCTCTATAGTTTTTTTTTATTTGTGTGAATAAAATTTCTTCTAAAATTTTCTAGTTAGAGTTTCTTCTATCCTAGGGTTGCCTAATGAGAGTTTATTTTTTCCTAAATTTTTTAGTAAGGATGGCAATTAGGGCGGGTGTTCGGGGGGGCTAATGGGGTAGGTGTTGGGGCGAGGGGCAGGGGTGCCCGCGAGGGCCTAATAGGAAGAGGGTGGGGCAGGGGGGAATTTTTCCCCCCGTTAAGAAAGAGGGCCATAAGAGCTCGAAAATTATTTGTATAATATATGTTTTCGTCTAGAAATTTGAATGTGTTGCAATCTGCTTGTTATTATTTAATTTATGTGTTTACTTGTTTTTTGTGATTAAACAAGTTGAATGTACCATAAATTAGAGTAGGATCAACCCTTATAGGAATTAACACTAACTATAGTAAGAAATTAGTAGGGTCATGCATGATTGACAAGTGGTGTAGAGTGTGTGCCAAGTGTTGGTTACCTTGCAAGACACAAAACTCTTTTTGACCAGAAAAATTGTGTCTTGCCTCCATTATCCGAGAGAGTAAAGAGTTTGAGAGATCTCTTCCTCCTCCATTTTCCAGCCTAGAAAGTAGAGAGAATTGAGAGAAAAACTTGTGTCTTGCACCAACCATTCAGCCGAGAGAGAATAGAGAGTGAAGGCAAGAGAGGAAGCTATCCATCCAACCTGTTTGAACCGAGGGGAAGAAGGGAAGTGAGCCAACTTTCCAGCTTGAATTGTAGCAAAAAGATAAGGTATTATGGCTAAGAAAATTTCAGTTTTTTCACATACTTGAGGGAGATGTGGATGCATGCTTGATTTGAAGATGGATAGAAGTAGAAAGCGGTGGTAGAAACCTATATGTTGCTGGAAATTTTAGTTCTTAAGCATGTGATGGATAGTCTTGTTCCACAGCTTTTCATTTAGATTTTTGGAGGAATTTTACTAGGAATACATGATATATGTCTTATTTCTTGCTTTGCATGATATATATAGTATGTTTACCTTTGAATCTAGTGGAAAGTTGATAACTTGGATGGAAAAAGTTTAAAGGAACTGCTGGAAAACTTGTTTGACTGGCCAAGTGAGGTAGAGAGAATTTTTCAGTTTTTCTCTGTGAATTTTTGGCTGCAAAATTTCATATTGTTGTTCAATATACTTTATAACACATTAATCTTCACATGGATGTTGGATTTGAGTGAAAAATAAAGAGTTTAATTGGAGAAAAATTCGTTTAACAAACTGTCTTCTTGTTGGAACTTTTTCCAGCTTTGAGCCGTGGAGAAAGCTTGAATTTTCAGCTCTTGGTTGCAATTTTTGTTGAGTTTTTCTAGAAAATGCTTGATTAATACCCCACCTCATGTTATGGGTGCTGTTTTTCTGCTGGAAATTTCCAGTTTGAACTGTAGGATGTGAGCTGTGTTTTTCAGCTTGTAACTTCCATTTTGTTGAGATTTTTCTAGAAAATTCATGCCTTATAGTCACCTTATGATATATTGCATGATTTATGCTTGAATCAAGAAGGAAAGTTGAGATTTTGGTTAGAAATCAACATGCATGTAGCCTATTTTGGGATAAAAATTTCCAACCCTGAATCATGGTTAAATTTCAATCTTTATTTCGAAATTTTGTTGCCATTTTACTGTAAATTCATGTGATATACATGTTAATGGGTAATGACAAGTTTTGCCATGCTAAATCTAAAAGCTATAAGAGAAAATTTGAATCGAAATGCTAGAATTTTCTGCTTGAAGCCCGAAGGTCACTGTAACCACCATTTTATTTCAGATTTAACAATAAAATGTTGGCTGCAAACATGCACATATTGGCTTATTAAACTTTTAATGCTTTAATCATGACATGCATGAATAAATTTACTGTTTTTGGAGAAAATTTTGATGTAATCTTGGTGAGAAAATTCTATCAAAAGAAGCCAAGAGTGAGGGTAAGGTTTCCAATCTTATTTCCAAGAATTTGGTTACAAACCTTTATACCTTTTTACTCACATGTTTGATAACCCTTTTAAACTAGAGTTTCATGTATTATTGCACTTGATTTGACTATGATAATTTAGCAATTTTGGAAAGAAAGTTAGTAGTGTCGAAAGGTCTAGTAATTATAGTTTGGGCATGTTCCAGGAGTCGATGGTGAGGTAGAAGGAAACCTGGAAGTCGAGGCATGACTTTTCACTCGATTTGGTGAGTGTTCTATATTTGTTTGTAATGATTGAAAACATGATGAACGATAAATGTTATGTGTTTAGTTGAATAATAATTGTTGGATTATTGATGTTTGAATTGTTTAGAATGGCGTTTAATAATTGCTACTATTTTACTGAAAGACGAGCGCATATTTTATTGCACTCGACATAAGAGAATTTTGGAAATATCATTAGTGAATCATTGTAAAGTGTACCTCAATTGTCTCTCGCCTTCTAAGTCGAGGATGTACTTTATTGCACTCGCTTGGTTGAGTTTAAAGGTTGATAATTAAACAAGTAATACTGTAACTATGCATGACCGTTATTGGGTTCGAACCCCATCGATGGTCGGCCTATTCGAGCCAGCAACGGGCTTGGTCAAATAGGTCGATAGTTCTTGGATACTGTTTATTGGTATACTCGATTATTACCCACCGAGGTGATCACCAAACACTGGAAGGAGGAGAATGTTGGATACTGTTGACTTGGGGAAGTGATTCATGATTGAAGGGGATTGTATACCATTGTGGAGGATATAAGAAGGAGATTGGTGGACTGTGAAGTGATTGTAGGAAGTCGTGAAATGAATTACTTAATGGAGCTAAGTACTACATCTGAAAGTGGATGGGAGCCACCTCTAGAGTCCGTATCAGTGCTATATCTTTTGATATTGATTGTGCTATTTGTTAAGAATTGTTTCACAAATTATCCTATTATTAATTGGTTTTTATTCCGGTTATATTACTGAATTTATGAAATTGCGTGTTTAAAATTACTTGTTTTCTTAGAACCTCACTAGACGTAAACTCACCATTTTAGTTTATTTTCCTTAACAGGGGTTGGAAACGTGGAACCAAGAAATAGTGAATTTGAGATTTGAAATCTTTGATTTAAGTAAATTGCAATCCTATTTGTATTTAGTGAATTGATTGAACAACTTATATTTTGATCCATTTAGTTGGACACATAAGTATGGATGATTTGGAATGTTGGATGGTTTGTAATGTTTAATTGTAGTGTTTTAATGCTTATTTTGGAGTTAATGCTATTGATTGGAAGATTTTGAATGAGTTTTGACGAGAATTAGGCAAGCTATTTGTTAAACTTTAGGGTACGCCCTAAGGGAAGGTAAGGTCATCACAGAAGTAAGGGGCGGGGGAGTATACCCCCAACCCGCCACCCATTAAAAAAATTATATACACACACATATATATAATATTTAATTTAATTTGTTACAAAATTATAATAATATTATTATTAGTTATAAGTGTTATATAATACATATTAGCATATGTAATATAATTGATACTATCAATTATATGAATAATTATACATGTCTACTAATAGAAATTATTAATTAGTTATACTAAATTTACTAATACATTTATCCTATATTCCTAATTACACTTAACACAATAACACTTTTTTCTCAAAAAAATACAATAATGACTTAGTGATTGTATTTGCTTCAAAAGTGAAAACTTGACTACTTTAGTTGCATTTGTTTCATCATGTTGGATTGTATTCAAATAGTTTTTTGGATTGATTTTATGGGTTTCAATTGTAAAATTACAATGGCTAATGACTCAATGATGTATTGATATTTTAGTAATTGATTGCTTGTAAAAATTTGACTGTAATGAAATTATATGACAAATTTTATTAGTTCCACAGGGGAAGTGGGGCAGGACAGCAGAAGGGGGAATTAGTGGGCAGCAGGTCCCCTGCCCCCACCCCTTTGCCATTCCTACTTTTTAGTGAGATTTTTATTCTTTCCTATGAATTTCTAGTGAAAGTTTTTGATAGTTTTTTTTTTCAATTTTCTTTTATTAAATCCGAGTTTTTTCAAATTTTGATTATCAGATCTGGAATTTTTTTGGAACTATTCGATAGATCTCATCATAATATCTAGATTTAAAACAGTTAATCAACAGATTCGACAATTGGAAGCATGCACAGATGTCCGTGGAGGTACAATTACTTTAGCTCATTTTAAAATTTGGGGCTTTATACTGCAATTTTTAACTATTCTTCTGCTCTTCAAATGTATAGCATTTATTTTTCAAATCTGTTCTTTGATATCTATATATGTTTAATGAAATTATAATGTTTTATCAATAAAAATATTTTTCAGGTTCAAATAGTCAAAGCATAAGTTTACTCGTTCCTCTCTGTTATGCCTTTGTGTTTTTGTCGATAAAGTCTATCATAAAATTCAAAATTTGAATTTGAATAGTAAAGTTTGAAAGATCTAAATAACTATCAGTATCAATACACTAATGTCAAGATCTGCTTAATTCTCAAAAAGTAGATTGTTTAACTTTTAATATTTCCAAACAATAAGTGTCTACATCTCTATGACTAGTACAAAAGAGAATTAGTGTAAAATATATATATATATACGTTGACAGTGTATAAAAAAATTATCTATATCCATACGGAAAATGACCAATTTCATCCCTAAATTTTTTTTATTGGTAGCGATTTATTTCTGAAGTATGTTCTTGAAGCTCAGAGCAACATTTATGAATGGCAGATATTGACATAAAAGGGCAAACTGGCAAGAAGAAAAATATGCACGCGAACAAAGGGCAACTATAGTATCTAGGTATATACCTATCTATAATTGAGAAGGTAGATTCATGATGGCTTAAGTTGAGAATCATTGGAGGTGTTAACGGCAGAGTAAATCTGAAATTTTGCCACTTGGAAAATATAAAAATCCAAATAAAATGTTGAGTGATTGAGAATGTAGGTTCATGAAGGTTGTATAACTTCAAAAAGGAGCTCTAACCACTAGAGGTGCTGGAATATCAATCTAGTGCAGAGAGTTTGTAATCCCTAACTATGAAAAGAAATAAAGAAAGGAAGAGCAGTAATAAAACTTTGTTACAATTGAATAATATATTCAATTCGCACACATTTCTGAAGCATTTGTCCAATGACTTACAAAAATTGAAAGAGAGTTCAGAAGTTGAATACAAAAAATTCCTCAATCTTTACCTGGCGGATTCCATCAACCAAATGAATGTTACGCAACGTTACGCAACTATGCTAAGGTGGATAAATGACATGCAAGATCCACATTCGCATCCACACAATTGAACACATCAATATGTTATCAAAGGTGAATGATCCAAAATTCATTGACGGTGATAACAAAATACAAGCAATACTCAGCTGTAAAAGCAGACAAAACAGTAAGTCCATCAAATGCTCTTCATTATGGATTGGCAGTAGCAGTAATTCCATTAACTTGCCAGAAAATCAGATGTTTCATCTGTTAGTGTTAAGGTTTTGTCTTTCCATTTCAACAATTCCTAAAATGAAGTGTTTTGCTCTAATGCATCCCAACTTTCTGAACGAATACATAATCTATGATCAGAAAAAAGATCATATTCTACATGATGCATTTATTTGTTACTTTATCTAACTCCAATAGAAGGAAACTTATCTTCGTAATGGCGCAACCTATAGTTATAAAAGACATGCTTTGATGCTTAAATGGTTAAGGGATGTACCTTGAATCAAGTCAAGCATAGCGAGAACATTTTCAGAATTATCAAAATCAATCACAAAGTACAATGTACCATAATGCTTGTAAACAAATCTGGTATCCTGAAATAAGGAAGAAAGCATGATTAGTTTTCTGAATCCCTTTTACAAATTTAGAGCTGGAACAAAGTGCTGATCAACCCACATAACAAAGACTCAAAAAAGTTAAGAAAGAAAGAAAAACAGTGCACTATGCAGTATAAGAGCAAGAATTACCGGGCTTAAAGTTGATTGGACCTCAACAAAGTTGCCAACATTTTGAGGCCTGCTGGAGTAGTTGGCTACCAAATAGTGGGGAAACGTTGTCTCAGCGTCAATTCTGTGCCTAGCTGACATTTTAGCGAGGAACTGAAGAGAACAATCTTGAAATTTTGAGAAAATGTAAATTTTTGCCATACATCAAAAACCTTCCAGTGAAGATTTTAATATCTTTGTTAATGTATTTTTACTAAACCGCAATCACCAGGGTTTGGGTTCACTAACTTGTCCTAAATCAATTAGCGTCTCTGCATAACTTGAGCAGAAATAGAGCTTGCTTAATTAGATTGTTGAATGTTATTGATGTAAAACAAATCCCTAGAGATTGTTGACCAATGCCTGAACTAGTCAGGACTTCCACCAGATACCAGGCTGAGGATCTGTATCATGCCCTTCAGCCACCCAAAGCACAAGAAACCGATTTGGTGGGGGGCCGGGGGGGGGGGGGGGGGCGGGTTTGGATAGCCCCAAAAAAAATGTTGGAAATGTACCACCTAAAATACACCCCGCTGTAACAAAACAATGCACTTAAGATTCAAATACTGTAGTAAGACACTAGAGAATATCCTCTGTTTTTCCAAATACAAATTTCTATGAACATTTGTCTGGCTAAAGCTTTCCATAATCTCTTAATCCCAAGGCAGATGAAAGTGCACAATTAAGACATCTAGAGGTTTACACTGGTCAGTAAAAACTAAACAACAAGGTCTTGTGCCAATGATGTTATCCAAGACAGTGCAGCCTAATCAAGCATATAGATGCGAGAGGCAATATCTTGGACCAACCAATCAAATCCATCAAGTAACCCCTCTCCAGTGTATGCACTACATCCCACAATTCTCCAATGTCGACTTTTATCCATAGCTTCTAAGTTGAGTACCTAATCAATAAAACAAGAAGAAGATGAGTAAAGGATTTGGTCTCAACATTGTACAGTTTTATTCATATGATTCAGGAATATATATCCACTCCAGAAACACTGCTCTCATATGAATCAGGAATATGAAGCAAATCCAGATATAGACTGCCATCCTGCATGTATAATCCTTAGGCCTCCATTCTCTTCAATTATAGGAGAAGAAACAAAAATAGAAGAAAAAATAAGAAGATTATTCTAGCAAAAAGGAACCTGATTTGATGGCCTTCAGGCTTACTTTAGCTATTTCATCCGGAGAGAGAGAACCTTGTATATCCTGCTTGTTTGCAAAAATCAACAATGATGCTCCTGATAGCCTCTGTCATTTCACATCAAAAAAGCAGAGAGAGAGAGAGAGAGAGAGTGTGTGTGAGTGAGTGAGTGTTACAAATCCAACAATTTCAAAAACAATCTAAACATTTTTTGGAAAGTAAGTGTACAGCTTTTCAATCCAGGAAACTGAGGCAGTTTTATGGACCAGTGACATTAGACAACATTATTTGCACAGGATTTTGATAGGTATAGACAGGGAAAGGGACAAACTTGCCTTTCCCAATTTATACCGGGTGAGTAAGAAATGAGCTAATCAAATTTTTATCCCCATATACCAAAAATAGAGAAACTGTTAAGATTAGGAAACTAGGACTTGAAGGCTATGAGGTCACCATAGAATGGCACTTTGTGTCTTCTACTTCAAACAACTGGATAAGGTATACAGATATTTTTTATCTTTCATTCTTTCTAGTCATGACCATGTCAATTTGCCAAGTTCCAAGTACAATACCTCAGCATGGGATATCACTAGTCTGAAGATTTTTATGCTGAAGGGGGAAACATTGTTATATCCTTCCCCACATAACAATGATGCGTGTTATGATGTCCATGAGATTACCAAGTCGACCATATGAAATGGAGCAGTATGCCACAAATAGCAAAATTGAAAGTGAATAAATTGTAATTGTGGATGTCAGGGTGATCAGTTAAAGCTATGGTAGGAAATTAATCACTGTCAAAATTTAGCAAAATGAAAATGTAATCCATAGCCTAACTAAAGACCACAAGTTTCTTCTTTTAAATAGGAAAACAGGTCTCAAACTGAGCAAAACAATTACGAACATAAGATATACCTCTTCTTTCAAAAGATTATGCAATTCATATTTGCAGTCATCTAGCCTTCTAAGATCTGAACTGTCCACAACCCAAACCAATCCATCAGTCTGCTCGAAATAGTTCCTCCAGTAAGATCTAATTGTTTTCTGTCCCCCAACATCCCAAATATTCAGAGTATACCTGCCAATTACACAGTTTAATCTAGCAGCTCATCCTTCAAAACCACAACCAACAGAGAAATCAAATTTAATTAGAGTTAATACAACTGATAGGACTCAATGTTCTATTTTCAACTATATCCACAAAAATTCCTTCTTCACGATCCACACCAATTTCATATAAGATCCACTAAAGTTCTCAAGCAATATAATGACAGAACAAGCTCATTTTATCTTTAACAGAGACAAACTGAAGCCCCAACTTCTGCACCCAGAACATGGTCGCCCATGTGATTGCTACATTGCCTCTTCAGAATGAAAACCCCAGAAAGCCCATCCAGATATTATAATGAAAAAGAAGCTCTGCAAGTGAGACTACAGTCAAGCCATTAAAAAAAAATCCCCTTCTTAAAGATGTCTCAAATATCCTTTCTTTTTTTTTCTTTTTCTCCAGAAATATTAAAAATAGATATGAACAAGCCGAAACTTCAAAAAAGTAGCAAAAATTTGGAGAAGCAAGAAGAATACTTTTCATAGATAATAGTCTTGATGTTGAAGCCAAGCGTGGGACTAATAACACTGGTGTCTTCCCCATTAATTTTCATCACAATTGTCGTCTTACCAGAGTTATCCAGGCCTCTGTCTCAAGAATAAAATCAAAGCTGAAGGTTAGATCTAAAGACTGAACTTGAAAAATGACAAAACAAAGGAAAGGGGTAACTGGGCTCTCGATACATACACCATAAGAATCCGCATTTCCTTTTCTTTACGCTTGATCTTCCGAATTATGCTCAGAAGCCCCATTAGCTGCTAGCTTCTCAACAATGGAAGACAGATCAGGTTTTTCAGTGGAATTTGATTCAATCCTGGAGAATAAGTTGACAAGGTACTCTAGCAATTAAAACGTAAAATCCAAAAATGGTGTTCTCATTGCTACCTTCTGCAATTAGGATTAAACATTTGAATTCAAGGAAAAAGGTTTAATAGTGCTTGAAGACGTGATATGATGGATCTATTAAGGTGTCCCTTGTTGTTAGTACTAAACTTTTTTATTTCAAATCCATTCAGATACATTTTAATAAATGCATAGTTTAAGTATTGAAAGGTTCTTAAGGTCAATAATTATCTGATCTGGTTCCCAAATTTTGATATTTTTTTATTACCCGGTAAAAGTTACATGTTAGCATCCGCTTTTAACTCAATTTTGTGGTAAACTTAAGATCTCAAATGCAACAATGTTCTTCTTATGATGGAAACAACAAGAAGTACACGACATGAACCCAAATAAAGATGCACCAAAAGGGTGGGAATAGATCAATTCAAACCAAGTCAGGCAGCTAGTTTGCGCTAGCAGAGTACAGATGGGAATAAGTTGGGGTACAAATAAGAATAAACACAGTTAAGTAAACTATACAACTCCGAACAGAACAACAAAGAAAGCAAATAGACAAATCACAATGCTCTACTACATGTTTTGAGAAGCTAATTGGGATTCATAAAAATGAAAAATACATAAGGTGACTGCACATAATCAAAGTTGCCGCAAAACCAGGATAAAACCCCAACGCAATTTTTTTTTCACTTCCCAACTTAATGATTAAACACTTTTCACTAGCTACTATTGAGCTCTCGAATAGATAATTTTACATTTCTTTTTGGCATATCATCAAACATCTACTACGCACAAATCATAAATGCAGCTGAATGCCCAAACAAACCCATTTCAACTCTGGGCCAAACTAAAAGACTTCTCTGTTTTCCCAAAATTAATCAAAGACAATGCAAGAAATATACGCCAAAAACAATAAGAAACTAATCTCCGTACCAATCTTTAGGCCAATCTTGTCTCGTCAAGACCCCTTAAAAGTACAGAAAGCGGGTGGCGGAGAAGGCGAAGGGCGATTGATGCTTCCTCAAGCAAGGAGAAGGTTGTCGCGGCAGGGGAGGCTAGGTTGGCCGATGGGTAGTGACATAAAATAAATTCAGATACACCTGTATGCATTGCAATTTTTTTGAAGTTTTTTAGAAAATATATTGTAATAATTTAATACATATGAGGTAAAAAAATAATTGAAAGTTTATTTACGAAAAACGTAAAAATATTGTGATGGAAAATGGCTTCCCAAATAAGGCTCTGTCATGTGTGAGTTAATTTGGAATTAATTAACCTTTTTTTTTCAAAAAATTAATTGCTGGCGTATAATCAAATTCCGGTACCAATTGACAAATATTAATTAATAAGACTAAATGTCCTTAGAAATTGATCATTTGAGATTGTATTTATTTTTGTCTAAACTTTAGCTATTAGAACTGCTTGTACCTCGAATATTTGGAACAATTTCGATGAATTGATTAACCGCTTTGTTTTTCAATGAATTCTTTTTTAGTAGAATTTCTATAAAGGATCTTCCTTCTTTGTTTTTCGATTTTCGTAGATCTATAGACAAATACTTTAATGTATTAAGTGACAAAAAAAAGAAAAATATTTTAGAATCCACCTACAAAAAGTGAATGTAAATTAGATTTCACCTACCACAAGCGACGGTAAATCATGACATTACTAAATCATATATACAAACATAGAAATTCCTAAAATCAAGGAGATATTCTTCAGTTTATTTGTGTGTTTACTCACATATTGCTTACTATAGGATTTTTCAATACTTTAATATACTTATTACATATCTTGCATAAATAAGTGGAATCTATAGTTCAAAATTGGGATAATTTCAGAAACCTCCCTTGAGGTTTTTGACAATTTCACTCGGCTGCCTCCAATTTTAGAAAATTACACTGACCTCCCTCGATTCAATAAAATGACTACAATACCCTCTATTTAATAGATAATTTACCATATATGTGGGATACAAAAACCAAACCAAAAGTAAAAGAAAAAATGAAAACCTGCAACAACTCATCATCATCCTCAACCCTACTTTAATTAATACCAGTTTCTTTTTTCTTTTCCTCCCTTTTTTTCTACATCTTATAATTCTTTCCTTCCTACCTATAATCTCATAGTTTTTTCCACCAATCAATTACATTACTATGCAAACCTAACCAAATTGTTTATTTCTTGTATATTTCTCTCTTTCCGTGGTACTTAACTATTAGCCCCTCTTGTTTATTTCTTCTTGTGTTATAATTCGCATACATTAAAGAATCAAAATTTCGAAAATTACAAATTGAGGGAGCAAATGAAAATTTTTATGGTCAAATTAGATGGAGATGATGAAAATGGTTGTGATGGAGGGGAAAAAAATGAAATTAAAGAGTTATGGTTGGAAGAGAAAAAGGGACAAATTTGGGTTATGCTACTATGTCTATTACGCACTAGAATCTAGTATCTTTATTTGGTTTCATTTTTGTTTGATTTACAAGTATTGATGGTGGTTTGTCACAAAAATTAGTTTCTCTGTTCGTAATGCCACTTGAGTATAGGGTTGCTCTTGGCAGGCATTAATAATGGTTAGCTAGGTCCTTTTATGTTCAAGGAAGATAATAGGTGATAGGTGTTGGGTTCATAATTTGAGATGTGAGATTAGTCAATAGACAAAAATATAGTGTTACTTTGGGGCGGGAAGCTTTTTGAGGGTATTTTAGTTGGTGGTGGTTGTTATGGTTGATTTGTAGAGGAAGTGATTTAGGTTGAGTTTGGGATTTTGATGATGCCGAAATTGATAGAATTTAGGGATTAACTTGGAGTGCGATTTTACTAAATTTTGGGATTTTAGTGATGCCAAAATTAATAGAATTTGGGGATTAAGTTGGAGTTTGCTTGAACAAGTTGATGAGGTTTTGGATTTACAATTATCATGGAAGCATAGCAAGTCTAGATGAAAGTGTTCCTTTTTTTTTTTGGTTAAATTGTTCACTAAACCTTTTTTTCACTTTGTTTTGATGTATGACATTGTATAAGGATATTTTAGGATACTTAAATATAATTCTAGCCTGATGGGTCTCTAATGTTACTTAAACACTAAAAGTAAGGAGGTCAATGTAACTTTTCAAAATTGGGGGGAGCTGAGTGAAGTTGCCAGAAACCTCAAGGGAGGTTTCTGAAATCATCCCTTCAAAATTTTGTTATGGTATAAGAGCTATCACGGCAAAATTCATCCCTGTTAAAAGAATATATAAATAATGAACGATACTTTACTATCCACAATCAATGCATTGAAAAACTAATCCAAAAATAAAATTTTGATGCTCACCAATTTCCAATGATTGTAACCAAAAAAAAAAAAAACTATTGTTTGACCACATCTAATAGTATATAAAGTGGTTTCTTTGGAGCTATTAGAATTAGAATAAGAAGTGAATTGCATTGAATTGACAAAAAAATTTTGAAAAGATTTACGCATCACTTCTTTAAAATCCCAAAAATCAGTTGATGTTTTCAAGTTGCTTTTGAAAACTTTTATGGTTGAATTCTAAGCAATGAACTATCGTTAGAAATTTTTAGACCCTACGTATATTTTGCCAAGTCTCCCTTTTTCTTTGCAGGGCAAAATACGTAGAATTAAGAGATTTAACGACAATGGCATTGCATGAGTTCGTTTTTTTTTTAATACCTTCAACCCTCCCCATACCCTTTTCATCCACCAACTACATCCAAAATTCGAATCTTAAATTTCATAGTGCGGAAAATTCTAAAACCTCTCCCCTAACCTCAGAGCCAATTTCAATGATTAATAACATTACATGAGTTCACTTACATCAACAGTTCCTCATCTTATAGGACTTTTTTTTTTGAGGATAAAGATAAATACTTTCATTCATTCATTCATTTAAATCAGATATAGCATCAACCAAAAGGAGGGAAAATTATCCCACCATACAAATTTCCGCTCTAAGCTAACTGCTACTTTGGCTAACATATTAGCAGATTTGTTCGCTTTTTTTTTTTTTTTTTTTACAATAACTTTAGAAATATTATTGATATCAAAACAAGCTATACAACCTTGAGCACAGCCTCATATCGAGCTTTACAAACGTGTACTTAGACACTGAGGATTCAAGTATTTCTCATATTGTATTAACTTAGCAGCATAAGAGCATCATTCTACTTGTCATACTATTTTGGTGAGATGTCAAACTAAATGAGCATTTCATAAACAATGATCCTAATATTTGAATGCCCTCCAGTTGAGTAAAAAGTCGTCTTGTACTTTGTTCGTCTTCAAACAGCGCAGCAATTGTGGAGATGAAAGTTGCACTTTCACTTCCAGGCTCCAGCCAATGTTTCTCCTTTGCTTTACACAATGCCAGTTGGATCGCTTCAGCATAATCCAGCCAATGTTTCTCCTTTGTTCGCTGTTCTACATACATGTGAAATCTTGCACATTCTGGAAACTCTTTTGCAATTTTCTAGCTTTGTCAACCAGACTGCCTGGCATAGATAAGTCTGCCTCGAGATAAGTCTGCCTCGTCACTAATCAATCTTTTAACTGACATTGACAGAATCACCCTCCAAGATGAACTCTTCTATCCCAACTTCTAGTCCCATTGCAACCATTGATAATTGCACTGAATTCAGCATGTTCAGCAGCTAATACTTTACCACTCCCTTCTGCAAAAAGCTGCCATAATATGATCATCTTCATCCCTAACAATACCCTCCAATTCCTCGGCTATCTTGAGTCCATGCTGCATTAATATTTAGCTTCAAGAGACCATGCACAGGAGTTTGCCTCATCTTATAGAACTCAACTATGAGGGAGACAGCAGCGGTAACAATCTAGAAATCAAGATAATGGTTTTCTTAAAACATTCATTTTGAATCAAGATACAATAACAAAATGGACAAACTCTCTCGAGCTTAAATATACCTGAAAGACAAAATTGCCTCCAAGATGAGGTAGCGTTGTGTTTTTCTTTGGCAGTCAAATAAATGAACATGTTTCCACAAGTGGAGATAACTATAAGTGAGCATCCGTAACATGAACGGTACAAAGTTCAATAGATGCCTTAGTCTTGTGATTCGATACAAAGTTCAATTTATAGAGCTTAATACATAATTTGGGACCAATTATAGAGCTTACTACATATTTTGAACAATTTCTGAATAATTCTCCACTATAATGCTCTTCTCAGGATATCAGTGCGTACTCAACAGATACATTCAATTGAAAGTTGTACTTTACATTTAAAATTTCCAAAAAGCGGCAGCACAAGCCTGCATGAAGAAATCCTACAGTCTATCAAAAAGAACTCAATCCTCCATCTCTCAAGGATGTGGATTGAAGTCACACCACGGCCAAAGTAAAAAATAAACCAAAATTTTCAAGAATTACAAAGAAAAAAAATCTTACAAAAAAAAATGAGTTCTTAATTACAACAAACCGAGAAGAAGTTTCAGCAGCTTAGTTTTGGGGCCTTTAGAAAATGAACACTTCTCACAAACCCTTTCCCAGCGTCACCGATGGTTTTTAACACATCAATTAGCCCTTGGTTATCCTCATCCATGAAGTCTCGTCCTCGCTTCTGTGAAAGACACGAGTCAAGCAGAAGAAAGCTTTTCGACATTCTCCAAGAGCACTAGCCAAATTTCAAATTTATCATGTACAATTAAGAAGCTATGAATACCTTTGGATTTACTTTGTCCCATGTAAGGCCAATAGCATCACCTCCCAAAGAATCGTACCATACCTTGAAAATGCCAGGAAAGTCTCTCTGCAGACAAGAAGGATGAGAACGAGCTCCTAATTTAACATACATGAGCAAGATTTGAACAAAGCGAATTTGGTGGAACATCACCACCATTGGCTAATCCTTACCTCAATCTCATCAATAAAGCACCTAACTGGATTGAAGTCTATCATGACTTTATCTTTTAGGTCTTCTAGGCTTGCCTTTATGCCTGTCCCAACCCCAGCTAACAAGAAGGGATGGAAGCTTTTGCTTGCACGCCCACGCACGACAAGCCTCCCTAAATAATTCCAAGTAATATTTCATTTATGGTGAACCAAGTCCTTGATGCATGAAAGCAAACAGTAAATATGTGCACATTGGGTGGGGTGGCTAGGAGAGAGTCCAGATGCATATTTACTGGAGCATCAAAACATACTTTTCACAAAGGGAAAGGAGGCCTAAAATAGTAAAACAATGAAAAAGGAATTACAACCTTGGTTGAGCTCAGATGGGAAGAGAAGACGATGAGGATACGGCAATTTATCCCGATGGAGAAGGATAACAACATCGTAGACGTTTAGTGGAGTGCGAAAAAGGCACTGCAAGGTCACAAATTATGAGTTCTTGAATGTAAAAGGTTCACAAGTATGAAGAACAACAAAAAGAAGACCTCCAACTTAAGTACGTCATTCACCTCCCATTGGTAGGAATTAAACCGGTCCTGTAATATAAGTTTGGTCAATAAATTTGCGCTGCTGGTTGCATATACCACCAACCGTCTCAGCTCCTTGAGCAAAAAAACAAGATCCGTGATAAAAATTGGAAGAGAGGACATTCAAAAACAAATAGAACTTTCTGGCTCAACCAAATGAGAACATGTGATTATATGTTTTAGTTCTTTGCTACAGAGAAAAAGGACTTCCTGGTTAGCTGGAGCTTGAGCACAAGGATGTCGAACACACACACAGGGTATGTTTCCTCCGCACCCATTGGACGAGGAGGAAAGCTATGGCAGGACGTGACTAAAAGAACCAAAAAGTTCCAACAGCCAAAGAATGATTTTCTCAATATATATAATCAAACATGAGTGTGAGCACCATTTTTCTGCATCCTAGTGGTGGATCTATGGGTCTGTAAGGATAATTAATTCCCAGTTCTACAAACTAGCACCCCAGTTGCACTAAATATTAGTGAAGTAAGGCTAAATTACCTTAAAGCATTAAAACCATCATAGAAAACACCTAGTTAACCTAACAAGTTAAGTCAAAATTCAGGAGTTGGTTCAATGGGATCTTCTGCAAGTACAAGTGGATATGCTATGACATTATCACTGCGTTAACCATTAAAGAGGGAAAATAGGAGCAGCACCAAAAAATTGCTGTTAAAAGTATAATACATTACACTTCAAAGCTGAAACAAATGATGAAACGATGTTATCGCATAAATGATGCAGTTTACTTTCTAAAACACACATCAGATAAGGAAAATAAAGCAATGCAAGGCATGCAATTAAGTTGCAATCTGAATCTCCACAATAACACTGAAAAAGTGATGCAGAACCTGTTATGTCACGAACATCAAGAACTCCTATTTCTGAGTCCATCAACTATGGGAAACTTCAAATAATTCACTTATAAATAACAACAAAAAAAAATCCAACTTAAGAGCTACTCACCGTTGGAGTGGGTGATGATCTGGTCCAAGCTTCAGACTTCTTGTCATAAGGAGTAGCCAAGAACATGGCTGGATTTGCACTCTCTGGATTTTCACTATTTTTCCTACTCGATGTAAAATTTTCCTGTCCCATCAAGCATGAAGACAGAATCAGTGAGACCTTGACAAGTACAATAAAAGAGAGAATATTTGGGACCAAAATAAGGAAAAATAGCCAATTAAACAGATACAAATTTTTTAGTAGCACTTACATGGATCTCTTTTTCATCTTCAGGAGTCAAATCACCATTGATATCAACCACGAGGGCAGAAAAGGTCCAATCATACTCTGACAACAACCGTAAGAACCTGAAACAGTAATGGATGATTCCCATCATGTTTTTTGTCTAATAAATTATTCACATAGAAACAAGCATCGCACCATGTAATTTACAACTCAAGGCAACAAATGACATAAAGAATCTCAATGTGTTAAGCAAACAAGACTAGTCTCAAAGAAGGTGAGAGAAACTAAAGCTAATTATTTTGATCAAGTTCTAAGTTATCTTTTCTCGCAAGAGCAAGGGCTGGTGGATCTGAAAAAGAATTTGACATTATATCGTGTAACGAGCTTGAAAATATGGAATCACAGCAATGATGACATAACATTCTGTGGATCTGCAAGCTCTCAGTTAGCATATCTCATAGAGAGAGAGAACCAAGATTCGACCACGTATCACTGCAAGCATAAGTAAAATTCCCTACCTCAAAAACCCAGTTATTCGTGAGACAGTAGGACTAAATGGCGCAGGCTTCAGAAAGAGATATGCAACCAACAGCTCAATTGCCTCCTCTCCTAGCAAGGATGAGAGAAGATGGGAAGACACCCAGCGCTTTGCAAGCCTTCAGAAACCAAATCCAAGTGTTAAAGGTAGAACGATTGGAAAGAAAAGAGAGGAAAGGCAGAAGAAGGGTTCTGTCACCTAACTACAGGCCCATATGTTGGAAAACGACCACATAGCCCATTGATCATGCTAGAGTGCTGGCTGCAGATAAACAATTTCCTATCTGTAGATAAAACCCACTTTGCTTGACCACCACCACCTGAAAAGAAAATTAATTGACAAGAAAATATAATAAGCAGGTTCCTACATGTGCAGTATCATGAAAATAGCAGAGTTTCTTACTTGGCCTTCTCACTAAATTCAAGCCCCTCTCATGCAAAATTTTAAGGCGGAATGCAAATCCGGACATGAAAACATCTACATCATCTTCTGCCGCAGTACACGTCATGCCCCAATTCTTTTGAAGGCTGTTATCTCATTATGATCAGAAAACTTTACACTTAAGATACTTTTGCAAATAAAACCCCAAAAAGACCAACCTTTCACCAATTTTGAGAAGAAAAGCAGACTTAGTCTTCTCTAATGCAACATCATCCATTGGCCAATTCCCAGAACCTTCAAGCTGTACAAATGTATAGACTAACTGTCAGAGTTTGCATGAACAATCTAACTATCAAACTATATCTGAGAAGCCATCCATGCCTGAATCATGACTTCAAGAGGCTGTACAGATGTTGAAGTGAGCTTTTGTATTTTGACATTTACATGGTTTTCGCATGCTAGGGCATGAGGTCCAGGAGGGAATACAGATGTAAACCTGAAAGCTGTAATCAGAGGGTAAGGACCAGGCAATAATTTATCCTTCCCATCTCATATATAATATATCAACCATATAACAAGGACAAAGTATGCCGTGAAGTTAAATATTCCCAGATCCCCCACCTGCCACCAGCAAATCCCTCCAAAGAAACATCATCCCAATTAAGATGCAAAATCTAAAGATACAAGTCTCCTTACAGTATCCACTTAGACAGACAAGTCTTTATAAACAATTTAAGCAGCAGTAAAAGAAGAGATTTATCGAACCACCGGATTTTAGTATGACAAACTATTGCATCTGGAATCAAGTTCGCAATTTCACCAAGTTTGTTCATGAAATTGGAAAAGGAAGGTTATTCACTAGACAACATCATTAGAGAAAGCAAACCAATTTGTTGGAATACAACTGAAAATTAACTAGACTGCTGTTACTTAGCCATCATGCTTTGTATATTTCTATGGCATGTAAGAAGATTTGACTCTTCTCGTCCATGAATAACACAACAGCCACTACTCAACCAATTTTGTTGCTAAATTGAAGCTTAGATCCACAACTGGATACCCCATCGAAAAGCACAAAAGCAATTGCTTCGTAATCAGATAAAAGTGTTGTGCTTGCATCTCAGGTATTGCATACATGTGAGTTCCTTTTTTTTTGGGGGGGGGGGGGTGTTGGAGGATTTAACAAGTGTAGGGGAAAACCTGAACTGAGAGGCTGCACGCTGGACACCCTTAGAGGAATGTCATCAAGAAGACGCAACCGCTTTGATAGATCATCAAATGCCACTAACAGACTTTTAGAATACGCAATAGGATCTAAAAATTCATTTTGTACCATCAATAATCCTTCCAACCAGGGAAAAAACAAAGAGAAATGAGATAAATCTTTAGCTATTGGCATCAATGGATAATACCTTTATTTCCGTAAAGAAGAGCAAAATCAAGTTGATCCACAATGGCGATAATATTTTCCTTCGGAATGGGAAGATGGCATGAAAGAATATGGTCAGATAAGTCTTTCATGATGAGATGCCTTTCCCACTCCTCACGCTCCCACACTGTGAATGAGCAATATCACCAAATTAATCGTCTTCAATTAATAACTCAAATATCAACAGCAACAGAAGCATGTCAAAAACACCTTACCTACAACTTCAGCAATTCTACCATCACGAAATTGCCTAAGTGTTGCCTTGTCTCCCCAGAATTTTCGAAATTCTAAAGCCTAAGCATATCAAAGACAGTAGATGTTAATTTGGTTTCACAAGAAAATTCTGCAAAAGAAAATAATTATTTCTGCCTAATACCTTTTCTTTTTCCTCGGGACTGGGGCCCATTGTAACCTTTCTAAAGCCATCCTCCACTGAATTGAATGAAATTCCAATAAGCAGTTCCTCACTATCTAATGAGTGCAAACCCTAGAATCATGCAATAATCAACAAGAAAGATCTAAATGCACCAAATTGCAACATCATATCTTCAAGATTATTGACATCTTACTTCTTCGTAGTTACAACAGGGACTAGTATTTCTCCAAATTACACGAACATATTTAGCTCTATCTTGTAGTCCTTGAACCATGAGGGCAAGTACTTTCTGCTCATAATATCTCCAACATTCATCATCCAAGCAAAATCCTGGCTCATAAACTTCAGTGTTGCCCTTTAAGTTCAATCTGGTTGGGCCATCATGTGATATGAATGACACAAAAAAACATTGCTTGTAAAGGTAAGATATAAAATCCAAAAAATTGCAAGCATTAGTAGGCCAAATGGTATATCTGGATTATGCAATATAATTAGTTGCCAAATTAGAATGAGTACACTTAATTTCTCCAACTTTGGGGGTGAGTCTTTTCTACGCATAACTCAACACGACAAATTTTCAACGTCTAAATAAGGTGTTGAATACTTTGCTTTAAATGTTTTCAGAGTAAAAAGCATTTTCCAAATTCCAATGCATGACAAATCTTTAACCATGACCAATTATAAGCCCTATTTTAAGTCTAAAGATTTTCCATGATTTGTAAATCCTTCACAAATAAATTGGCTCTACTAGATCTAGCCTTGTGTTATGAACCTAAAAAATCAAAGCCAGCCCTTGACATGTTAATTGGCTCTTGTACAGCAGCAACGAGTCATCTAGCATGGGATGACCCACTCTATGAAGTTCATCTACTTCCGATATACACCTGAACTTTGAATGGTCGTGCACCACCAAACATTTGTTTCACACTACTGCCTAGCAGCTTCTATAGTATAGCATGCATGAAAGCATCTGCATCCATGGCAAATATTAGGATGAGATTTAACCATATGTAAAGTTGTTTCAGGCACAGGGTTCTATGCTGTCCACTAATCAGTGTTGCATAAGTATGTAACAACTTCTAATTGGATAAATGAAACCCATGGATGACAACGAAGAAATCTCAAATTTTTTCAAATTTTCAGGTATTGAAGCATTAGAAATGACTCTACCAGACTTAATATAATATGCTGTCCATCAACCAATTAAAAAGCAGAATTGTATAAGACACCCAAATATCATCTCACAAGATGTACCTAATACAAAAGTCAAATTTGGCTGGAAAGTCAATCCTGGACATAAAAATCTCATCAAAGCCACCATCACCATATTTCGCCATGCAACTAAGTGTCGCAGAAGCCTCATCTTGAAGCTGACATTTAGAATACAAAGTAGGTAAAACATTTAATCAGCACGTTGCACTACTCATGATGTCCAACCTTCACTGAGAAAACACCAAATCAAAAGATTTTGAGGCTATATACCTCTTGGAAACCATTTCGCGATATGCGAAACCCCAAATTGAAGTCTGCAAATGAATCACAAATAACTACAGGAAATGATTGCAAACTTGTCCTCCTTCCCTGCGTCTGCAAAATTGGAATCAGTATTAACATAGGCAAGAACCCAACAGTTCAAAGCTTATCAAAGATTAAGAAATCGAAGACGTAAATGCACCTCCCAAACCATTTGGAGCTCTAAATCGAATTTATATATCACTTAGAGATACTCAATGATTATCAAAGACCATAAATCATGCTAAACATACCTTATGTGGAACATTTCTTTCACCTTGTGGGTGAAAAAAGATTCCATTGTCCCATAATTTTGATTTAGCTGTCCAAAAAACAAAAAATATCATGGACAAGTTAGAATTTTGCTGCAAAATTCAGCCCAAAAGAAAGGCCTATTTGTGTGAAATAGCCAGGAAGACAAGCTCAGACATCAAAATGACCACCTAAGAGATCACACAGTAAATTTGTTGGACTAGTTCTATGTTGCACTCTGGACTAATAAAACAGTAGGTTGTCAATAAGTTCTTTGACATCTTCAACCAAGCATAGAAATGAATTTTTGAGTGAAAAAAATCTATATCTCCAAATATATGATATCAGAATACAACAAGCTCTACTAATTTTACTAAAAGCAACCAGAATAACTATGCATACCTATAAAATCCAATGTCACACGAAATATCTGCATTGGATTCATTGATTTGTTTATGCGATTCCTACCAGATTCTGTGGCAAGGTATGCCATAATTACAGAGATCAGATATCCATTTAAACAATCATGACAGTTTATTGAACTTCTCTGTCGTGCCCAAACCTACATCATGACAGCAATGTGTGTGATCAAATGACAAATCTTAGTGGAATAATCAATTTTTATCATGAATGCACTCATACGCATACTTTCAGAAGTACTAAAGCTTCCCCCAAATGCTTCCATCCCACAAAAGTTCTTCTAATAAATCCTGCATTATCTTCAAGAAACATGTCCTCCAGTATACTAGAGTTATACATGGGTGTTGCCTGTAGAACATCCCCTGCAACATATCCAAAAGAACATTCAAATGCAGTTAGGTACAGAGCTAAAATAGGTTCAACTTAACAATCTCAGAGTAATATGTAATACCTTGATTCAGAGCACGAACATTGTTCCGCCCTAAGTTTAATTTGGATATACTGAATAGAGATGATGCGGTGGGAATTATCCTCACGACGAATTTAGCATTTTGAGAAAGCTTCACAGCTACCCAAAAGAAAAGAAAAGAAAAAAAGGATTCTACTTAACCAACTCTTACGGTTAGACAGAAGGCTGTTGAATAAATGTTTCGAATCAAAGTCAAGAAACTAAGTGCAAGTAGTCAGGTCAGTGTCAAAAACCTGGATACACGAGCAATATAGGTTTACGAGCTTCATTTTGAAAGGTCGACCACCGAACATCATGAAAAATTGAAGACGATGTCAAATGCTTCTTCAGTACACAAAGATAAAGATATCTTTTGGCATGGTAGCGATAATTTAGATAGTCCTTTTCGTGGAAAGATTCCTGTCAAGATGAAGAGATGAAACTGATAAGATATGGAGTAAAATAGCAACTACAATGAGCAAATACACCATTATCTTTGCAGGCTGATGAAGGTAATAGCGGATACACTAATTGGACAATAACCCATTGGTATACAAAAGGTATTAACATTCGTTCTTTGTGGAGTGATCATGCATACTTAGGTACCTTACCATCTGAACATCAAACGTGTATCTTAGAAACATTACATATCCTAAATAGTAGCTCCTCAGAAAAATGTCTCCTGGGTTAAACTTTTGAACCCCTTCTCAAATGCCAAGAAATGAACACCATACCTCACATAGCATACATAGCAATTGAACTAAATAAATGGCATGCATAAATTTAGACATAAACCTTGGGAAGGCGAATGAAAACATCCACGTTTATGTCCGGTTTCACAACACACTGCATTGAATAACTTCCAGCAATTTCGATAAATTTTGGCCTGTTAAACTTAAATTCACATTTATCAGCTTTAATATCTCTAACAAACCGTGGTCCCAGGTCAGCTGTAACCTGCAGAGCATTGTAGTATAAGCAAAATAAGGAAAAAAATAAGGTCAAAATAATAATGATAATAATAACAACGATAATGGAGTACTTCTGTAACCTGAAAATTCTCGGGGATTTTATCTATGACTTGTTTGATAGAGGAGACAACGTCGTCAACAGCTTTAGTGGTTGCAGGAGAATAATCGAGCTGCACTTCCTTCAAGAGTTCTGTAACCGTCAAGCTCATGGAGTCCGTGTATGTCACATCGTCGGAGGCCATAATTAGGAGTGATATTTTCCGGCAGTAAGGCAGTGAAACGAGTCTCGCCGGCGACCGGCGCCAGTTGATTAGGGCTTTAGAAGATGGAGAGAGAGGAGAAGACAAAATCAGATTTTTCTTAAACCCCAGTAAAACCCGACAGGAGGTGATTTCCAAAACGACAGAGACAAAACAGGCCTTTCTTGTTAATGAGCTAAGCCCGTCACACAAACCAGAGGCCTTCCTTTATGGGCCTATGCACATCATGGCACACTTAATGAGCTTTAAGCCATAAAGAAGAGGCATCGGGAAAAAATTATGAGAGCCATTTGGTTCAAATTCCTCAGTCACTGTCTTTTCTTTTCTTTTCTTTTCTTTTTTTACCGGATACGATAAATCTATACTATTCTATACTAAGGGGGAAGGGTACGTGAAGAAATCCAAAAATAATTCGGAGAGGATTAAATCACCAGAAGACTAAGGGAGAGGGGTACCTGAAGAGACCCAAAAATAATCTCGAGGGGACTGAACCACCACCGTTCCAGATGAGTACCTACGCACCCGCTAACAACATTTTCAAGAAAGTTGGGATTTTTTAGAATGTAAGTAACGGGATTTGATCCAAGTAAAGTTTTAAAACGCAATGAGTAGGGTTATACTATCACTATGAATATTATTAACCCTACTATGAGTATGGATTTTGACGATTTCCCCAGCATGTTTTGGTTTAGTAATGGAATATTGTAAAACTACTCGTTTGGTTTGCTTATGATCAGGGATGGCTTTCAAGTAAATTTTAATTTTTTTAAAATCTTTTTTGTGTAATATACATGCTTTTAAGATTTCTTATTTTGTATTTTTTAAAGAAAATTTCTAAAAGGGCTTCTTCAGTTTTATATAAAGCCATGCTCTAATTTGAGTTATGTGCAAATGGTAACCTTAAAAAAGAAAAAAGAAAAAAGAAAAAAGCCATTTTTATTGTATTAATATAGAGTCCCATGTATCTTTGATTTCTAGTTCAAATTTATCCAAATGTCAAGTGAGAGAAAGAATATTGCAACAATGTTTATAAAACAGTCCAGTAGAGCAAGGCTACATCAAGAACCATTGTGAAGCCGGTGACCGATTGAAAGGCAATTTAACACAAGAATACATCAAGATTTAAAACCCCATATATAAATATTGTATTTCGATACCATATGTCAATGGAATAATTTCATAAACCTCCCTTGAGGTTTTTGACTATTTCACTTAGTTTCTTTAATGTTTTAAAAATTACACTTACCTCCCTTAATTTGATATTTTGGTAACCAAAACTTAAAGGGATAATTTCATAAACCTTCCCCGAGGTTTTTAACTATTTCACTTAGTCGTAAACAAAACTTAAAGCGATAATTTCATAAACCTTTCCTGAGGTTTTTAACTATTTTACTTAGTTTCCTTGATATTTTTTAAATTACACTTACTTCCCTTGATTTGACATTTTGGTAACCAAAACTTAAAATAGAGTAAAATATTTAACGAATAACCTAAAATGCCTTTATCTTGTAAAGTTTAATTTGTTCTTCTAAACAATTCTAAAGTAATTTAGCACGATTATATATAAAAAAAAAAGTGTCAAGTTTTTCACACTAATATTTTTCATAGTATAACAATAAATCCTTTGCTATAATAAGCTATTTTTCATAGTGCTTTATTAGGGGATATAGATTCTTTTTAAGATAGAGAAGAAAGTGCTAACTTTCTTTTTCTATAGTTTATGGACTACTTTTTTTTAATAAAAGTTTATGGACTAGCTTAGTGAGAGAACTACCATAGTTTAGTAGTGATTTTGCGCCATTTGTGTTTTAATTATTGTTGATTCATTCTTGATTTTGATGCAAAGAAAAAAGCTACAAAAAAATTGGATGATGTTAAAGTTATTAGAAAAAAATATTGCTAGCTTAACGTTTGATCTGGATAGATATTAAGAACAATACTAATAGTTCTTCTATACTTCTAATGAAATATAAGAGAAATGAATAAGAAGGAAAAGGAAAAAAACTATAAAATCCACCCTTTGCATAAACATGACAACAAGAGAGTTTTATTAAAATATTAAGGTTCGTATTGCCATTTAAATGGGTAAGGGAGGTAGGTGTAATTTTTAAAACTTTAAGGGAGCCAAGTAACATTATTAAAAACCTTAGGGGAGGTTTCTAAAATTATCCCTAAAATAAATTCAAATACATGGAAAGATATATCTAGGGCCACATGTGGGTTAACTTGGAATTGATTAATTTTTTCTCAAAAACTTAATTGTTAGCAATAATCGGATTCTAGTAGCAATTGACAAATATCAGTTAATGGGATTAAATGTGCTTAGAAATTGACCATTTGAGACTGTATTTGCTTTTATCTAAACTTTAGACATTAGAACCACTCATACCTCAGAATATTAGGAACCAACACAATAATTTCGGTGGCTTCGTTAACTGCTTTTTTTTTTAATGAAATTTTTTTATAAAGGATCTTCCTTCTTTTTTGTTTTTTATTTTGGTAGATTTGCAAAGAAATATTTTAATGTATTTAGTGAAAAAAAAAGAAAAATACTTTAGAGTCCACCTATAAAAAGCAGTTGTAAATCACAATATTATTAACCCATAGACACAAATATGAAAATTTCTAAAATCGAGGAGATGGCTTATCCTGTAGTGCGTGCTTAAGTCGTGTGTCACTCAGTATACTTTAATATAGGATTTTCCATTACTTTAATGTACTTGTTAGATATCTTGCATAAATCATTGGAATCTATGGTTCAAAATTTTGTTATGGTGTAAGAACTATCATTGTAAAATTCATCCTTGTTAAAAGAATAAATAAATAATGAACGATACTTTACTAGTCCATAATCAATGCATTGAAAAATAATCCAAAAGCAAAAGTTTGATGCTCACCAATTTCGAATGATAGTAACCAAAATAATATATTTGACCCATCTAAAAGCATAAAAAGTGGTTTCTTTGGAGCTATTAGAATTAGAATAAGAACTGAATTTCATTTAATTGACAAAAAAGAATTTGAAAAGGTTTATGCATCACTTCTTTAAAATTCAAAAAATCGGTTGATGTTTTCAGGTTGCTTTTTGAAAAATTTCGACCCTCCCCCATACCCTTTTCCTCCACCAACTATCACGCCCAAAATTCGAATCTTGAATCTCACAGTGCTGATGAAATTCTATGAACTATCCCCTAATCATTGGCCAACCTCAGTGATTAATAACATTGCATGAGTTGACTTACATTAATAGTTCCTT
This sequence comes from Coffea humblotiana, assembly GCA_023065735.1. Classification (NCBI taxonomy): domain Eukaryota; kingdom Viridiplantae; phylum Streptophyta; class Magnoliopsida; order Gentianales; family Rubiaceae; genus Coffea; species Coffea humblotiana. Next base: position 14,695,165 of record CM041210.1, on the reverse strand, counting down.
ATCTCATAGAACTTTTTTTTGAGGGAAAAGATCAATACTTTCATGGGCAAGTATTTTTAGTACTGCCGATTTAGTTCTTAACTTTTATTTCTATCCAATTTGATACGTGAACTTATTTTGTGGTCCAATTAAGGACCTTCGTAGCGATGCCACCACCTAAAATGATTTAGCTCCTAATTGACTAACTAAACAAGGGTATTTTGGAAACGTCACTCACGAGATTGTAATAAATTAAGTAAATCGTGTAAAAAATCACAAGATTAATTAAGTTTAATCTTGTGATTTTTTACAGGATTTTAAAATTTTATCTGGTAATTTTTTACACGATTCACTTGTTTTATTACAATCCCATGAATAACATTCCCATCATACCCCAGTTTAGTTAGTTAATTAGAAGTCAGATCAATTTTAGGTAGTGGAGCCACTGCATAGGTTTTTAATTGGAATTACAAAATAAGTTCAAATATCAAATTGGTTAGAAATAAAAGTTAGAAACTAAATCGCCACAAGCGAACATGTTTAGGGAAGAAATTGGCCATTTTCCCTACTTTCAGTCATTTAAATCAGATTCAACATTAACCAAAAAGGAGGGAAATTATCCCACCATACAAATCTCTATCCTAAGTTAATTGCTAGTTTGGCTAACATAGTAGCAGCTTTGTTCCCTGTTATACATATATGTGAAATCTTGCACATTTGGAAACTCTTTTGCAATTTCTAGCTTTGTCAACCAGATTGCCTAGCATAGATAAGTCTGTCTCATCACTAATCAATCTTTCAACAACATTGATAGTATCATTCTCCGAGATGAACTCTTCTATCCTAACTTCTAGTCCCATTGCAAGCCATTGATAATTGCACTCAATTTAGCATGTTTAGCAGATAATACTTTACCAATTCCTTCTACAAAAGCTGCCATAATATGACAATCTTCATCTCTAACAATACCTCCAATTCCTCGGCTATCTAGAGTCCACACTGCATCAATATTTAGATTCAAGAGACCATGCTCTGGAGTTTGCCTCATCTTATAAAACTATAAAGGAGACAACAATGGTAACTAGGATTGCAAACAAATAGAACTGCTCATGAGCCGATCGCGAGCAGTTCAAGTCCGAGCTGGACTCGAGCTAGGTCAACATCGAACTCGAGTCGAGTTGACAAAGTCGAACTTGAACTTGAACTCGAGTTCAAAAATATTAACTTCGTTAACTTGTGAGTCGACTCGAGTTTGATTATACACACACACATATATATATATGTATTCTATTTTTTATTTTAATAGTAAAATTACATATATATATATATGTCTAATATTTTATTATTTGTTAAGAAAAATTTTTTATTTTATTTATTTTTGAAAAATAAAATGATTATTTTTTATTTTTTATGCTCGAGTTCGAGTTCGAGCTTGACATTTTGAACTCTTCGAACTCGAGCTAGAGCTCGAATTTCGTAAAATTATGTCTAGACGCAACCGAAACTCAGTTCGACTCAATTTGCTTGCATCCCTAGTGGTAACAATCTAGATACCAAGGTATTGGTTTTCTCAAAACATTCGTTTTGAATCAAGATACAATAACAAAATGATAAACTCAATCCTCCATCTCTCAAGGATGAGGATTGAAGCCACATCATGGCAAAAGTAAAAAATAAACCAAAATTTTCAAGACTTACACAAAAAAAACTGACAAAAAAAGAGTTCTTAATTACAACAAATTGAGAAGAAGTTTCAGTGGCTTAGTTTTGGGGCCTTTAGAAAATGAACACTTCTCGCAAACCCTTTCCCAGCGACACCGATGGTTTTTAACACATCAATTAGCCCTTGGTTATCCTCATCCATGAAGTCTCGTCCTCACTTCTGCGAAAGAGACAAGTCAAGCAGACGAAAGCTTTTCGACATTCTCCAAGAGCACTAGTCAAATTTCAAATTTATCATGTACAGTTAAGAAGCTATGAATACCTTTGGATTTGCTCGTTCCCATGTAAGGCCAATAGCATCACCTCCCAAAGAATCGTACCATACCTTGAAAATGCCAGGAAAGTCTCTCTGCAGACAAGAAGGATGAGAACGAGCTCCTAAATTAACATACATGAGTAAGAATTTGAACAAAGCCAATTTGGTGGAACATCACCTTTACCTCAATCTCATCAATATTATAAAGCACCTAACTGGATTGAAGTCTATCATGACTTTATCTTTTAGGTCTTCTAGGCTTGCCTTTATGCCTGTCCCAACCCCAGCTAACAAGAAGGGACGGAAGCTTTTGTTTGCACGCCCATGCACGACAAGTCTCCCTAAATAATTCCAAGTAATATTTCATTTATGATGCATATGTAAATGAACCAAGTCCTTGACGCATGAAAGCAAACAGTAAATATATGCACATTGGGTGGGGTGGCTAGGAGAGAGTCCAGATGCACATTTACTGGAGCATCTAACCATACTTTTGACACCAAGCAAGACAAAGGGAAACGAGGCCGAAAACAGTAAAAGAATGAAAAAGGAATTACAGCTTGGTTGAGCTCAGATGGGAAGTGAAGACGATGAGGATATGGCAATTAGAATACTTAATATTAAATCTCCATTAGGAAATAATATGTACAGAAAATACGGGATATTACAAATATAAAAGGATTAAAATTTTTAAAACCCTTGGATAGATTCTTACTTTAAAGATCAAGTCTTTCTAATTGTTAGAAATGTCGATGTCATTCCTAACCAACCCACAATTGAGATAGACAAAAATATACATAAGCAGCCATATACCAATACATCATAGTAATTATTGTTGGATGCACCAATTTCAACATAGGCATATATTATCATCCCATCTTCCAGAAAGGGAAGAAGTCGTGCTTCAACTATTGCAAGATGAGAGGAGACGTCTATCAGCATAAAATCTCAATTCAGCGGTGTGCATGCCCTCTCATGCATAGCTACCTTGGTGATCATCAAAACCTTCCCTATAAAAGCAGATAGCCAAAAGAAATTGGTTTGTAAACACACAAGAAAATCCTTGGATAAGTGATCAATGCAAACAATGAAACTGTTGCAATTACAAAACTATTGATGTCTCATCTTGATTGTTACTCTAAGGTGCAGAAGACAAAATAGTTCATGGTCTCGTGCTTCATCTGATGATGATACGGGCTAATAAATTTGTAGTGGTAACTTCCTAAGCCATTTTATGTGCATTTGAGAAAAATAATACTACATAGAGAATTAGCACTGAGATTCATACCCTCATAGGCCAAATCCATTGTTGATTAATCCAATCTCAATGAGGCCTCAAATCAGAATGTTGAAACTCCATGACTTCATTTGTGGTCTCAAAATAAACTGTGTACTTTGAACCGTCGACCACTTAACATATCTGACCATCCTACTACCCTTCATTGTACCATGCATCAACATCTTCAAGTGGTTTGACTCGCTCAGTTTGCTAAACAATTGGGGGACATGGTCTTATGCAGAAAGCATCAGTTTCTTCTTTGAGAAGTTCAGTTTCATCATCAGTCTTTAGAGTTTGATATTCTACTAAATACTTTCCATTTCCTATGGATTTAACAATAGTTGCAGGATACCAAGAACCCATGTAATCTACTTCATCATTTTTTTACCTCTACCTTCATCCCATTACAAAAACACGGAGCCAATACTACTCCACCAATTTGTCCCCTCAACTTTCCAAGCTTGGACTTCTTCTGCATTTCAAGTAACATTCATAGTTAGCATAGATTTAAGAATTCATAAGTATCTTCATAATCATGAATATCTTTACAACACCACCATGGGTCCAATTCAGGACATCAGAGATTTCAGAAATGATTTACTGAACTAATATATGCTTCCAAAATAGCATTTAAACCCATACCTTGGAAGCAGTGATCCATTTTCTCCCAATCCATTCTTGATGAGGCCGCAAATCGTAATGACCAAATTCCATTTCCTCATTTGAGGTCCTGAAATAAACTACATACTTGAAGTTTCTAAGAACTTTGCTAACAAGACCAACCCACCATCCATCATTAGACCATGCATCAACTTTTTCAAAAAATTTATAACTGTCAAGCTTTTGAACACGAGGTGGACAAGGCCTGATGTAAGAACATTTAGCCACATCTCTAAAGGGTTCAGCTTCATCATCTGTTCTCAGCGTTTGATATTCAACCAAAAACCTGTCATCTGTAACGGGCAAGTAATGGCTGCAGTGTACCAAGAACCACGGTATCCTTGTTCATCACTCTTGACCTCTACCATCATCCCTTGTTGAACTTCTTCTCCTTTGTGTTTCCACTACATTTTATCCTGAGCTTCAAGTCTCCAGACTTTATCCCAATTTTAGCTAAACTCCTCTGCAATTCAATCATCTGCCACCAAAAAACAAGAAGTGCTATGAAATGAACAATGCTCATCTAGAGAAGTATAATATTATCTTCACATGATGCAGCTTAAGAGATGGAAAAGATTTTCTTGAAGAAAACAAGAACATGAAGCAGATAAGGAATTGATAAGAATCATACTTTGGGAACTGCAACCCATTTGTCCTTGAGCAAATCTTGATGAGGCCTCAATTGGACGTGTTCAAAATCAATTTCCTCATTTGTATTCTCAAAAAAACCTTGTACTTAAAGTCATCTTTGACTTTGGATATATGACCTACCCACCAACCATTATTATACCAAGCATCCACTTGTGTAAAAACTTCAAAAGGTTCAACCTGATGAATTTTTGGTGGACAAGGTTTGATGCATGAAATGTCAGCTTCTTTGAAAAATTGAGTCTTATCCTCTGTCATGAGTGTTAGGTATTCCACCAGGAACTTGGCATTTCCCAATATCCAAGTATAGTTGCTTGATACCACGATCCTGGAAACCTTCTCCATCAATTTTGACCTCCACCGACATCCCCTTGTGAAACTTGGGGCAAGATGACTTTTGGTGGCACTTCATCCTTAACTTGACACTCTGTGAAGAGGTATCTGAATCGAGTGAGAGTTTTTGCACATCAACAATTCAAAAGCTAAGCAGATAAATAATAAATTTGGAATGCAATTAATGCATCTTTCTTTATTCTTGTTTCAGGCTTTGTGCATATTTAGCTAAATGTTTGCAAGTTAGTGAAAACTTTAAGGAGAAAAGTAAAATAGAACACAAATATGGAAGGAGTTAAATTATCCACATAGCATAGAAATGGTGTGACAGCCCCACCTCTCCCTAGGGTATCAGCGGACTGCCTACCCAACTCTCGCCGGAGCTCAATTGATTAAAGAACTAGAAATCCGAAAAAACCAATCAAATATCTTCAAAAGCAAAGGGTACAACCCTTTATAGAAATGTAATTGTCTCGTCAACATTCTAAACTTAAATATAAAGGTAAAAGTCAAACTTACCACTCCACACTTAATTTACATAATATACGTCGAACTTACAATTCACGCTTACAAGAGTCAAAAGTAAGGTCTTCTAAACAAGAGTTTACAATCTAAAGTACGAGTTCAAGACAAAAGTTAAAGCTATAAAAGTTCTCGACCATAGTTCCATCCCTAATCTGTTAAGGAAAACAAAAGGAGTGGGATTCGCTAAATCTCAGTGAGATTCCAAATAAACATGTAAGCACATAACCAAATGAAAGCGTAATATAAACAAGTAAACACCGTATTGTACTATAACAATTAAATCACAGTTCAATTCAAGGATACGGGTGGCCTTCAAAAGCCAAATCCACCTGAGATTGATCATAACAAGAATCCATTGACTCTCCGTCAACGTGTGCGTTTAAAGAATATAATATCCGTAGAACACCACTTACTCCAATTTTCGTACACCAGTCAACCCCCTTACCGGGCCCGAACACCACAAACAATAATTAGGTAATACTCGAGTATATCAGATCCAGATTTAGTAAATAGTCCTCAGGGTTTATCGGCCTTCTCGACCAAGCCCTTGCTGACTCGATACAACCGACTCACTTATGAGGTTGGGTACCCAAATAGTCATAGTAGTTGATGGGATATCACCCAAACAACTCATATACAGTCAAATATAGAGAAATCACATCTCATAATAGCAGTATACAGAGCCTCAGTGGAATCGAAGGAGGTCGAGTGTGATAAAGTACACGCTCGCCTCAATTTTGTCAAAACAATGTTTAGCTCAACCAATCACAAATCAAGTATTCAGATATTTCACATAGACAGGTAACAGGTAATGGAACACTCACCTGTCAAGCAAAGTAGAGTTCAAACGTCAAGTTCCTTGGTTACGTTCACCTCCGTTTCCCAATCCTAGGGCAACAAGTGAAATCGTTAACAATCTAGGTTCATTTCCAACCCAAATGTGAGCTCATTAGGTGACCAAGTGAGTGGTTAAATCTACTCAATTCACCATGCAAGTTGGACCCAAAATGCAGTAAAAGGTCATAAGAAAACAAGTTTGACAAGTGCGAGAAAGTTGAGCAAAAGAAAAATCTCATTCAAGTTCAAAATGGTCTTCGTGGGTAAAACAGTCGCGCCCACATAGTTTTGGGAAAACAGTCATATCTCACTGTAGGAAAATCGGAATCACGTGCCGTTAGTGGCGTTGGAAACTAGACTCGAAGGGCTTTCCAACGGTACCAAATGCAGGCTCTAGTTCCACTCCTATCAATACCAGTGATCCGAAAACCTTGGCTGATTTTTAGGTTCTGATCAGCTCAAAACCCTAACAAAATTTACTCTATTTCCTCTTGCCAACTTCACTTGTTTTGACTCAAATTCATTCTAAAGTTCCTATACAGGGGATCATGTTTCCTAGTACCATTAGAGCTTAAAATGCAACACACCAAATGATCAAGTAAACCAAAACAGTCTAGCCAACAACAAGAACCAAACAGTCCACTAGTTGCCCAAAAACAACCACTTTACTTGCTTCATTTCTATTTTAATTCACACCAAACCTTAAACCAATGTTTAGCCAAGATTTCTAGGCTTAATTAAGGTACAAATAAACCACAAAATCAAGAAGAAACCTCCCTTCCAAAACCGGTCAGCCAAGAGAGAGCAAAACAGTCCACTAGTTCACTTGCATCACCAACTTTCATCCTTTCATGAAGACTAACTTAAACATCATACCAAGTGTTATCCTTAACTCAAAAAGGATCCAAAACATGTTAATACATCAAGAAAACCATAAACAAAGGTTTAACAATTAATCAAACACATGGTAGGCTAAACAACCAACCCTACTACCACTTGTTTAGTTCAAGAAATTTAACTACAAGTAACATCCATACAACTCCTAGTTTACCATCAAAACTTTAAATACTTGATATAACACCAAAAAATAAAGAGTTAAGGATCATATACCTCTCTTGTAAGAAGCTTGAATCACCCAAAACAACCACCAAACCAAAAGCTCCAAACTTGAAATCACACACTAGAATTGAAGGTTGTTCACTCCACTAACTCAAGTCCTTCACTTTTGATTTTTGCTCAAGATCAAGCTAGAGTTTAAAAGACATGAAAATGGAGTTTTCTCTCTTCCCTTGGAAGCTTCAAGGTGGCCGGCCAACATGAAGAAAAATGGAGCCAAGAATGGTTTAAATTTTCTCTAATTCTTTGGTCAAAAAGGTTGAATGGCTAGGGTTTTGCCACTTGTCTCAATCTTGTCCATTCTCTTTCTAATCTTTGTCAAATCATGTTTCTATCCTCCAAATGTTTCCATTGTCTTACTCACACCCCTAAACTATCATATAAAGTCCCAACCACAAATAAAAGGATATTTGGTTATAGAGTATGTGGTGAAATAAAATAATACCAAGTAAATGAAATGTTTTAATTCAAGTAAAAGGTAATGAAATGCAATACAAGGGAAATGTTATAATGCATGTAGAATGCAATGTAAGGACATATTTTAAGTGATTTAATCATAGGGTAAGGTAAGTGATTTAGGAAAAATTTTGTTTTTAAGTGAGGGTTCTCACGCTCTCTCCCCCTTAAAGAATTTCGTCATCGGAATTCTCACCTTGATCACTGAATAGCTCAGGATACTGTGCACGAATGTCTTTTTCCACTTCCCAAGTAGCCTCTTCTACCTCATGATTTCTCCGCAAAATCTTTACCAAGGGTATCTGTTTAGTCCTTAATTCCTTTATTTTTCGGTCTAAGATCTGTACCGGCCTTTTTTCATAAGTCAGAGATTCGTCAATGTCAATTTCTTCTGGTTTCAGTACATGAGTGGGGTCTGGATGATACTTCTTCAATATAGAAATATGAAATACATCATGAATCCTGGATAGATTTGCTGGTAACTCCAACCGATATGCCACATTTTCTACTCGTTGAAGAATCTCGAAAGACCCCACATATCTCGATTGAAGCTTCTTTCCTCTTCCCGCCGTGAAACTTCGAAGTGGTGTAACCTTTAGAAATACCTTGTCTCCAACTTCAAATTTCAAGTCATTTCAACGATTATCTGCATAGCTCTTCTGTCGACTTTGCGCTGTTTGAAGCCTTTAACGTATCACCTTCACCTTCTCATAAGCATTTTCAATCCATGACACTGCAATTGGGTCTAAAACCCTTCTTTCCCCTATTTCATTCCAGTATATTAGTGATCGACACTTTTTTCCACAGAGAGTTTCGTACGGTGCCATTTTTCATTTATGCATGAACAAGTAACTGAATTTGCATATGACCGTATATTGATTTGAAATACTTGGAATGCTTGAAATGTGATTTGTTGGGTATTACTTGTGACACGATTATGGTTAGACGAGTGTGTTTTCATTCGCGCTCAACCTCCATGAACTTGAGTTAATTGATCCTGCATGTGGACCCGCATGTTTATGTGCATGGTTGTAGACCGGCTGCATTCCTCTTGCAGCGGTTGAAATGTAGACCAGCTGCATTTCTCTTGTGGCGGTTGAATAGTAGACCGGCTACATCCTTCTTGTAGCTGTTGAATTGTAGATCAGCTACATTTCTCTTGTAGTAGTTAAACTGGGCCTTGGACCTTATCTGAGACGTCGGATAAGTGGAATCTAGGGTTACTCATACATATGCGTGAATGTAAGTTGGTAACGGCTGAACTGAGCTCTCATTGGATCTCTTGCTTTAGACCAGCTTCCGAGTGGTTGGGTAAATTGGAAAATCTTGGGTAAAGGACAAGTTCCTAACCTCTTTACTCCTGACTGGAATTCATCACTTGAATACTGATATTTCTGAATACAGAGCGTTAAGTGTCAACTAACGTCTCCAATTATTACTGTGTGAGTGTTGGATAACAGCCAAAGACTCCACTCCTAAATACTGAATACTTGGTGTTATAAGCCAGATCCTGAATTACTGAATATCTGGGGCTATAAACCTAACCTAGGGTTAGTTGGTCGAATCGAGTCAGCAAGGGCTTGGTCGAGGAGATCGACGAACTTTGGGTAATTCTTTGGTGTTCAGGCCCGGTAAGGGATTGTAAAGTGGTGATCTAGGGACGTTATACTTTCGTGGTTGACGGAGAGTCAATGGACCTTATTCAAGTTGCAGTGGAACTTGTTCCTGAGAGCAACCTATATCCTTTGCCATGAATATGTTCTTTATTGTACATTTTTGTATGATCTATCTGGCTACTGGCTTACCTTTATATTGGGTCATGATCTATTTGAGTTTGACTTGTTTCTTGATATCTGGGTATGGTATCTTGTCTATTATATTGCCTGCCTGTTTTCTGGGAATCTCACTGGATTTTTAGTTAATTCCTTGCAAATTTGTTTTCCTTACAGGGATGAGAATATGAGAGGTTGAATTGAGGAAGGCCTAGATTTCATCTAAGTTCGTCAGTCACTCACGCGAGACTTCATAGATGTCCAGCTAGCTTGTTTGGTTTGAATTTTTTTGCAAGTTTGACTCCTTGGTTGTATTATAGATTGTGGGACATTGGAGGTTCATGAGTGTATATATTGAAGGTTGTTCTTAATATCGCTTTTATTTTGAGGTTATCATTTGTAAATTTCATGATCCGTGATTGAGTTCTGACGAGAGTTGGCAGGCGGTCCGCCAAACCCTTGGGTACGCCTTAGGGGAATGTGGGGCTGTCACAATTTATATAACCGGTTATTTCATTTGTATAAGTAGATAGGAATTCCATGACCCTAAACACTTTTTCTTGTTAATTTTGCTACTTTTATTGCATGTTAATAGTGTAGAATTACTTGTTTTATTTGTGATAGTCCAAATAATAGAGGAGTTCAAAAACCACCAGTAGTTGACAATCTTCCCTATGGGATTAACCCTAATTATTACTATACTCGTTTGACTCATATACTTGTGAAATCGAGATAATTGGGTTTAATTGATTTGATAATTAGGAATTTAAACTTGAGAGCCTGAACCACGCCAATAGATGTACACATTCACATGAATTACCATAAGCATGAACTATCTTGGGAATCTGCTAATCATGCAATATGAACTGAACTAATATATCTTGTAAAGGTCCAAGAGAATTATAATGAATCAGTGCACCTTTTATTAATGATTAAGTGTATGTTATTCGACATACTCTCAACTTGCAATAATTAATATAATAGCATGTCAAAAGAAAAGCAACAAATGTTTATTGTTGACCTATGATGCTTTTAATAAAATTTAGAATATATAAGTTCATAACTTATTATTGCCAGATGAGATTCAATCGTAAAATCATACTAAGGGTCTAAGTTAATTGTGAATGTATAAAACTTGATTATAAAGAACTTAAGATGGTAAAATTGAACTTCTTTCTTGGTTGATGGATTTATGTCATAGTTAGCCATCCTCCCTCTTGTCCTTGTCAAATATCTCTCCAAGTGTTTTCTCAATCTCTCCCTAAAGCTTACCTATGTGGTTTGCTAATTTGTCAGAGAAAGAAATATGGTTTAGTTTTATATTTAGAGTATGTAGACCATATGTTTAATTTTGGTGATATCATTTTTTTGGATAAACAATACTTGATTGAAAAGGTAATGTTCTAATTGGTAATTGGTAATGTTATTGAAACAGAATTTAAAATATTCATAATACTAAATGTATTGTAAATCTCACCATATGAATTAAAGAAAATAGTCTGACTATATTCATTGAATCTTATGATTAGTGATTAGTAGCATGGCTAGGTTCATCTACCTAAGTAATATGGTAAAAAAATGTTTTTAAGGAAAATGGGTTTGAAAATATTCATGATACTAAATGTATTTAAAATCTTACCATATGAATTAAAGAAACAGAATGATCACATTCGTCTAGCATGAATATAAGGAAACAAGATAATTAATTTAAATTAGTTTGTGGTTACATTCTTTGACAAACTATTATGGTAGGTTATAATATGTACATATGGTAGGTTATAATATGTACATATGGAGTTGATTCTTGTGACTAACTAGTATAGTAATTGTAGACAAAGAAATTTTATTTAATTTATTTAGTTAAGATTTATTTAAATTCTTTGGTTCAAGAATTTTCAGAGGTTGTAACCCACTTATTATTTGATTTAATAAATTTGATATTTGTGCAAGTTTTCTTGTCTTTTATTTTAGGCAACGAAATTTGTGCATACAAATTTCTGGCACACCCGGTGGAACCATCTCTGCCTCTCATCTCTTTTCTTCCAATAACCTACCTGTTTCGAAAGTCAATGGAGTCCAAGAAGATGAATTCTGCTCTTGAAAGCGTAGTTGCCAAAGCCCCGACGACTCAAGAGATGCAGTATACTGCACCTTTGACAAGGGGTAGGGCTAAGAAATTAGCAGAGAGAGCCAAGGCGGATGCTACGACTGAAGGAAAATTTTTTGAAGTTTTTCCTAATAAGAAGGGAGTCCATGATGAATCTGCTGACGGTTCAAGTAATTCGATTACTTCTGCAGTAATGCCGGTCATGATGACTAACACCACAACCATGGAAGATCAAATTTTCAATCTAGTCAAAATTGTCGAAAGGCTAGCCGTGCATGTGCAAAGTTAAGATAGCAAGATAGCCAAACTAATGGCTATGACGGAAAATATCAATGAGAATAGCCTTAACGTGTCCAAACAAAAACTCAAGGTGCAAGATGAAGGTGACTCATCATCAAGAGAAAAGGAGAAAGAGGATGCGAAGTCACAAGCCACGAAGGAATTTTCAATCTCCCATGATGACACCATTCATGTTGGTAATCTGAATGAATTTATTGAAGGCACAATCAAGGACAAGATTGGTGGAAGTGCCAAGTCATATAGTGGTTACACCAAACCTTACACCACAAGAGTGGAAAGTTTGAAGATGCCTGTGGGATATCAACTTCCAAAATTTCAACAATTTGATGGCAAGGGTAACCCTAAACAACATATTGCACACTTCGTAGAAACCTATAACAATGCTGGCACTGATGGTGACTTGCTCGTTAAGCAATTTGTTCACTCATTGAAGGTAATGCCTTTGATTGGTATACAGATATGGAGCCTGACACCATTGACAGTTGGGAGCAGTTAGAGCATGAATTTCTTAGTCGCTTCTATAGCACAAAGAGAACTGTCAGCATGACTGAACTCTCTAATACACGTCAATGGAAAAGTGAACCTGTCATTGATTTTATCGACTGCTGGAGAAATCTGAGCTTAAATAGTAAAGATTGAATTTCTGAATTTTTCGTGATCGAAATGTGTATTCAAGGTATGCATTAGGAACTCAGATACATCTTGCAAGGTGTGCAACTAGAAACATTTGATGAATTATCCACAAAATCCCACAAGGTGAAAATTAATCTTGACGAACAAGAGCCACCAGTTCTTGACCCTCGCAAGGCTAAAGAGAGACAAGAAGTGAGCAAAGGGGGCAAGCCACCAGTCAGGAATGAAAAGAAGGAGGCCATGGCTACAAGTATAACACCTTTTAAGATTGTTCCCAAAACTGTCAAGAGAGAAGACAAGAAGATCAATACGCGTCTAGAGCAAAAAAAGAGGAAACCGACTCTCAAGGAGATGCAAGACTAGGAGTACCTTTTTCTTGATTCTGATGTCCCTGGTATGTTTGACGATTTGTTAAGTATGAATTTGATCACGCTTCCTGAAATGAAACGACCTGACGAGGCAAAGAACACCGGTGATCCAAATTATTGTAAGTATCACTGTCTGGTTGGACATCCCATTCAAAAGTACTTTGTCTTCAAAGACAAGTGATGAAGTTGGCGAGACAAGGAAAAATTCTTCTTGAAGAAGAAGAAAAGGCAAGCGTAAACCAAATGTCCATTGATTCTCTAGGATCCATAGAGGTTGAAAAGGTCATGGTACTTCTATTGCCAATAATTCGATTTGGATCATTTGATCCCATATAAGTCGAATAAGAAGTTGCTCCTTCAATTCTTCAAGAACATGCATATGAGGATGAGAAGACTTCACAACCTGCTATCGATGATGAGGGATGGATTCTAGTCACATGAAGAAGGAGGCAAAACTCTTGTCCATCTCATAAGGCGAATAAAGCCTTAACAAGAAGTAGGATGATCTGGAAAAGGAAAGAGAAGAATATGAAGAAAAGCAGTAATTATCGTAATCATCAAGAAAATCAAATATTCAAACAAAGGTCGCGGGCTCCAATCACTCTAAAAGAATTTATACCCAAATAATTTTTTGATGTTGGTGTGGTCTCAAGCCACACAACGCGAGTGGATAATATCAAAGAACAAAAGGATAATGCTCGCGAATTCCCTTGTGAAATAACTTGTGCGCCTCCTGGCAATGAAGAGGTGAATGTCACAAATATCACTTTCACTAATGAAGACTTATTATTTGGGTCAATACCGCATAATCGTCTTTTGTTTGTAATTGGTTATGCAAAAGAACAAAAGGTGAATAGAATTTTGATAGATGGAGGTTTTGCAGTCAATATTCTTCCTTTAAAAACTTTGAAGGAACTTGGCATTCTTGTTGACGAACTCTCCAATAGCCGACTGATGATTCAAGGCTTTAATCAAGGAGGATAAAGAACTCTTGGATCGCTAAATTTGGAGATAATCATTGATGATATGTCGTCCAGAGCGCTATTGTACGTGATAGATGCTAAAACAACGTATAATGTACTATTGGGAAGGCCTTGGATTCATGAAAATGGAGTTGTACTTTCAACTCTTCATCAATGTTTCAAGTATTGCCGAAATGGGGTAGCAAGAACTGTGAAAGCTGATGATCATCCTTTTACCGAAGCAAAAGCATATATTGCTGATGCCAAATTTTACATCCAAAAGCACAATGTAAAGGATAATTCTGAACAATCTCGATCTGTAGTTAAAATCCAGAACCCTGAATATTCAAGTGCAAAAGGAGAGAAAGTGATGATGCCAAAATCAAAAAAGGAAATTCATGAAGAAATTGATGTTTCATTGTTAAAGAATGAATCAGTTGTCTTTCGCTACCCTTCCAAGTCAAGATTGGAACAGGGGCAGTCATCTTTAATTCAACACGAAATTCTGAAAAATTTGACTCTTCCTGTGGCTACTCTTGATGCTAAGAAGATGTCGTCTCCTTTATTTAAAGGGTTTAACCTTTCAAGTGAAGAGTTTGAATTAAAGCAAGACACCCTACCAAATTCAAGAACCCTCGAAGGTTTTGATCCTATTACGTATAAGCTCCTCGCTAAGGCTAGGTATAATTTCAAAAAATCGGTGGTGTTAAATATTCCACCCTCTCAAGCTACTGGTGATATGATGCATGAGTTGAATCCTACCCAAAAGATGCTGCAAGAAAAAGGTTACGCCATTGAAAATCCCAAATCTGGTATTGGCTACTCGGCTCCTGCACCAATTTGCATCAAGATCAATAGAGTTAGTAGCCAATATATTGCTGTTGGGGATGGGTCTTCTCAAATAGGCAGTAAATTGCAAGTTTTTCATGAAAATAAGAATAAAACTCCACGAGTATCTGTTTTTAAGAGATTAGGATCGCAAAGAAGACAAAACTCTCATAAGAGTAAAGGAAAAATAGCAAAGTCATTGCAAAATCTTGAAGAACCTTCTGATTGTTCTCATAAATTTTGCAGCATCATTCCCTCAAGGATAAGAAGGTTTAAAAATCTTATAATAAAGTGTAGAACTGAACTGAAGGTTAGGGAGCATACCGTGGTGTGCACGAGACCAAGAGAAGGTGATGAAGAAAGTGTTGCTTCGTGCAACCATATAATCATATCTAATGGTGTGTGAGGACCCGAAAATTCTCTTATTTTAATTGTAATTTACTGGCTTATTTAATTATTTATTCACCTGTTTTCTCCGAATAATTTATTTCAACCATTTTAAGTCCATTCGTATGGAACAATGTCTTCCTTATGTTTTTAAAAGGTCCCGTTAGCAAATTTAATTTTTCGGAGGTTCGTTTAGTAAGGAATAACGAGTACACATTTTCGAGGCAAAATTCGATTCGAGAGTACAATAATCTTGGAGAATTGAGAATGATCAATAGTAGACTAAAAAAAGTTAATTGAGAGATTAGATATGAGTGAGTTAAAATTAAGCGTATACCGCTCGCGCGTCGATAATTTTTCGAAAGACGCGCTGATACAAATTAATTGGAGATTTGAGAAATTAATACTAGACTCATGTGAGGACTCATGTTTTTATTCCTAAAATAGGTATTTTTATGTTTAACTACCATAGTATTAGTTAGTTATACTATCGTTATAAGAATTTCTTAGAAATTTCGTTTTATTGCGCACAAGTCGAAAGTTCGCGTTTTCGGGCGCGCGACTAATTGGAGGATTTTAGAAACTATTGATAGACTATTAAGAGTGAATAATATTAGTGTTAAAGTAAGTGCATTAGATGTATAGTGCACAAGTGAAACAAACCCGAGAGGAAACGGGCACGAAACGCGCGCGTACGGTCATTATTGGAGAGTTGACTTTTGCACCTTGGAGCCTCTACCTACCAAGCTTCTCCAAGAAGCTTTTCCACCAGCCATTTCTCTCTCCTTTCTCCCTCAAGACAGCCGAACCTCGAGCCAAGAAGAAGAACCAAATTTCTTCATCATTTCACCTTAATCCAACCATCCATTTCACTCCAAACTTGCAACTTAAACTCAAGACCACTTGAAGATTCACTTAGGCAAGGAGAAGAGCTTCATTTCCACGGTTTCTTGGAGATTTCTTGTGGCAAAAAATCTGACCTTTAGCATCTAAGAATGTATCAAATGATCTAACCCTTGAAACTTGTTATTTATGAGTTAGATTGAGTTTAGAAGCTTGTAGCTTCTTGTGGGTAACTTTGTTTGGTTATAAATCATGTGAGTGGGCTCAATGAAATCTCACATTGGACTTGATGGGCTGATATGATGATTTTAGATGTTATATGTGTTGTTTTAGTGTTACATTAGTGGATATAAGTTGAAAAAGTGGAAAGAAAATCAAAGGAAACTTGAAAGAGGAAAGAGCTGAATCTGCCCTGTTTGTGCAGAGGCTTTAGTTCGAAATTTTTGTGGTTAAATTGCCTTGATTCTGATGTAGATATGTTATATAGGTTGTGTAAAAAGTTTCTACAAAAAATCACTTGATTTGGTTGGGTAAAAGTTGCATTTTCGAAATATGTTCAAATATGGAAAACGTGTCCAGAGGTGCTCTGGCAGCGAATTTTAAATGACCATAACTCTTTGCTCCGACGTCAAAATCGAGTTCCGTTTGCGGCATTTGAAACTAAACACTTTCAGTTTTCTAAAGGTATGAAATTCATCCCCTGATTCGACCTGAGTGAACCGTACCAATTGTTCAAAGTCATCTGTCCTGTTTCGTTGCTCTACTAGAGAGTCAATGAGATGCTAGAACTTGTGGCTTAAATTTGAGCTAGCTATGGGCAGAATTTTAAAACGATTTATTCTGAGAAAATGTAGCCCTATGGGTATAGTTTCCAACGCCATGAACCATGCTTAATTCTAAGTTGAATTGAGTGAGTTATGGCCTAATTTCAGACCTGCGTCAGTGATAGAAAACCCTAGTTTTGGGCTAGTCAATGACTTATTTCGAATTGGGACTTGTTATTTTGAAACTCTTGGTGTTAATCACCTACCAAATGTATCTTGAATGTTTCTTGGACCTTTTCTTCATAAATGAACCATGTTTGGAATGATTTCATTGGCCAAAGGTTTGAAAAAAGAAAATGAAAGCTTAAGGCAGAATTGCCTTGGAAATTCTTGGAACTTTAGTGGTCTTGTTAACTGACTTCCCGTACGAATTTTTGCATGAAATTTGACAGAGGAGTAGCCCTTATATGGTAGTGTAATCATACCAAATTTGGTGCCATTCCAAGTCTATTTCGGTGCCCAACTAGAATCCTAAAATTTGTGACTCAAATCTGGAAATTTGCCCAGTGGCCTTCATTTTGTACCAACTTTGAGCTGCTATATCTTGGCGCTCAAAACTCTGATTCTTGTTGTGTTTATTGTGTTTTAAACTTTGATTGTAAATCTAATTGAGTTTCAAATTTGAGAGGCTAGTTCGCATTTTGTGAATTTTGCTGAATTTCCAAATTTCGCCAAAAACCAACCTCGAACCTGTCTTAGGAGCCCAAAATAGCAATTTGAAGCCAAAATTTGAGTGTCTTCCGTTTTGAATTATGGAAAAATTCCTTCTAGGAACTTTTAGTACTTTGGAAGTAGTTTCCAACGGTACCAAGTTTTCCAATTGTGGACCTACAGAGAGTGAGTTATGATTTTTCAAAAATGTACCTCAAATCAAAAATTTTCAAACTTGACGGGAATTGAGTTTTCAAGACTCTTCCCTATCATTCAATACTAATTGACCATTTTGGACTTGTTTTCATGAAGGAAATTAGTTTTTCCTTGTGTTATTAAACATTACTTTCGAATCTTGAATCTTGAGCAACTAAGGCTCATTTTCATGAGATTTTCTTAGATTGTACAAGTGTACAATCTCCTCCTTGATAATTGGGAATCCTGTATGATAGTGTGTAATAGATATCTATTGTTTGTTCAGGCATGCAAGAGGACCTCACAACGGACGCCTATGTACTTGAATTGTGCAACGTATACTCCTTTTGACTAGGTGAGTGTCAAGTGCATGTTTGTTGCAATTATGTGAATTGCTGCTTCTGGACTGAAAATTTATAACTACTGAGTCGAGTGTGTACTTTATTGCACTCGTTCTCATTTAACTGAATCGAAATTTAATTGTCTGAATTAAATTGAATTACTTGAACTGAACTGAACTGAATTATATGCTATGGCTGCATATGTCGTTGGAGTGAATCTCCTCGACCTTTAATTGAATTGTATACATATCGTTGGAGTGAATCTCCTCGATACACAATTGAACTGGGGGACGCCCAAACTCATCGGCCGACCTTGCGACTCGAGCCGGCAAGGGTTTGGTCGGGAATCTTGGTGAGTCATGAGACAAACTGTATAAGCATGATCTATTAGAGAGATCTTACTTGGCCTACTCGTGCAGTAGCGCTTTTATAACAGTTCGGGCCCGGTGGGGGGTTGTATGGTGAAAGGAACTGTGAAGAAAAGTGGAGATCTACGGACTTAAAGAAAAGTGGAGATCTACGGATTTAAAGAAAAATTACCGACCCGGTTGACGGAATGTAGCTGAGGTGAAACTCGGAGGAATCATTAGGATGAACTTTTGTAATAGGGATTTGATTGTAATCGAATGGAAATCTTTTGGGCAGTTGTATGTCTTTTGAAAAAAATTAATGTATTTTGTACTCGTGGTGAAGACTGGATATTTGGTTATGAAAGCGACTTTTCTTTATTAGACTTGTATTAACGGTTATTATCATTAAACTTGAATCGAATTGTCTTGAGTCCTGGCGAGAGTTGGGCAGGCGTCCCGCGGATACCCTTTGGTTCGCCTTAGGGAGAAGTGAGGGCGTTACATGGTGGCTCTCTTGGAGAGGAAGAAGATGCTGAAGACGCTCCACCTGAATTAGAAGAAGATGTTAAGGCCACTGTAGATGATCTCAAAGAGATAAATCTTGGTAATTCAATAGACCCACGTCCAATATATGTAAGTGCTTTATTAAATTCTGATGAAGAGAAGGCATATGTTGAACTCTTACAAGAGTATTAAGATGTTTTTGTTTGTACTTATAAAGAAACTAGTTTTGTACTTATTCGTTGAACGGGAATCGTCGAAAATAATAAACTATTTAGTCAATTTTATAAAAATGTCGATATAAAATACAAATTTAATGTATAATCTATTATAACCTGTCTTAAGTATATTACTATGTGTGCATTGTAATATAAAGTATTCTCATAATATAAATTTGAACATCTAATTCAGTGAATAATAATTCAAAAATTGAAAAAGTAACATTCAACAATACCATAACATTCAAAAACTTGAAAATAAATAAAAAGTGCAATAAATAGTATCAAATAATATTCTACTCTTAAGAAACTTGTTTTTGTTTTTCTTCTATTTGAACATTCTCCTCGATTTATCCGTGTAAATCAGCATTTATTGATTTTCTATTATCACTGCATGATAGCAAAGTAGGATAACTAAATATAAAAAATAAATGATTTATTACATTCAAAGTTGTGTATAACAATAAGTAAAGATTATAATTTAAGAAAGTAAAATAATGTATTAAATCTACCTCCTCATGCAAATCTTTTTATGATGATTCCCTTCCTGCGTGGTTTTTGTTGAACTCTCTGATGAATGATTCATATGATATGTATTGAAATGCTGTTGATTAGAATAATCTGTTATACTAATTGGGATTTGAGAAAAAGATGTTTCAAGTTGGTATTGGTTGTCGCTTCCACCAATCTGATAATGATTTATCAAAATTAAAGGCAAAAATGTTATGTGAGATATAATATGTGAAACATAAGATAAATTTATTGCACATTACCTGTGAAAGTATGAAATGCGTTTCCCTCTCAAAATCACAATGGAACCATCTAGTCACTGTAAATCTATTACTACCTTGTTTCAGGTTGTAATTGTTCAACTTGATTTGGAACACAAAAGATTTCCACTTGATCTTATTTATAATTGATGACACGATTTCATTGCTAAATCCTTCCTGAAAATGAAATGCATAATAGATTTTTTTTTGTTAGAATATTCAACGGCTGAGATAAGTGTCAGATTGTCTACTATTATTAAAAATATTTTAAAAAATTAGATATAAGTTTACCTTGTTAAATTCTTCAAGAACAAAAAAAAGTTTGTGTTCTATTATTCTTTCAGCCTCTTGATCAAATATAACAAATCAAGCATTACCAGTTGCATCACTTGCCAAGACTTTTAACATATACTTGTATAATTTTTTTAAAAAATAAATACACATATTCTAAAAGTTATGTTTATGTAGATATTGTAGTAATTAAAATGATAAAAAGGTTAACACCTACGACATACCGCAACTTAGGATACTCCACATTTTGATTGCAAGCATCACACACAAAATTAGATCCTTCTAATGTCACTTTTCTCTGACATTTTGGACATACATTATAGTATAGTTGACTATTGAAATCAACTTTCAGAATCGTCACTTTGCAAGTGTAAATCAATTCCTAAAGAAATGACCAATTTAAGAAGTCAATTTAAATATTTACTATAATTGTGAAAACTAATGTGCTATAATTGTAACTTGTAACTTTAATTGTACCTCTGTTTGAACAGCAGCCATTATCTGATATATCTCTGATAATAATTTTCAATTTTTGAACATTAGTTATTGTATAACTTCTCGTGTTTTTGGAGGATGTAAAAACTCAATAATTTGAGGAGCAGTGCTATCAATGAAAATAACAATCTTATCTTAATTAGTTATATACAATATTTATGAAAATATTAAACAAATATTTAATAAATGATGATCTTGATCCCTGTTTTTTGATATTTACAAAACAATTGGATATTACTAGTTTCTTTTCAATAAGAAATCTTTTCAGTTCTAAAGAAATTTGATTCTAAAAACAAGAGCAATTGAAAGGAAATAAAGGTTGTTGAAAGCTATCGGACGCTCACGAAGTTGACACCGGACGTCCGATAATCAATGCAGACTTTCGGACGTATGAAGAATTCCATCACCAGACGTCCGAAAGAATTAAGAAATTCCTTCTAACTCACTATCTGCTGTCAGACGCAAGCATCAGCTATACCGGACGTCCGATACTCCCAACGGCTAGTTGACTTTTCAGCTACTTTCTATCCGTTGGAATCATTAATGAAACACTTTCTTAATCTTATATAAATAGTGCATGGTCAGAAATTTCGAATAATTTTTGCACACTAAAGATACAAAAGATATAGAGTAGTATTAGAGAAAACACTCTCCAAAAAAGATTTGTAATTTTGGTGGTATGAACTTCATTGTAAACTTTTCATTTGAGTGAATGTTTCAATAGTGTAACTCTGTGAGGGTTGTCCTGAGGGACAGTAAAACTTCCTCATTTGACCGAGTGGAATTTGGGACAAGGAGGAAGTGAGCCTTTTTTTGTACACAAGATTGGTTGTATTTCATCAACTTGAAGAAACTTGTTTGAATTGATCTTCAAGTTTAAGAGGAGTTTGTTAGTCAATTGGTTTGCAATTCTTTTCTTCTTATTTACTTATTGTTATCTTGTGATCTTTAAATTGGTTATATCTTCTACTTCTCTCAAGTGATTTTGTTCATTCATTGATTGATTCATTGTGTGATCACTTAGAAAAGAGAGTAAATTTCATATTGAACAAAAAGTGCCCATAACTTGATTAGCTTTATAAACAACCTAATTCACCCCCGTCTTAGATTGTTTTCGAGTCTTACAATTGGTATCAGAGGTTGGTCTCTTAGAGATTAAACTCAATCGGCTATTTTTAGAAGTAAAGATGACAACCAACAATGCCATATTTTTAGAAGGACAATCTATAACTAGACCTCCCATTTTTAATGGATCAAATTATGTGAGTTGGAAAGAGAGAATGATTATTTTCTTACAATCTATTGATATTGAATTATGGTTTATTGTTAATGATGGTCCATATGATACTTCTATAATAGATGATAATACTCATAGATCTAGACCAAAAATCAGAAATGAATTGACTGGTGATGATAGATCTCACCTCACCTTAAATGCAAGGTTATGAATGTGTTATATAATAATTTATACTCAAATAAATCTATAAGGATCAAAAACTATAAGTCAGATAAAGAGATTCATGAAGGTAGTGAAAATGTTAGAGAACAAAAGAAATCTATCTTGGTTATTAAATATGAGTCGTTTAAAATGGAACCTTATGAAGATATTAATAAAATGTATTGTAGATTTAATAATCTTATTAAGAATTTAGAGGTTCTGGAAAAGAAATACTCCTTAGGAAAGAAAAATAGAAAAATCTTGAATGCCTTGTCTAAAGATTGGAAAAGTAGGGTGACTGCTATCGAAGAGGCTAAAGATTTGAATTCTATACCTATTGAATTTCTTATAAACTTTTTAACATCTTATGAGTTGAAACTTAAGACCAAGGTACAGGAAGAAGAAGATGCAAAAGCTAAAAGGAGCATTGTTCTAAAAGCATCTCAAGATGAAGGTCACTCGGTTTCATTGGATAGAGAAGATATGGATGTTGATGACAATGATCTTGCTCTCATCACAAAAAGTTTCAAACGAATCATCAATAAAAGGAGATTCAGAAAAGGAGGATCTAGCAATTCGATTTCAAATTAATTCAACATTGCAAGAAACAAAGGAAAGCAAGAGACCAATAAAAAACAAGCTAACAAATGTTATGAATGTGGCCAACTTGGACATTACATGAGTGAGTGTCCAATGAAGAAGAAAAAAGAAGGAAGAAAATCAATATTCAACAACTTCCAATTCACATGGAATGAGTGCAACTCCAATAGTGAAATTGAAGAGGAAAAAGAATTTGCTGAATTGACTTTTATGGCCATTGGAGATGATGAGGTAATAATTGTAACACTCAATTTGAAAGTGATGATGAAACTGATGATGATCCTAAATCTTTCATTGAAAAATTGCATGATAGTTTGAAAGAATCTTATGCTAGAAATAAGGAATTAAAACACAAAATTAGTTTTCTTTTTCAGGATAATACACGCCTTTTTCAAGAAAACAAAAAGCTAAAAACTGAAAATGATTTCTTGAAAAAGAATGAGATTGATTTACAAAATAAGTTTGATAGAAAAATAAGATTTTGTGAAATGTTCAAAGAGGAACAAGGTGATCTGAAAAGAAAAATGGATAATTTAAATGAATTTCTCCAATATAAGAAATAAAACTGCTTTCAAGGAAATAGAACAAAGTCTCATCTTGGCACTTATGAGAAGAAGATAAATTCTGGTGCAAATGATTTTGCTGTTTATAAGAGAAAACAAGTAAGATTTATTAAATCTATTTATGCAAATAACTCATTGGTTATGTGTAATTTTTGTTGTCAAAAAAGTCACATGAAAAGTGATTGCTATGTGACGAAGAACATGAGAAAAGGCATGAAATGCATGTGGATAGTTAAACATGATACTAACTCTCAAGAACCCAAAAATTAAAGGGTACCAAATATTAGTTCTTGAACCCTTGAGTAGGTGAACCTGGTGAACATCATTAAAGAATCAAAATGGTTCGTAAATAGTGGATGTTCAAGACATATGACCGGTGATCTATCACAATTCATTAACTTCAAGCCAAAATCAAATGAAAAAGTGACATTTGAAGTCGATATGAAAGTTAAAACAACTGGAGTAGGAAATATTGGTAAGAATGGTCAGACTTTTGTTCATAATATTCTTTTCGTTGATATTAATGGATTTTGGTGTTCTCTTTTTGTTCTTGGTTGATCAGTGGATTTTAAGTTGATATTACTGAATTTTCTGCTATTTCTGTTTTTGGATATTACTGAATTTTTATGATAACAAAAAGGGGAAGAATAATGATGATCTGATATGTTTTGTATGTTGATCTGATATGTGTTGATTTGATATGCTTTGAATGTGGATCTGATATGCTTTGGCGGAATAAGGGATGCAATATGTAAGGGGGAGTTATTGGAGAGTTATTTTGTTGTTTTGAATTTTGTTGAGGGATGCAGTACGCAAGGGGGAGTTATTCTGATATGTATAAGGGGAAGATGCTATGAGATTAGTACTTAATGATTTTGGATGCGATTGGTACTTATTTTTCTATCATTATCCATTGTTTTGTCATCATAAAAAAAGGGGAGAATGATGATCTTGATCCCTATCTTTTGATATTTACAAAACAATTGGATATTACTAATCTCTTTTCAATAAAAAATCTTTTCAGTTCTAAAGAAATTTGATTCTAAGAATAAGAGCAATTGAAAGGAGATAAAAGTTGTTGAAAGCTGTCGGACGCTCACGAAGTCGACATCGGACTAGGGGTGCAAACGAACCGAGTCGAGTCGAATATTAAACTTATCGAGTCAGGCTCGACTACTGTACACTCGAACTCGAGCTCCTCGAGCTCGAAAAAATTGAGCTCGAACTCGACTCGAATAACTGAGAAACTGGCTCGAGTTCGACTCGATAAGGCTCGATTTACTCGACTCGACAAGAGCTCGAAATGGCTCGAATTCAGCTCAAAAATTTCTGTCACTAAACATAACCAGCTTTATTTAACCTGACTCCAATAGCACGTTTTAAGCTATTCAATGCCTTGCAAACTTGAATTTAACAATTCCAGACATGAATTAAAAGTAACAACAAACAAGTTCTTCATTGTCCAATAATACATGCACGAAATTAGAAACAAATGTCCACAACTCCACATACATAATTGTTTCACAATTTTTCAATTCAAATGTCCAACACCTCAAACAAACTCAAAAACAAGGAACAAATAATTTGAAATCACTCTAGATTAAGTCCTCCAGCAACCAATAGCCTTGAGTCTTGGATTCTTTCACCCACAGCCGTGCACTAAGTATCAACAGAAACAAAAATAAGTCATTTGACTTCAAGCAAAATAATCTAATATAGCTAACTCAAGATAATCAATCCCAATTTGACGCAAAATAGACTAACATAATCAACCCAAGATAACCGATGTCAAACCTTTTTATAGCACTTAAATATAAGCACACCAAAATATAAAATGCGACGTAGGCATCAGCGTAGTAAGCATCTTCTGGCAAGTGCTAATTTAAAAAGGTAAATGTTTTTCTCTCATCCAATTTAAAGTATCTTCAAATTCCTTCCTTCCACAACCATCCCAGTCCCCCCACCCCAAAAGAAAAGATAGGCAAATATGAGAGTTTCAATATTAATTTAGCCACTACTAATATAATGAAGAAATAATTTAGCCAAATTCCAAATAAACTATCTACATAGAACGTTGACTGAACTTACCTCAATCCTTCTAAAATCTAAACACAACAAATATTAATTTAGCACTAGTAATGCAATGAAAAAAATGATCAAACAGACAATAATCAATCGACCCCAGATCAATCTTGAAACTAATCTGGCAATGGGCATCAGCAACAACAGCATTGAGAGTTGTCCAAAAAGTTCGGGCTAATTTAGCAGCTCAAGCCTTCCACATACTATTGGAAATTGAAACCTCAAAAAGTACAAATACCAACAAATGCATGATAGAAAATGTCGAAACACCATACCAACAGAAGGGAGCCTCAAAATTTTTAATCTCAAGCCTAGTATCCGAAGAATACACCTCAGACATAATAGCTCTAACTTAATGAATTACATTTTACTGAAAATTGAAACAATTCTGCCGCTTAAATCGTGCCTCAAGAACGAAAGCTCCGTCGCCATTAACCAGAAAGAGGAAATTAATAAGGGAAGAAGAGAAAGGCCAACCTGTTTGTTTTGCCTGTTCGCGAGGCCCTCCACCAATGGAGCTGATGAAATGGGCGTCGGAGAGAAAGGGCGGCAGTGGTGGGAGTCGGAGATTGCCTGTTCGCTTTGCCTACCGTAGCTTCCAACTGGGAGTCGAAGAGAAAGGGCAGCAGTGGTGGTGGCAGAAGTGGCTTGAAGACAGTGGTAGCGGCGGCTAGGTTTGCTTTTGATTTGGGGAAACA
>CM041210.1:13906820-14069037 GCA_023065735.1 Coffea humblotiana | reverse complement strand
TGTTTGTTTGAAAAATGTACTTTCTCTTTTGTCCATAGAGCAGGAAACAAGAGTGCACATAGTTTAGCAAAGTTTGCTGTCAAACTAATTAGAAATGTTGAATGGGAAGAGTGCTTTCCCATGTGACTCCATGAGAGTCCACAAAATGATTACAAAGGAAGGGATTCTGATGTATCAAATCTTGTAATATCAAGTTAATGAATGCAAATCTGATTTTTGACCAAAAAAAAAAAAGCTATGGTTTGGCTGTTGGTGATCAAAGCGTAGGAAATTCTGTATAAAAAAGCAATGGACAACATATAAGCTCCACTTCTATTCTAGTTGTTGACATAGGTTCTCAAAATATAGTTGTTGATCAAGGAACCAGTGTTTCCCATAGAAGAAAATGCCACCAACGCCATTCACACAAAAGAGTTGTTTGAGATTTACTGATAGATGTTGCTATAGAAGCAATTTTTTTTTTTTATCTAATGCACCTTCTTTCTATCAAGAATGCCTAAATTTCTGCTGTACCTCAGGCAAAATCAGGCAGCTGGAGACTAAGATGCCAAGAAATTTAATGTATTTATTAACGTCATATCAAAGAACTCCAAAATAATATAGTAGCAGACTAATTTTCATGTAGATAATCCAAAGATCTAGGCAATCTCGTGCCATGCTCAAGGCCTCAATCAACTAGTAGGGGGAAAAAATTTCACTTATTACTCTGAACTTGACTCATTCAAAGCTTACACATGTAAGGCCTCATCTTGGTCCATTTTTTCAAAATGAGTTTTGGACCGAGATTGTATAAGCTATTAAGTTGAATTTTCTTGAAAAATTATGCATATCATAGGATTTTTAAAGCGTTTCATATAATATATAGATAAAACTACTCAATTTATACATTTGCCATAGATATTTATCAATTTTTTAATTGCAAATTATTTAATTAGAAGAATTATGCTTTAAGATAAATGTATTATTAAAATAATTATTTTATATGATCTGATATTATTATTTGGATTGAGCATAGATGAGGTTGAGTTTAACTTCACCTAAGTCCAACCTATATTGAATTATGCGTTAGTTTTAATATTGGATTACCTTCTAACCTCATTTATCATTTTGTCTCGCACAGCAGATGATAATGTCCAACCAAACATAATTATATTTATGACGACCCCACCGTACCCAGAGGCGTACCAAAGGGCTTAGCGAATCGCCTGCCTAACTCGCACCAGGACTCGATACTCTAAAACAAGAAATAGAGTTCACGCCAAAAGAAAATTCTATTTACACTATTACATCTTCAAAAGTTGCATAGACTATTACATTAAGCCATACACACCACTAGTACCAGAAAGTAAATCCTAGAGAAGCTACTAACTATAACCACAACAAATATATACATCTTACTAGTTAACTTATAACAAGTACTAGAATAAACATCAATTGTTCTCTAAACCAAAAGTCTATACACCTTCCCAAACTTTCCCCGCGTCGACCCCTGCTAAGGAAAACAAATGGAATGGGGTAAACTATATGCTTAGTGAATAATCGGGGGTAAAAACGTAAAATCACATCCAAATAAACATGTAAATCAAGATATTTCACATCAATAGACAGAAATGTAACATCACAATAGTAGGATACGGATGGCTTCAAAGCCAATTCAATTCCCCGAGCTTGTTCAACTGTTGACACTCCGTCAACCAAAAACTCATAGTCCGTAGACTCCACTTACTTCCCCGTTCATCTTATCAACCCCCGCTGGCCAGTCAACAGCACACAGCAGCTCGAGCAAAACAAAATCACTTAGCTTTAAACAAAGCTTTAACAAAGAACGAAATCCCAAGGTTAGCATGGAACTAACTTCGACCAAGCCCTGGCTGGCTCGAATAGTTCGTCTACCCTTGGAACCGGGCTGGAACCAAGCCCTGAGATATCCAATCTCTCATTAGATGATATCTCTCAATAAAGTACGCAACAAAGTACTCACCCCAACAGCACACAGCACAAGGGGTTCAACTCAAGTCATGTTCACCCTAACAGCACACAGCAAAAGGGTGATTCTCAATACAAAGCATGTATTCTCACATATTAAATCAACAACAAGGTTGGGTTTAGGTCGAGTGAGATAAAGTACATCCTCGCCTAAGTACCTATGTAACATATACAAGGCACTTTGACAGTTTATCACATAAAACAACCCAATTACTCACTCAAAATAGTTAGCACGTAAATCAAGACACTTTATACGGGTCCACCGACTCCGTCCGGTTCGTCACTGCCTGTGACAGAAGATTATACGCAACCATTAGTCAAACAACCATCACAAATGGAAATATGGTCTAAAACGGCCAAGAAATGTATGTGCGCATGCGCGGAAATGAAAATGGTATGAAAATGGGTTGCAAGGTTTCGACTATAACCCGAGCTGTGGTTATCGGATCAAGGTGTACTAGGTAGCGTCTCGAAACTAAGACAAAGGGTTACAATTTTCATGAAGACAACTCAACCCAGTTTTCAGTGGATCTAGGTCAAATTTGCAGATTACCGAACCAGAACTCCAAAGGCTGGTTTGTATCTTGAGTGAAAATTTGGGCGGCATGCCCCTTGTGTTTACTTATTTTCCAGCCATTTATGGCTTCATTATTTTCCTCAAATCAACTCCAATGTCACCCATAAGCAAGGGTACCACAATAGCCCTTCAACTGGGCTCAAAATAATCCAATTACAACACAAATCTTAACAAGGCAATCGGAAATCAAGTTTAAAGGCAAATAGCTAAATGGCAGATTTGGCGTCTCTTGGCATTTCTGTCACAACTAAAGCTACGCCTATCAGTTTGGGGTAAAATTTATACCGTTTCGAAGCTAAGACAAAGGGCTACAACTTTGATGAAGACAACTCAGCCCCGTTCATAGTATAGCTAGGTCAAATTTACCAATTACAGAATCAGAATTTCACCATCGGGCTGGTTAACAGAACTGTGTTCAAATGGCAATAACTCGGGCTACAAAAGTCCGATTGAGACGTTTTTAGATGCGTTGGAAAGATAAAACATAGTACTACAACTTTTGTGTTTTGGCCAAAAGCTAGTTTCATACGGATCAAGGTGGAAAAACGAGGCCAGAATGATGAAATGTCAAAACTGTCCACAGAACTCTACCTATGGCAGTCAAGGGTATTTCGGTCATTTCACATGATACAGTGCTCCGATTGAGTTGAAATTTTACAGGAAGCTATAAAATACCATTCCCTACAACTTTTATGTTTTATCCTAAGCCTAATTCAGCCTCCATCATACACGAATAGAACTGGTCAGAATAGAGCAGATTCATCACTACCAATGCTGGGAATTTGAAGCTAAAGCTGGAAATTTCTTTAGGTAAGTCAAACTAGCATATAATTCCTCAATATTACACATGGCTGAGCTATCAAACCATGACTAATCACTAAGTATCATATAAGAGCAGAGAATTCATCACAAAACTGAAATTTACCATAATACTTCTTCAACCCATGAAATTTCCTCACAAAGCTACCAAAACTACAACTTTAACCTACTAGCTTACACATATATGAAGTAGAGGGAAGTTTCTTACCAAAGTACCTTGTAACCTCAATAAAGATGGTAGCTTAGAGCTTTTCTCTCCAAAATCACTCCACCAAAGCCTTTAAAACTCCTTAGTGAGCAAGTTTTATAGAGTAGTTTGCACAAACTTTGATTGGAACTCAAGATTCAAGCACAAGTTGAAGTTGGAGTTGAAGGTTTCTCTCTTGTGTTTTCCCTCCCCTAAAATTTCGGCCAAGCTCAAGAAAATGGAAGAAAATGGAGCCAAGAAGAAGATAAAAAGGAAAGACAAATGCTTAGTCAAAATTTCCTATGCATCCGACAAGTGGCACCACAAGAATAATTCTCATTTTTGCTTTCTTTTCTCTCTTTTTCTTGGTCAAACATTTCAGCTGTCTTGAAGATATTTTGGGGCTGATTTTAATCAATTAATAACAAGGAGATTAAGGTAATAAAGTAATGTTCAAGTGGTGCACTCAATCGGTAACGAACGGTACACATCGGTTCAACCCGTTTTTCCTTATTTCGCACGTACTAGGGTTTTAACTTATAATTCACTAACTTATTATTATTACTTCTAATCACACACATTTTCTTATTTAAAACTCATTCTTAATCACCAAATTTAGCACACACACCTTACCAAGTGATCACGCGGCCAAAATACGCAAAAACCCTAATTTACCCGAACTAGGAATCTAAAAGAAAAACCCTTGATTCTATGGTTGATTGTACCTACTGAGGGAGTGAATGAGTAGTAAAGCTATTCTAAAGGAATAAATGCCAAATAAAAAGGAATTTTAAGAAAAATAAAAGGGATTTTACAACTCCATAGATTAAAATTAGGGTTTCGATTAAAATGTGAGAGATTTAACAAAAACCGGTTAGTCACAAGTAAAACTAGGATTTTGAGTACAAGTAGGGTTTCTAGGCTTTAAAATAAAACAATGTCTTAAAACAAAAATAAAATAAAGAAACCGTAATATCCTCGTTGCTACTAAATAAAAATATTATCCTAAAAGTTGGGGTATCACAATATTCTTTGTTTTTTAAAATCATGTTATTAAACAAATATGCTTATGTTCAATTTTTCCTTGAGATAAAAACAAGTGTTGTTTTCGTTCATACCAAAGAACAAAAATAAAAAAATACAAACATTACCAAAAAGCAATAAGATGACTTTTTCTGGATGATGTTCATAATACTTTTTTTCTTTTTTGCATATTCACATTATCTATTTGTACTTATATATTCAACGATTGATCTTATGCATATTAACAGTTATAGATGTATACCACTTGTGTAAGAGTTGAAATTCAAATTCAAATTGATATTAGCTTACATGCATCCATACTAATGTATAGATTATGAGTCAGTGTATAGAAGATTAACCCTTTTATTTAAAGTTCACAACTTTTTTAAGCTTTTCTTTTGTCAAATTTTTAGAATAAGTTAGAATGAAATGGTAACTTTAATGAACTTTAGTAACCTATTTTAACTTATAATGTTATTTACATAAGTTAGAAGGCACCTTGCTAGATATAATACCAAGTTATATGTACATGTATGTACATTCAAAATTAATTTTCTTTGTGTAAAGTAAAATTAAATCAGTAAAGTATCTAAAATTAATAGAGGTAATAAAGATGAGTATATATATATATATATATTTAAATGGCATAATAGGATGTGAGTACGTAGTAATCCATTCCTATTGAACACCTTCTAGAACTTATATAGTCTTCTTGATAAGGATTACGAAAGTCCTATGCATCAAGTACTAACCACTAAATATATCAATAGTGTTAACAAATTTGGCTTTTCATATAATGATGAGTTGTAGCATTTAAATTTGTATGCATTTAATAAATTAAAGAAAAAGGAAGAATTTTAAATGGGTTGATGCAAGTGCCATTTTTAAGGCGTTAAAATAAGATTTGATATAGATGGTAAATTGAAAACAAGAGTATATGTAGGAGTACAAAAGAATATGAATGGTCATGCTTATTTCATAAATTATAGAATAACAAGATAGCGTGTTTCATATCATTGAACTCTTACAATTGTCTTCTTCATCATTTTTTGTCTAAAAGATGAAGATCATGGTATGGACTTTGTTCCTTGGCATTGTTCTCTTCCATCTTCCCATCTCTAGTATGCATCTCTTTTTTTTTCTCATTTTCTATTTAAATTGGTAATTTGTGAAAAATAAATTGATGTTGCTTTAAACAACCTAAATCATTGTTTATCGTCTTCCTTTTTTAACTTTTAATTTTTTTTTTTTGCTAAGTTTAATCGTAAGATCATTTTTTTCATTAACTAAAAGCATGACAAGTTTGGTTTGAGAAACTTTTTTCCACTATCTTAAATTCAAAGTCCCTTATCCAGTTTTGGGATCAAATATATCCATATTTTTAATTATTTGCTGAAAACTTTTTGACATTAAGAAATTTTCTTGCAATAATATTTGATTTGAATGTCTTATTCTTGATCCTTTGATAAATGTTTGAGTAAAACATTAATCGAAACCTATATGATTGATAAAAAAATATAGCCTAGTTGCTAGTGCTTTCGTTCCTCTTTTTAGAGTAAATATGCAATTTTTATTGTTTTCATTCCCTCCTCGAGCTTCTTCTTCCCTTATCTTCCATTCATATTAAATCCGAAAGAGACAATCGCCAGTTGATTGGGATCAAAAAATTTTATTTCATCTTATTGTTGCCTAGTTTGTTGTAATTAGGACTTGAGTAAGCTACTTATTTGTAGTGCTTCAAACTATTTTCATGTGTAATAAATTAAGAAAAAGAGATGTATGTAGATTTGATTTGGTTAGTTTTTAAGAAAATTTACAGCAAATTTATGCTAAAAATAGCCAATTAATTCGAAAAAAATATTATTATTTCAAGAAATAAAAATTCCAATTTAGCTTTATAAGCCTTAAAAATCCTCTTAGAACCTTGAAATTTCATTTGATGGAAATTTTCATGAAATGAACTCCTATGCAGACAATCAGCAATGAGTTGCCAAACCGGTGGCTATTCTTTTTCAAATAGATAAATACAATCATGCGCAGTTTTTATTGCCAAAAATTTTTAATTATTTGTGGATAAATTATCAGTTATGCGCCTATGTGGTTTACATGTAATGCATTTTTGTCTTTTATACGATATAGTAAGTTAGTCCCATGTGATTTAACACATAATGGTTTTTTTAAATATAGCTATTGTAAAGTATGAATTATCTAGTTTATATGTAATGCTTATGGTTTAAGCTAAGTTTTTCCCCTTGTCTTTTGGACTATAAAGATACTAAAAGTTTTCACTTTTTAATAACAAACACTAAATTTAGCATATATTTGCCTTTATGAGAGTACTTGATTGCGAATGAAAAACGTAAGTGCTACTACCTACTAATTGTATAAGTGATATTAGAGTTTAAAAAATTTTAAGCATTTTTGTGTGTATATTATTGAAAAGTTAATGTCATTTCCATCTATAATTAACCTCCTAATCATCCATCTAGTCACTAGTATTGCCTATTGTATCATTTAATATAATAAAAGTCTTTATACTTTAAATTTTACTATCCATCCCACCCCTTCTTCCACTATTTCTGTTTTTTCAATAAAATTTTAGAATTAATGTCCCTCTCTCATGCATGGCGCTTATAAAAAAAAAGTATTCAATTTACTATATAATTCAAATTAAAACAATTACAACAAGGTAACTATTGAACCTACAAAAAACTACTTTTTTTCCCAATTAAATTTTATTATCCATGCCTCCTTCCTTCAACTATTCTTATTTTTTAAAAAAACATGTTAGGACTAGTATCCATTCCTTATGAATGGTGTTTACCCAAAAAAATTACTATTCAATTTAGTTCAAGCCAAACATCTCAAAAGGTAACTTTTGAAAGCACAAGATTTTAACTTAAAAAAATAATAAATCCACAAGATTGTGGGAGATAAATTACTTTAAGCCACTAGAGATCTTCAATAATTTGTTCGTAAAATTTTGGTTCATATGATAAGAAGTCATAAAAAGAAGTAGTAATGGATCTGATTTTGTTATGTCCCCAGTTGGAAAAGATGGAAAAACATGTATGCTATGCTACACTGAAAAGAAAATTGAAGGGTGTGATGTCGGGCCGTGCATGATCCTCTGTGCCCAAAAGTTATAACACCACCTTATTTGGGGAGTACCTCAGCAAGGATAATTGCCTATGTGGTGTTCATTGTTGCCTATAAAAGCAATATCTTCTTGTTCACATTCAAGAAAATTTCAAGATTCTAATAATGTCATGTGAACTTTGGTGAAATTTGTTTGGTGTACATTGTAATAAAATTGTAACTTAGCATTCATTTCATCATCATTTACTTTAGTGTACACCATGTTTATTTCACATCTTTGTCTATTCAAAACATAAATAAGATTAATTGGAAGACCATTATTTCCCTAACATGTAAACTTTCTAATATGAATATGGGTATGTACTTAGGTTGTATCTGTGTATATGATTTTTATATGAATATGTAACTATATACCATACGGAGAGAAAGAGAGAGGGGAAGAAAGTGAATGTCTATGTGGGTATACATTTATGGTTCGTGCTATATCTATGCATTGTATGGCATGATTAAAGAAAATTTTTCTGAGCACAGAACTATTCCTTCTTTTTTTGTTGCATTGACTGACATTAATTAACTAGAGCATATAGTGGTTAATATACTCTCAACAAACTAAGTTGCATTTTCAATATAGAGACTACTCATGTATTGTATTCTCAAATTTTTGAAGTTGATTTTTTTTCATAAATCAAAAGAAAATGAATCTAAAATCCAAATAGCTGCGTGGTTGCCAAAGCACACAAATGTAAAATTATGAGTGTTAAAATTGATAAGTAAATCTATAATTGAAAATCATGTAGAAGAACACAATTAGACAGGTCATTTACAAAAATAATCATATTTATATTCATAATATCCAAACTAACTCAATATGTTATATTTTTCATAATCATAGAACTCGCAACTTCAAATAGTGAGATTTTAGTATTTCTAACTTAATTAAAGCTGCTACGCCATATGAAAACTTAGTAGACTTGCACAGATCAATGATTATTACGTAATGATAATCAAAAATATATATAACAAGCAATTATAAAATTAAAATGTAATGTGAGATTATTTCAATGGTTTTATGAGTACAAAGCCAAAATTCTCATAGTGTGTTCATATTCTAACACCTCATTAACATGTTTAAGCATGTGTACGTGTATGTATAATATGAGTGTACGCATATTTCTGCACATGTATGCAAGTATGTATATATGTGGTGTATATACACACACACAAACATAAATATGTATGCACGTATATTTACAAATACATGCATATTGGAGAAAATACTCAATTCTTTTGCATATTTCCATGTTGATAGGTAACATTTTTGTTATTAAATTTTTTAATTATTTTCCCCTTAATTTTAGGCGCATATTGTTTTAATTGGTAAATTCTATTCATATTTGGTATTTGGTATTAATTGTAGGGAGGTGGAGCAAAAAGGAATAAATGGGTGATTTTTCATTAAATTGCTGTCAAGTCCAAAAGATTTGAGATTCGCACGTAGAAGTTTCCAAATTCAAGTCAGAGTCCGAGCGAGCGCGGGCCTGAAGATTGAGACAATTTCTTTCCTTATTAGTTATTTTATTTTCAGGAAAAAATTGACATTATCTTTGGAAGTTTTTCTTTTTCAATTAGGAAGTAGAGTTTGCTTTGAAGACTACAAGTCAAGAACCCGCGTGATTAGTACTTAGCAACGAAGCAGTTTTGTTTCGTGACTCTTTGGATCGAAAAAGGCAAGAAGCAAAGGCTCCGTTCTTTTTCCTCCGGAGAAAACGACGGCTTCAGTTCTCCTTTTGTTTTCTCTTTTTCTTAGCTGCATGTACTTAGCAGATTATGAAACTTAAGCGTTGAGTTTTTCTCAACCATGAGTAGCTAAATTTCCTTTCTCTAGTCAAGGGTCAACTTGACGATACGGTTCTAAACATCTGTAAGATTGAATTATTTTTACTTATTTCTTTTATTCATTGGTATTCATACGTTTTTTAGCTTAATTTCTTACGATTGTTTTGTTATTTGAATGTCAAGAGTCTGATATTCGAATTAACCCAATAATCCATAGCCATATTAATCAATTAAATCCGTAATTGTTTGATTAGTTAATACCAGTGATGATTTACGTGATTGGCCCATATTAGAAAAGCATATGATCTAATTTAAACGAACCCTCATAGTGTGTTTGTTAGTTAAGGTTGGACTTTTCTAATTCTTAATGCAATTGAGGGATTAAATCTTACCGTCATACCTAGGGTTGTTTCTTAGTTAGAAAAATAGTCAATGATTGTACATTGGCTATCGAAAGGTAAGAAAAAACTAGTTGTCAGAACTTGTTGATGGTTATAACTAATCTATTAATGAACAATTGAATTATTCTTGTGTCAATGATCAGTTGTGTGAATCATGGCTGAAAAGTTGCACCTTTGGCTATAGTTATGTCTACTGTTGATTTATATCTTATTTATTTCTGTGAATTGTTCTTTCTTAATTAGTTAATTAGCTACTTTTGAATTCACCAACAATCCCCACATAATTTTTACTCTAGAAAGAAATAAATTTTCCTCAGTCCCTGTAGATATGCTCAAAGATGTTGGAATAACTCCAACTTTAATTATACAACGGGGCCAATGGATTTTCAATAGTAAGAGTCTCAAGAACCATCATCTACGTCAGGTATATCTCTTGAAGAAATGACTGAATCACTAGATACTAACACATATCGATTTCATCAGGAGACACAAATGAGCATTCGTAATCTGATGGATGAAATATAACTATTGACATCTAGAATAATGCAATTGGTTTCTCAAATGTGTGAAGAATTGCCCTCATTGATCATTATCAATCTTGAGAAAGATAAGAGTGTAATTATCCTGATAAGTGACGAGAAGTTGCAAGAGTTTCAAGGAGAAGGATCTAAAGATGCAGTTAAAAAGGAAGTTGAGAATGAAGAAATAAAACCCCAATTTCAAATCGTTCAAGTATATGAATTCAGTGACACCTCCTCCATTCTCTAGCTAGACTCTTATTCTATAATTCCTGTTAGTGAAATTAACTTTGTTATACCAGAAGATTTTGAGTTTCATGGTAGGAATAAGTTAGGGTTGCGATAGCCAAATATCTTGAACGAAGTGCTCGTGATAGAGGAGTGAGTGAAAAATTTAAGACATTGCTTAATTGTTTTGGCGCCATCTACTAATCAATAGAAGAAAGTAACTTGTGTGTTTAAGGATTACTCTACTTACGAAGGGTATCAGGATTACATAAAGGATAAAGCACTGAAACAAACATTAAGATTTTATCCTTCTTGAACAAATATGGTAATGTCTAGCTAAAATCATTAAAGAAAGGTGCTGGTTGGGAGGCAACCCAAGAATTTTTAATTTTTAATTTTTAATTTTAGTCATTTCATGTTTCTTGTTTAATTTTTAGGTGCAATTTAAGTGGTTTGGTTTTTTTTTTTTATGTCAGGAAATAGTTCGCTAGAAGACGTGCTCAAACCAAAATTGAATGTTGAATATTTCTATGTCCAACACAATTTTCCAAAAGACTCTTTATGATTTTGGCATGGTCACGCTGAAGAAAAAAAATTTTACGATGGATGGTCAGAACACTCTTTATGATTTCAACGTGGGCACATCTACAGTGGCAATCTGGTGGTTAAAAAAAACTGTAAAAGACAAAAAGATTTTCTTTCTTCTCTTTTTCTTCTTTCTTTCTTTCTTTTGGGATTAGTTATCATCATTAGTAAATTGCCGAGATTGGAACTTTCATGTTGGGATTACTAGTTGGTAACTGACTTAGTTATTCCAATAGTTATTTGGAGGGTCGTATATCATTTAACTTAGCTCTTTCTTGGATTGGTTTTCTCTTTACATTGTCTACTAATTGTTTTCATTGAGAAAAGGGCTCAAAAGATAGTGAATAGTAAGTCCAAGACGACCCCCAAGCCCACTATTCGCAAAAATGGTCCCTCACGCGCCACTGACTTTTTTCGTGATTTCCCTGAGCCTTCTACATTTGGCCTGCTGCCACCATCTTCTTGGGATGAGTAGTTCAAGACTCTTTAGGGGGAGATGAAAGGGTGACTGGACCTCTTACACTCCCCAGGCTACATATTTTCAAAACAACACAAGAACTTGGCCGCTTATTTTCGTCACGTGGGATTCAACTCGTCTTTTACTCTCGACCCATAGTCGCATGTTCAGGGAAGTTTCGTTGTCCTTTTTAGTTCATTTTTTGTTCTTTATTTCTTACATTAGGGACAATGTAAGATTTAGGCGTGAGGGAGTAGTATATTAGAAAAGTGCAAATGTAGGTATTTTTGTTGAAATTTTTTATTCAATTTTTTTTCTAATTTTATTCAATTTTTACCTATCTTTGTGCTTATTTGCAGTTATCCTTGATAGACGATTGTTAGATTCTCAAAATTTTCTATTGTTAAGGTTTTATACTCTAAGGTGTTAGGAATGACATGGTTAAGTCTAAGGGTGTCTCTCTAATGAATATTTGAGATATTGTGACTTTTGCACTTTTTGGTTAACTTTTCTAAATATTGTAAATATTTGTCTAACATTTTTTATGTAAATTAGTTCAGCTATTAATTTTAATTCTCCATGTTTGGGAAATGAAGTGGATTTGTGTGGTCTTTAATTTTATTTTGGTACTTATTTGTGAAAAGTATTTGATTATACTTCACTAGTTATCATTGTCTAGTAATCAGGAGTTTTCACCCAAAATGTCGTCTTTCACATCAAAAAGTGGTGACAGCTATGAATATGTGGTTTTTAAGCGATGAAAGTTGAGTAACCGGGTTTCTTCATTTGGTAGATGTCGGAATTCGCGTCAAAAGGTTTGAATAGTTATTGACTAAACATTTCCCTGAAAAAATCAAGCGTGGGGACATTTTAGAAAAAAAAAATGAAAAATGTTGTGCTAATGGTGAAAAGTGAAAAGTGCATACGAATGTAAGAGTATGTAAATGGTTATGTTAGTCTGCTGATCCAAGGGTTTTAATGTTGAGATTTTGCTTAATAATCAAACCATTTGCTGACGAATCCTGGTTGAATATTTTATATCTTTAGATTAGTTAGTCAAAAATTGGAAAAGTCTTTGATTTTGAAAGTTAATCGGAGAGATATTTACTGGTATTGTGAAATCGAATTGTGAAAACAGCGAACAACGGAGGTTCCTCAATCGTTGAAAACTGTGAAATCGAATTGATTATATTTATTTCTTTTATTTAATGGTATTCGTATGTTCTCTAATTTAATTTCTTATGATTATTATGTTATTTGAATATCAATGGCCCGATATTTAATTCAATCTAATAATCTAAAATCAATTAGAACAATTAAATCCGTAATTGTTTAATTATTTTAAATTAGTGGTGATTGGCATGATTGGATTTGTATCAATGGAACATATGGGCTAATTTAAAAAACCCTCGTAGAGTGTTATTTGATTAGAACATGGTTTCTCTAATTCTTAAGGTAATTGAAAAATTGAATTCTAAGGTTATACTTAGGATTATTTCTTAATTAGAGAAGTGATTAATGGTTGTATTTCGATCGCCAATACAGTAAAGAGAAGTTGGTTGTCATCACATGTTTGACAGTTATAACTTGTTTATCAATGAGTGAATGAAATTATTATTGCATCCATGATCAATTGAGTGAACCATCTTCAAATTTATTTATTGGTTAGAGTTTATTTATTATTGTTTCATTTTTAGTAAATCATCAGTTAGGTCTTTTTATTTGAGTTGTTTAATTATTCATATTTTTATAAAAACCCTCCTACTCTGGACTCTAGAAGAAACAAATTTTTCCCAATCTCTATAGATTCGACCCTACTCACCGCTATATACAAAATTTACATTTTTCTTGAGTAAATATTTATTATTGCACAAATTCAACACCTGTCACACGTCATTGCAAAATCATAAAAATCAAGTAATGAGAGTTAGAAGATTGAGGAATGGAAACTTAAAGCTTACCAAATGCATATAGAAAAAATACTGGAGGAAATTGAACATTAAAATGCATAACATTGCAAAATATAAATCTAGTGAATTATTATATACAAAAGAGTTGATACTAATCCAACATAATTTGGCTGGCCTATAGGCTATAGATACTCAACATCTCTATAAAAATATATATTTTGCATATTTTTTTTGTAACTATGTATTTTTTAGTCTTTTTTATTTTTTGTGATAGATTACAAAGTATTTTGATTGATTTTGAACTAAAGTTTTTCGATTGCGAAAATGAGGTAAAAGTATTGAAATTGGTAGTAAAATGTGCATTTTTTAGATTTTGAAATATGGCAATGCTCAAGGGATGATCAGAACCATTTAGACCATGGGATGAAGGATGAATAACTGCCACTCTAGTTAAAGATACTAAAAGTTGACTCAATTCTAATGATGCAAATTAATGAGGATTCGACATTGGATCCAAGAAAATTTTGATCTGTTGTAGCTATTTTCCCAACGATTGACCCCATGTCTCATGTAGATCAAATTATATTATGACACCCATGTCCGCCCTCCTAACTATTAATCCTATCATTGGTCCCATGTCTCATATAGGTCAAGTAGTATTGTGAAACTGCAAGCAACTCTTCTAGAGTAGATTTGTTCTCTAAACCAAAACTCAAAACTAAAATGACAAAAGGAAAAAATTTGGAAACACATAAAAAAAACCCCCATGTCCCATTTTATCCCATTTTCATTTTCCATTTCATGCAATTTGTTACAAATGAAATAAAATTGAAAACACATAACATACATATACTTTTTAAGGAAAACAAGGTCTCTTTTAGTGAAAATCATACAGCTAGTGTGACGACTCCACCTCACCCTAGGGATACCCCAGAGGCTAACGGATCGTCTACCCAACTTTCATCAGAACTCACTACAAACCCAAATCAATAACACTAAAATCCTTCAATATAACAATTACATGCTACAAATCATCCAAATATACAAACCAAAGTACAAGCCCAAAAGAAAAGAAGCTAAATGACTAGTACCATAATACAGTGTCGGCCAAATACAAGTTCAAATCTCCTATTACAAACTATTCCTATTCTTGTCTCTCTCATCCCCGCACCCTGTTAAGAAAAATAAATAATGGGATGAACTAAAAATTCAGTGAGATTCCAAGAAAAACATACAATCAAAATGGCAAGATAACAATCACATATATCAAAATCTTAAAGCGAAAAAAGTAAACAATTACAAACGAAGGCATTAACAGTTCACATTTTCAAATAAACAATTTAACACAGAAGAAAAAGATACGGATACTGATACGGTGACTCCCACCAGATTCTAGACAGAGCACTCAGGATTCAAACATTGATACAACTAATATGGTGGCTCCTGCCAGATTTCAGGTGTAGCACTTAGTCCAGTTCAATATTTCACTTGCAGTTCAAAGGATACAGTTGGCACTTGTAAGCCAGTTTAGTGGCAATGTTTTTCGAGTCCGTTGACACTCTGTCAACGTTTGAAATGCAGCAATAAATAATGTCCGTAAATTACCATTTTACACTAATTTTCTTTCCTCCGATCAACCCCCTTTACCGGGTCCGAACGCCAAACAAGTATTTGGTAATATTCGAGTATACCAATTCTAAAGGACACATTCAATGGATTAAACAAATAACAAGACCCATGTTTCGTCAATTGTCTCAAACAAACCATTGCTGGGTCGATTTGACTAACTAACCCATGGGGTTTTGGGATCCCAAAAACAAGTATAGTCGATGAGTTAACATCACTAACTGACTTTCAAGTCATGCACATGTATATCAATTCACTTGTAAACAGGATAACAAGAGCTCAGTCAAGTTAGGTCGAATGCGATAAAGTACACACTCACTTTTGCAATAACAAGTCAAGATATTTGGCAATTTCAGGCAATAAGTCAAATTTTGATCAACAAATCACATGAAACATCAATCAAGTAAATCACATGGTCCTAACATACAGTTGGAATGCTCACCAATTGATTTCAATCTTTATATTTCAAATTCTGGTTCTTTCTCTTGGTCATTCTCTAGTCCTGTAGTCATATTAAACATCAAGAGTCCAGCCTCTTAAAACCAATATAAATAAGTAGACTTTACTTAGCAAACATAACAATTTGTAGGTTTAACCCCAGTATAACTTCCAATATAACAAAGTTTTCTTCTTCAAATCAAAGGACAAAACCACGTGCATGCAAAATAATGTTTCAAGGATCATATGGGGTACAAAGACATCGATTATAGTCAAAACGTTTAGAGAAATGAGACAAGACTCTCGAGGTGCAAAGCTGAAATTTCGAACAATAAAGTATTTTGGAGAAAACTCCTTTTCCTCCTCTTGTCCCTCTTTAGTTGGTTCAAACCCAACATACAAGTAAAGATCAAAGTTTTGGCAAGTATCTTGAGCAAAAAGATGTCAAAACTATCATACAAAATTCAGCAATAAAACTAACATTCTCTGTCGCCCTCTCAGCTAGCCCTGACAAGTAACATGTACTGTTAGACAAGAATCCAGATGTGAGGTATCACATACCTAAAACTCGAAAGAACAAGATTTACTTTACCAAAACTCATTGTTAAAAACTCAAAATCAACACCTATAAACTGGGGCGGATTTAAGGTGGGGGCAGTGGGGGGCGGATTTAAGGTGGGGGCACGGGCCCCCACTGCCCCCCTTAAATTCCTATAATACGTATACAATTTTAATATACTTTTAAGTGTACCCCCAGAGTTTTTTTAGAAAGGATGTGAAAGAATTACGTGATTTTTTAATTTAGTTCATAAATTAAAATTCTAAAAAGATACGTGGAGCACAAATTTCATTTGAAATAAGTTAAAACAAATCTTTTTCATATCAACTAATAAGAACCAATGATATCATTCACTTTTTTTGGACCCCACTCCCCAATTTCCCTTCCCTCCTCTGGTCCCCCATTTTCCCTCCTACAACCGAGAGCCACTACCTTCCACAACCAAGCAGCTAGCTACTTTTTATCTTAATCAATTCATCCAATCATATCATTCACTTCATTTGTCCCCACTTTCCAATTTCCCTTCCCTCCACTGGTCCCCCATTTTCCCTCCTCAACCGAGAGCCAATCTTACTTCCCCAACCAAATTAGTTATCAAAATTTAAAAACTCGCAGTGAGCAATTGTAAATAGTTTAGTTTGCTTTTGAAATAAAATTATTATTACATTAATAATTTTGAATTTGTTTTTTTATGTTTTTCATGAAATATATGCATCATTTGTACTTGTTGGTGATTTTTATTTTTTTTTGCTTAAAAAACTAGAAAAAGAGTAGGTAAAAAATTTAGCGTTGCTTTTGCCCCCACTAAGAATTTTTCTGGTTCTACCCCTGCCTATAAAAAGCAAAGTTTTAACGAAGGTTTTGAGCAAAAGTAAGTGCAAAAGTAAAACAAAAGTACCCTAACATGAAAACACAAGTCCTCCCTCGCTCAATCTGCCAACCAAGCACAACGTAGCCTCACTTAACTCTAATTCCTCCATCTAACTTTCAAATTTTAACATTATTTGCATGACAAAAATCGAATAAATTATGACTAGTATAGCATTTGTCACATGGTATAAATTCTTGGCAAGAAAAACCATCAAAATCACACACATATAATTTGAATCTAGGCTATGCACTTCATGCATTTCATGTACCAAACCTGAAAATTGACAATGTAATTTGGAAACAACATGAAATCTTCCATAAAAATTCTTCCTTCTCATCCTAGACCAACATACATCAAGCAAATTCAAAGATGGCAAGAAAGATAGGTTTCTTCATAAAATCCTTCCTTCTCATCCTAGTAGATCTTCAAGTAAACCTAATAGATCATCATATATCAAGAAAACCTAGTAGTTCTTCAAGTACATCTAGTATATCATCATGCAAACATCAAGAAAGATAGGTTTCCTAACAAAGTTTATCTCTTTACCTCCAAACCCAAAGATCGCAAGCAAATCAAGAAAGATACAAGGTTTTCTTCCTCCAAAAACTTCACCAAGAGATTCCCTCCAATGTTGATTCAAAGTTCTACAAAGTAGATTAGGATTTTTTTTGTTTCTCACCACATAAGTAAGAATCAAGCCTTGAAATTCAGTTGGTTTTCTCTCTCTCTCCTTTCTCTCTAAATTTTCGTCCAAACTAAGCAAGAAAGAAGAAAATGGTGATAAAATGAAATATTGGTTGGATAATTATAAACCTTGTCTTGGTCAAGGTCTTGGTCAAGATGTTGTAGTGGTTTGACAAGTGACAAGATAAGGATTAGTCTTGGTTAAGGTTTCATGAATAAGTGACAAGTGGCAAGAAATCAAGT
The DNA here is from genome assembly GCA_023065735.1 of Coffea humblotiana. Classification (NCBI taxonomy): domain Eukaryota; kingdom Viridiplantae; phylum Streptophyta; class Magnoliopsida; order Gentianales; family Rubiaceae; genus Coffea; species Coffea humblotiana. The sequence goes on along the minus strand of CM041210.1, from coordinate 14,050,990 downwards.
TATCTCTATCCAATTATTTCTAATCACCAAAATGTTTACTGCTTTTCCAATTAACTCTTAACACCTTTGTCTTGGAATCTCTTTTGCACAAAACTCCCTCTAATCCACCAAATTTATTACACATACCTCACTAGTTAGTCACACAAGCACAATGCACAATAAAAATCGACATGCACCAAGTTAAATAAAGCAAAAGGATAAAAATCATGACTCAACCATTAAATCAACCATAAATTCAAGGCAAGTTAAATTAACGAAAAACATAGGTAACAAATTTTCAGGTTCTCACACTCCCTCCTCCTTAAAAGAAATTCGTCTTCGAAATTTCTGCTTGTAGTCGCAAAAGTTGGGGATGTCACTTGGGAGTGAATATAGTCTATCTCACACGAAATGTCGGGTACACATATCCCAGTGATATCAGCCTATTCAATGGAACCATCAAGTCAGAACTGCAACATTAGTCTGTCTTTACTTACAAATCACAAAGTGAGAATCATCGTTCAAACCCAAGAATAGCAATACACAACACACATAATTAGATACTTACAAGGATTTAACTCCAAATAAACACCGGCATTTCATATCACTAGTTAACACAGGCACCAAGTTCAAGGTTTATAAGGTAGATGCAACGTATCTCAGAAAAGATTCACTACACATATTCCAACAGATACAACTATTTCAGATAAAATATCATGAAGGGCTAATTTCAACTATTGCAGTAGATTCTCCATAACTTAATTCATTTGTTTGGGCAATTTCTCACTTGATATCTAAGTTTACCACATCTAAAACATGCACCAATTTTCAAATAACACATTCCAATATGAGATTTGTCACAAAATTCACATTTAGCAGCTATACATCTCTTCTTGCGATGTCTATTTTTTCTTTCCTTCCTTTCTCTATCATTCATAGCAAGTTCATCTCCACTAATCTCTTTGTATTTCCCTTTGGTATCGTGGGAGTTTCCTTCACCATTTTTAATTTTGTTGCTAGGAATATCTTGAGATACAGCTTGAGTAGTTGAATGCACCACTTCAAATTATTCCCTAACTCCTCCAGTATCCCTTCATATTTCTTTTTCATTTTCATGTCTTGTTCAATAACTCAGTTTTCTCTGTATACTCTTATTTTCATTGTCCTTTTCAGTGTTCAATCAATTTCTTTTGAAACTTCACTTCCTTTCAAAAAATCTCTATTTCCTTATGCATATCGTCCAAATTCATCATATCACCGATTCACTTCAACTCAAATAATCGCCTGTTAGACAAATCAAAGTTTCGAAATGAGGAGCTACTCACGAAGTGAAACTCTAACCGTATAATTCTTAAATTCTTTTACTTCTAATCCAGCCCCAAAATATTAAGTTTAGCTATTCTCAAATGAGATAGACGAGAAATCGAAATACAAGTAGGGCAATACCTCAAGATACGATGACACTTACTGCTATTCTTGGATCTTAAAAAACGGGTTACCATTGCACTAAACCATACTCCTTAGATCAAAAGTTTCGTACCCTAACTCACTCTACACTAAACACTCATTTTCAAAAGATCTGCTCAAGAAGAAACTATGCCCTCTTACCCCCAATAGTGTCTTTTATCATCTTCAATCAGAGCAGCCATCCTAATTTCGCCAAGAGTCAGAATCCAAACCCTTTTCCTTGAAATTTCCATACATAATCCAAAACTCTCAATCTCAGAAGGATAGGAATCGAGGCTAGGTATATATATGGTCATAGAAGGATAGGAATCAAAGAAACATATAGGCAAAGGGTAGTCAATTAGGAACCAAAAGCTATCACTAGAAAAATTCATACGTAGTTGTAATCAGACCACATCAAAATCAAGTAAACATAGAATAAGACCACACATTCATAAGAGAAATTAAACAAATCTACAGTACTAATACCTTAAATATTTACGACAACCATCAAATGTTAAATCTAGCCACCATCTATTGAAACCCTAACCAAAAATTTATTGGATTAGTCCATGACAGCACTCATCAATCTAGTCTTTTCGATTGGTTCAATCCCAAGTCCAATACTAGAATCCTCCACGCCTTGACCTTTGCCATCACAATTTATCTCAAATTTAATCGTAATTTATACTCACATCATAAAGTGATAAAATATTTGGTACTAGGGTACAAGGGTCCGAAAATAGGATAATTCACAACTCGAGTCGGCCGGTTCCAAGAGTAAGTCAACCACATTTGAAATTCTTATATGATATACATATCTAATTTTCCCCCCAACACTAGTAATTCGTTTCACACTTAACAAGCAATTCTCCACAACCCAAGAACTCTCTCTGGGTTTGAAACTCATTAAGAACTCTGAGATCATCTGTGACGACCCCACCTCCCCGTAGGGTGTACCCCAGATGTTAGCGGATTGCCTGCCAAACTCTCGTCAGAATTCACTACAAACCTAAATTATCAAATACTAAAATCCTTCAATATAACATTTATATGTTGCAAATCATCCAAATATACAAACCAAAGTACAAGCCCAAAAGAAAAGAATCTCAACGACTAGTAATATAATACAGTGTCGGCCAAATACAAGTTCAAGATCTCTTATTACAAATCATTACTATTCTTGTCTCCCTCATCCTTGCACCCCGTTAAGGGAAACCAAATAATAGGATAAGTTAAAAATCCAGTGAAGTTCCAAGAAAAAACATGTAGTCGAAATGGTAAGATAACAATCACATATATCAAAATCTTAAAGCGCAAAAAGTAAACAGTTACAAACGAAGGCATTAACAGTTCACATTTTCAAATAAATAATTTAACACAAAAGAAAAGGATACGGATACTGATATTGGTGGCTTCCGTCAGTTTCTAGGTAGAGTACTCAGAATTCAAACGTTGATACAAACTGATACGTTAACTTCTACCAAATTCAAGGCAGAGCATTCAGGGTTCAAACGTTAATATAACTGATACGGTGTCTCCTGCCAAATTCTAGGCGTAGCACTTAGTCCCATTCAATATTTCACTTGTAGTTCAAAGATACTGTTGGCTCTTGCAAAACTAGTTCAGCGGTAACATTTTTTCGAGTCCTTTGACACTCCGTCAACGTTTGAATTGCAGCAATAAATAATGTTCATAGATCTCCGCCTTACACCAATTTTCCTTTCTCCATCGACCCCCTTTACCGGGTCCCGAACGCCAAATAAGTAGATGGTAATACTCGCGGATACCAATTCCAAAGAACACATCCAATGAATTAAACAAGTAACAAGACCCATGGTTCGTCAATCATTTCAACCAAACCCTTGCTAGTTCGATTTGACTAACTAGTCGATGGGATTTTGGGATCCCAAGAACAAGCATAGTCGATGAGTTAACATCTCCAACCGACTTTCAAGTCATGCATATGTAAATCAGTTAACTTGTAAATAGGATAACAAGAGTTCAATCAAGTTACGTCGAATGCGATAAAGTGCATACTCATTTTTGCAATAACAAGTCAAGATATCTGGCAATATCAAACAACATGTCATATTTCGATCAACAAGTCACATAAATCATCAATCAAGTAAATTGCATGGTCCTAACATGCAGTTGGAACACTCACCAATTGATCTCAATCTTTCCATTTCAAACCCTGGTTCTTTTTCTTCGTCATTTTCGAGTCCTGTGGTCATATCATACATCAAAGAGTCTGACCGCTTTAAAACCAATATAAATGAGTAAGTTTCACTTAGCAAACATAGCAATTTGTAGGCTTAACCCCAGTATAACTTCCAAAAGGGCAAAGTTTTCTTGTTCAAATCAAAGGGCAAAACCACATCCATGCTAAAACAATTTTTCAAGATCATATGGAGCACAAAGACATCGATTATAGTTAAGACATTGGAGAAAATGAGACAAGAAATTTCGAGGTGCAAAACTGGAATTTCGAGCAATAAAAGTATTTTGGAGAAAACTCCTTTTCCTCCTCTTGTCCCTCTTTATTTTGGCTCAAAATCAACATAACATGTAAAGATCAAAGTCTTGACAATTATCTGAGCAAAAAGATGTCAAAACTAAAATACAAATTTCAACAATAAAACTAACATTCTCTCTCATCTTCTCAGCTAACCCTATCAAGTAATATATACTATTAGGCAAGAATCCCCACGTGAACTGTCACATACCCATAACTTGAAAGAATAAGATTTATTTTCCTCAAAACTTGTTGTTAAAAGCTCAAAATCAACATACATTTAAAATAGCAAAGTTTTAACCAAATCTCTTGATTCAAGAGTATGTGCAAAAGTAAAGGCAAAAGTACCCTAAACATGAAAATGCAAGTCCTCCCTCGCTCAATCGGCCAACCAAGTACAACTTTAGCCTCACCTTAACCACAATTCCTCTATCTAATTTCCAAGTTTTAAATTTATCTGCATGGTAAAAATACCATAAATCATGGCTGGTTATAGCATGTGTCACATGGTCTATATCTTGACAAGAATATCATCAAAATCACAAATATATAACTTAAACCTAAACTATGCACTACATGTACCAAAACTGAAATTGACAATATAACTTTGAAAACAACATAAAACCTTCCATAGAATTCCTTCCTCTCATCCTAGACCAAACATACGTCAAGCAAACTCAAAATCTAGGTAGGAAAACCTAGTAGATTAACAAGTAAATCTAGTAGATCATCATAGGTCAAGAAAACCTAATGGTTTTTCAAGTACATCTAGTAGATCATCATGTAAACATCAAGAAAGATAGGTTTCCTAGCAAAATTTAAGTCTTTATCTCCAAACCCAATTAATGGCAAGCAAATCAAGAAAGATGCAAGAATTGCTTCCTCTAAAAACTTCACTAAGAACTTCCCTCCAAACTTGATTCAAAGTTTTACGGAGTAGATTAGGATTTTTCTTTTGTTTTCTCACCAATAAATAAGAATCAAGGCTTAAAATTGAGTTGGTCTGGTCTCCCTCTTTTCTCTCTAAATTTTCGTCCAGCTAAGCAAGAAAGAAGAAAAATGATGAATAATTATAAAACTTGGTTGTCCAGTCAAGTTTCATGGATAAGTGACGAGTGGCAAGAAATCAAGTTATCTCTATCCAATTATCTCTAATCACCAAAATATATAGTGCTTCTCCAATTAACTCTTAACACCTTTTGTCTCAGAATCCCTTTTGCACAAAACTCCCTCTAATCCACCAAATTTATTACACACACCTCACTAGTTGGTCATACTATTACAATGCACTATGAAACTCGACATGCACCAAATTAAATAAAGCAAAAGGATAAAAATGATGATTCAACCATTAAATCAACCATAAATTCAAGACAAGTAAGTTAAACTAACAAAAAAACATAGGTAACGAATTTTTAGGCCCTCACAACTTGCTATGATAATTAAAAATTAAGCAATTTAGCCGACAAAAACTTCATCACTGTAGCACACATAAATTGCTCAAATAAGGAAGAAAAGTACTTTACCTCTAGCTTTAAATAATAAACATAAACAAAACAAATAAAGGTAAAGAGAATGGTCCTTCATAGCCATAATTCATTTTTGTAAATTTCTTTGTGATACTTTATTCCTTCTTTAACATTTCTTTGCCAAAAAAAAACTTAAACCCAAGTTTCCTTAAAGGAAATAAAGAAAATCAAAACCATGCAAACATCATAAACTAAAAATATTGGTGTGTCTCCTACTAAATTTTTTACAGTTATTAGTTTGACTATGCTCTCTTATTCAATGAGACTTCTTCATAGAGTAATCCAGTATTTTAGGTCATGATAGCTTATCACAAGGTAGTTCAAATTCTTGACTCTTAGCTTTGTATTAGTTACCTCTTCCATCCAATATTGTCCCCATCTTACAAAGAGGAAAATCATGAAGTATCTAACAACCTCAATTGCTCAAGACTTGGTTTAGTTTCAAGGGTTGCATATTCGAAATTAGTGAGAGACTGAAGTGTTTTACATATCTCAAACTCTTTATAGATATCACTTTTTTGCTTGCGGCAATTGAGAATTCACTAAAGGGCCCCCAACAGAAATGGCTTTATCTATGAATGCCTTTAGAACCTACATCCATAATGAAAATGAATCATTTTTGTTCAACTTAAAGTCACATTGTCTCTAATTTATGTTACACTCATCTTCTTCTTAAAATATGACAATTTTGCAATGCTTTACAAGTCTGTTTTCCAAATTCACTGGATAGATATCTAGATTCCTAGCACTCACTGAATTGAATAATTAACCTAATTAAATTTTCTACTCCTAGTATAATCAACCAATAGGTCAATTCTCTCAATTACTCCTCTCAAATCTATCATTTCAATTTTAAAAATTTTCAAAGGTCACATTGGTCAACATCTCAATGATTCATAAGATGACTTTACTTCATTTTGTAAAATTTGAATTCGGAAAACAAGATAAGTATTAAATTTAACCTAATACATTGATTTCCCTACTTGATGTTGAGATAATTCATCCAACTAGCATTAAACTGATCAAAATTAGAATTGTATTGTTGGAATTCATTGAAGTTATCCATATATTGTGTTTGCATACATTCATAAGCAGCAAAATATGCTTCTCGACAAAGAAGAAGTTATATAATTGGAAGACACATCATAAAAGTTTCTACTTTGTTCAGATCAATATGCATTGATTTGTTCAATTTAACATTTAACATATACATGCAATTCATTTCGTTCATACCTAAGGGTTTTCTTTAGTACCTCTCTCATTGGTGCTTTGGAAGTAGTAATGAATCCATTTTTGCACTTTCTTCTCTTGTTCCTTCTTCGCTTCCTTCAGTGTCGTCCTTCAAGTCCCACAATTTCCTCTAGTACTTGCTCAAAATAATTATTCAAGAAGAACAAAAAAGGCATGAGAAATGAAAATGAGAACAAGTGAAAGACACCAAATAAAATTACCACAACTGCACACTGTTAAAAATAGAAACAAATATAAAGTGTCTAATGTAATAAATTATGTTATTAGTGTTAGTATTAATTAGATTCTCTCCTGAAAAATAGCACCAAAAACTTCGATGTGAATTGTTACTTAGCTCTTTTTTCTTGCTATAAGTGCACTGGTCATATACGAGTATAAGTTGACTTCAATTGTCAATGTCATAGGGAAATATTAATTTGCTTTTTTTATTTTATAAGGAGGAGATTTTGGCTACTTATAATCCCTCCCATCTAATCACCTAACTCAACCCTACTCAAGATATTAATCTAATTACTTAATTAAACTTCTTTATTATTTAGAATATTAGTCGATGCAAGTAAATAAAACTAAACAAAACAACATAAAAAAAGAGAGAATGAAATAACAAGACTAAGCACCTCGACCTCATATTCCAGACTACCTTTGCTAATAAATCACGCCCGACTAATTGAGTTTTTCTTTTTGACCTAAGTTATGCGTTATTGCTAATTTATGTGATCCGCACTTTTGGAAGCATAGCCTACTATACCTTCTAACAATAATAATATGCTTATTCTCGTAGTGTAAACTTGATATACATTATTTAAATTCTCTCGAAATTACTTATTTCAGCCATCATATATGAGCGTCTAACTTAGGTTTGATGCTTTTATCAACTAATATTGAAATTTTGCTTAGTTATGTCATCCAATACCTTAGTCAATTTACAATTAATGGCCAGCTACTTGTACAACATGGAATACAAAAAACATTAAGTAATTTGTACCAAAGTGCATGTTTAATTAACCAACTTCATTTTGGTTCAAAAAAGAAAGTGATTCCATCTTTAGTGAGGCAAGGAATTTTTTTTACATGTTGGCCAACGAGTCTTGTTTAGGCATGAATAGGTGATGTGATTCTGCCTGCTCTAAAGTCATCTCTCAAAAGTAAAATCTTGTAAATTTTGTAAGAGAGTTATTAGTCAATTAAACTTTTTTGGCTATTAAATAAACTAAAACCTAAATGCAAGTGAACAAAAAATGAAACATATTATCTCTTTTAAAATTTAAATAAAAAGTTAGACTAAGTATCAAATGCAAATTCTAAATATAGTTGGAGAGTTAAAAGTAAAAAAATTAAAAATTTCTATAGTGATTTAGTTAATTTGCCCTCTTTTTTCTCATACTACAAAGATGAATATAAACACCCTAAATGAAAGATAATTACCCCTAGTATTCTAATCTTATATATATATAGTTGCAGAGCCAAAAGTAAACAAATTAGAAAGTTCCACAATGATTTAGTTAAAATTACCATCTTTTTTTTCATACTAACAAAATAAACATAAGATCCATAAATTAATGATAATTACCCTAGTTTTCTAACCTTATATATATAGTTGGGAAAGCCAAAAGTAATAAAATTAGAAATTTTCTACACTGATTTAATTAATTTACCCCTCTTTTTTGCCTCATGCTACAAAATAACACAAATATCATTAATTCAAGATAATTACCCCTAGTGTTCTAATATGTGTGTGTGTGTGTGATGTGTAATAAAATACTATTCAGCTCCACTTTGATAAGTTGCTAGTTGGTTACTCGAAACTTCTGTCAAGTTGACACTTTATTTTTTCGACACCACAGCTAAATTTAATTTTTTTATCTTGAGTAACTTTTAAGATATCTTATTTTTGGTACTAGTCAATTCTATCTTTATATTTCCACTTATTTTCTTTTTTTGTTTTTTATTTCTTATGTATTGCAACTTTAAAGGTTAAATGTTTTGTTTCTGGTTAACAATCAATTATATCTTTATTTTTTCACCTAATTATTCTTTTTTTCCTTTTCACTTATTTGACACTATAGCAACTTTCAATCAATTTCTTGTTTTATGTAAGTTGTATTAATTATGCCCTTCAAAATCTTTTGTGCCAATCACCTCATAATTCTTCTATTTTTTTAACTCTTTTCTATTGTTATTATTTGGTTTGATTTATATTTACTATTGCTGAAATTTAAATAATTTTCATTCTATCTAAAATTCAATGCATTTTAATAAATTTCAATTAGTCTATCATATCATCTCATATATATCATTATATCATATAGTAATTCGTTGTTTAGTTTTCTATATGGTAAGTTATTTTCTTGGTTATTCTCACATTGTGCCAAGTGGAAGCCTTAATTTTTTTTACCACCTGCATATATTTCACAATTTATTTGGTCAACTTTAAATATTTTATTTTTGTTAACAAGAGTCAATACCTTCTCTCTTTTTTTTTTACCAATTTTCCCCTTAATTTTAGTAATTGTTGTGTTTAATGTTTAATGTGCACAAGCTTTAATTGATTTATTTTTGGTAATAATTTCTAATTTAAGTTCTTATTTTTTAACAAGAATGAGTTTCATCTTTTTTTTTGCACCAACTTCCTTTTCTTAGTTTCCATACTCATTATGTCTAATATTTAACTTGGGAAGGTTTTAAGTACTTTATTTTTAGTAATAATAAACTTTTAAGTGTTTATTTTTGTCAAAAATCATCAATCCATTCTTTTTCCACTCACTTTTTCCTGTCCTTTTTTTCCACCCAATTTTTGTTAACAGGAACCAATCCCATCTTTCAATTGATTATTCTCTATATTGTAAGTTGCTGACGTGATTATTCTCACAATCTACCAAGTTGGAAAGCCCTATATTTTTGCGACATGTACATATTTCACACTTTATACTATCAACTTTAATTGTTTTATTTTTCTTAACAAGAATCAATCCCGTCTTTTTTCCACTAGCATCTTTCCTTTATTTCCGAAGTTGTTGTGTTTAATATCTGATTTGAGTAGGTTTTAAGTGTTTTTTTTTGTAATAGTTCAACTTTTAAGGCTATTTATTTTTGAACAGAATATAAATCATATACCTTATCTACAATAATTTGCTATTTAGTTCCGATTTTGATAGGCTGTTGAATGGATACTCTCGTGTTTATTCTAAAATTTGGACAACTTTTAATTATTTATAGTAAATTTCATTTAATATGTCAATATCATACATCATACATGTTTACACTATTTTGCTATCTTTTATCAATTAACTCATAGTTGTCTTTTTTTTTATTTCTCTCTAATCATGTACTCTACTCTTATTATTTGGTTGATTATTTATAAATACTTCTAAAATTTAATAATTTTCATTTTCCAATCATTCATATTGAAAATCTATGTTGAGGATGAATCACCATTTACAATTATAGGTGATCTATCTAGTAAATGATTGGCCAAAAGGGAATGTTGTGATTCCATCATCATCGAATTCAATAGCACAATGAAAAACCTTTGAATCTGTAGTCTAAAGTACCTAAAGGGGTGTAAAACAGTTGAATATAAATGGGTATTCGGCATATATATGTTGATGATTTCAATGTGATTGGAACTCTTAAAGAGTCCTAAAAGGTTGTTGAATATTTAAAGATTGAATTTGGGAATCAAAGACATTGGGAAGACTAAATTTTACCTTGATTTACAAATTGCGTATTTGAAAAGCAAATTTTGTTCGCCAAACTACTTATACGTAGATGGTATTAAAACGGTTCTATATAGATAAAGTATATCCATTAAATACTTTAATGGCCGTTCGATCACTTGATCCTGTTAAGGATTTTCTTAGACTGGCGAGAGGATATTTATTGCTATCTCCAATGAATAATTAATCTTAGTTTATTTTATTCAAATAAATCTCAAACATGAATTGTTTGGTTATGTTGTTGTTGGGCATTTATCTAATTCACATAAAGCAAGGTTTCAAATTGGGCTATCTATTTACATGCGGTGGTACAGCTATTTGGTGGTCATATTCAAAGTAATCAAGTGCTACTTTTTGAATCATGCTGAAATAATTTCAATTTATGAGGCTACTCGAGAATATGTTATGAGACTAGTTGTGAATGTGTTTGGTTATCATTAATGACCCACTATATTTAGAAGGAATTGTGGGTAATCCCCTGAGAAAGAAAATCCTTTAGCTACATTATATGAAGATAATGCAACTTGTATAGTTCAATTAAAAAGAGTATGAAACATATTTCACCAAACTTTTCTTTACTCATAATGTGCAAAAGATTGGGTGAAATTAATGTGCAACAAATCCAATCAAATGATAATCTAGCAAATTTATATGTAAAGGCATTGCTGACTGCAATATTTGAGAAATTAGCAAGAAAATTGGTATGTGTCGGATTAAAAATCTCAATGATTATTTACAACAATGAGAGTTATATGCAATATTGACACAAAAAAATAGTGTACTCTTTTTCTTCATTAGGGTTTTTTTGTTGACTTTTTTTAGTAAGGTTTTAAACAAAATATATTATTTGTGTAATGGAATATCGAAGGGGAGCATTGTGAAATTAATAAGTGATAAGTATGGATGTTTATTTATCTTCTCAAGATAAACACTGAAATATTCATTCCCTACAAGGTTTTATTGGTACATTGATGCATATTCTTTTAGTTCAATAGTTCATTATAGAACTGCTTAATTTATGTAATTAAAGTACTAAATTCATATTTTTATATCACATGTACATTTGACCTTGTATCACCTATAAATAGAGGGTATCCCCAACCTCATTTGCAATGGTTAGGACTATTGAATATACAAGTGAATAATAGAAATATTTTTCACTATTTGCTTGTATCCATTCTACTCTATTCTCAATTTATTTTTTTAGTTTCACAACAAATATTTGAAATCAATATTCATTTAAGAGAAAAAACATCATTTGAAATCAATATTCACATTTGTTTAAGAGAAAAAATGTTAGAAGATAAAAAGTTCCTGTGCGAATAACTAGTTGTTGCTAATAATATATTCACCATTCATAGGCCATTTTCAAAGTACCTTAGAAACTCTTTCCTACGAAATATAGCTTTGCAACTTCTCTAAGACCTTCGCTTCCTTGTTCTGGCACTGTCATCTTCTTTGGAGTTCTGCAAGAATAAATCACCATCATAATCGTAGCAACATTCAGGTAAATTCCTTTTGGAATTTTGGTTACATTTGCAGCTTATAATTAGGTTTGTTGGTGGGCCTTGTGTCAAGAGTTAATTGATTTAAGAATAATTTGTGGGACCTATTTAGCTTATTTGGTTTTGGTTTTTTTTTTTTGTTTGGTTTCACTAATATGCGCCTTTTAATCTTAGATCCTTCTCATTTTGTCAAAGTGTTGAGTTTTTTTTTTTTTTGGTTTCTAGTGTAGTGGAGTTGAGAGTTCTTGATTGGCGAAATGACATTGACTGCAAATAGAAGGCGAAATTTGGAGTAAAAAGCATGGCTTTGTTAATCAGGTTTAGAGAATTAATAATGTTCCAGCTTTAATTGGAGGAAGAGATTAGTGCTTGTTTGAAACTTATCTTGCCATATGTATTTGAGGTTTGTCATAATTTAAAACAAAAATTTTGATCCAAAAGGTGCTTTTTATTGAATACTCCCAAGGTATAGTCAATTGTAAAAATATTTTTGACTGATACATTTTTTTGAATATGTTTTTACCTAATTGATTAAGTGATTGGTAATGATTGAAAAAATTAATTAAGGAATTCTACGGCCATTTCTTGCGATTTCTTTAATTAGTTTGCCTGATTTATTAAGCGTTTTGCTATTGTTGCACATTCAAAGAAGCTTGATTTTTGTTTTGTGGGTATTGCAAAAACTTCGATAAGATTGATGCTTTTTGATGGGTTTCAAGATAATATGTACAAGTTAAAAGTTAAAGTAAAGGAAGATGCATGGGCATGATTTTCTTTCTCTCTCTCCCCCCAATCCAATGCCTAATTGTATTTTGCTTGTGGTTATTATTGAACTAATAGTGATACAACACGGCTTTCATTTTCTATGCTCGGATCTGTTATTGGGTAACTGGACTTTATCTTGATATGTCCTCTTTTTCCTTCATTAGTCATGCTAACATTATATTCCACTTGTCCAAAACAAATTATATTCCACTTTATTATGTTTACCACACAAATAATATTGAATATTGCTACATGGAGAAATCTTACTACATTTTTTCTTGCACTGGCATTGCAATTCAAGGGGAGCTTTTGATTGGTTTTTTATTTGCTAGATTTTATTTTCATATTGGTGTGTCAGAGCTTTTTTTTTTCTTTTCTAATCCTTTTACCAAGTTTTACAGTTTTTTTTTTAGTGTCGTCTTGAACGATTGTATTGTTGGTGGATTGGGTGATGCTACATAAGAGCTGTTGATACATTGATGAACTTGTTTGAAAATTCTTTAGGTGAGTAAGAATAGCCAGATGTTGGGGACGCAAACACTAGTTTAATGAAGTTAATATGTTATAGAAAGTTTAAAAAGATGTAGGAAGAGATAGTCAGAAGAAATAGTTTTGTCACCAGAATATTATTATCAATGTAATAATTGCCCTACAAGGTGTACATCTAACTAATATTGAAGATGAGGTATGCATCTCCTTGGAATCCAAAATTTAGCTTGCTGTTGGGAGTCAAAACTTGGCGTTTCTTGGCAGGTAGAGAATTTGTCTGTGGCTATCCTCAATGGGCACTTTAGTTGTATTTAGGTTAATGTGCTTAGACCCGATAGACGTTCTAGTGAGGCTTCAAATAACTGCATCAGTTAGACTTTGATGCCTTTTCAAAGAGATTTTGAATTGTTTTGAAAGGCATATTTCTCAAAATGCTCGTACTTTCTCAAATGTTTTCGCAAAATGTTTTTGCACTACTATAAATGGTTTCTCTACAATAATAGGGAAATTGACACCTATATTTTGGGCTGGTCATTAAAGCTAAAACAAAATTCGAGGTCCTTTACTACTGCTCATTGAAGTTAGCGATTGTCTCCGCTGAGGGTGTTGTTAAGGTATCGGTTGGAGATTTTAACATAGAATTGTGCAAAATAACTTTCCAAACATTCTTTGTGATTTATAGAAGGGATAATTTCAGAAATCTCTCCGGAAGGTTCAAGAAATATCACCTAACTCCCTATGAAATTTTCAAAATCTCGCTTAGCACTCTTGAAGTAATAGTGGGACCATATGCCAACATCAAACGTGATGAATTGTCAATAATACCCTTATATTTAAATTTCTTTAACAATGTCTATACATACATATATTCATATGTTTTATATAATATATATATGTATGTAATTGAATTGCAAATGTCAATAAAATATTCAACGCATTTGGAAAAGAATAGCTACAGGTTCTTTTTTCCCTTTTTTGTGTTTCACAACTATATTTATCTATTTATTTATTTGTTCCTATTCATGTAGAGTGCGAGAGAAATGAAGTAATTGAATCTCCAAACTCTGTGGCTTTTCAAATTCTGACTTTTTCTTTTTATAAAAAAATTGACATCTTTCACATTCATAAAAAAGTCGGTCTATTTTACGTAAATTCTCTGTATACTATTGAAGTTAAATTTTATTTATTACTCAAATGTATGAGTTTTACATGCTAATTGCCTTCAATGCTTATAAAGGGTTTTATTTGTAGAAATGGTTTAAAGAATAGTATTTGCTATTACTATCTCTCTTTGCTATAGAAATGAATATTGGCTAAAACATAAATACTTATCAACTTTCATCCCCTCACTTTTAAAAATGGTACCAATTTAGTACTTTTTTGTTCTTGATTTATAAATTGTTCATTTTTTTAATTGCCTAAGGGTATTAAGGGCACTAAAATGGTCTTTCTCCTCAAATATGAATTTCTAATATTACTTTTGGTTAGAAGGGCTTACAATGTTACCAAAATGTCGCTTTTGAGAGGTGCTAAGTGAGATTCTAAAAATCTCAAGAGAGTTAAGTGATATTTCATAAAACCTTTGGGGAGATTTCTGAAATTATCCCTTTAGGGTCCGTTTGGTTCACAGACTGGATGAGATGGGATGACTCATCCTCGGATTATTAATCCTAGGTTGAGTCATCTTCGGATAAATAATCCAAATTATCTAGTGTTTGGTTGGTTCTCAGTTGGATAAGATATGTTAGAAAATAATCCTATCCCGTGTTTGGTTGGAGATTGGATTAGGAAGGATTACTATTTTAATGACCAAAGCATCCCTTAATATGTAGATTCTTTTTAATAAAATAATCTAATATTTATAAATATTAATAAAATAATTTAATATTATTTAATAAAATAATCTAATAAATAATTTAATATTTATAAATTTTATTAAAATAGAGTAGTTTAAAACTTTATAATTATCGAGTAAATCAAGGATTTTGATATATAAAAATTCGCATTCATTCAAACTTAGCCCCTTTGGGCCCTTAAAATAGATTTTGACTAAGTTTTTGAACCTAAATTTGAAATTCAATTAAATAATGGGCCAAGTTTTGGCTAAATTAAGGTTAAATCAATTACAACATAACTCATTTAAGAGTTTTCAATGAGCCGAACTCAAGCTAATATAGAAGATTCTTCTTTGGATCGAGTTTGAACTTATTGAAATCCTCATTCACAAAGTCCAATTAATAAGATTATTTTATTTATATAAATTTCATTTAGAAAATAAGGTTAGTAAGGGTAATTTAGTCCAAGGGCAATATAGTCCTTCTATTATGATGTTGGTATGGCAAATTAGTCAAAAATTTTAAATCAATTAATAGGGGTAAGTCAAAATTTTTAAAATAATGAATAGGGTCAAATTAGTCAAAAATTTTAATAGAATTAGTAGGGGCTAATTGGTCTATTTATTATGATATTATTATGTGAGAGTATGGTTATATAATAGCTAATTTAAATTTGAATCATTCATAAGAATAAATTAGTCTAAATATTATTATACTGGTAGTAGGGGCAAATCAGTCAAAAATAATTAAAATTAAATAGTAGGGGGCAAATTAGTCCATTCTTATTATATTATCATGTGAGAGTAGGATTATATAATTATAAGAGTATAAATTTGTATTTTTTATAAGGATAAATTAGTTTAAAATTTTATCATTCTGTCTGTTAATCATCTCGGGATGACTAATCCCATTTCCTCCATGGGATTATTTTATCCCATGAATAGAGGATTAATTCGGTTAGGTAGGATGGATCATCCTATGTATAAAATGCAATCAAACATAGGATGACGCAGAATGATTAATCTAATCTTGTGTCATTCCATCAACCAAACGGACCTTATAAAAAAGTGAAAGGTGATGAGATACCATGCAATGTTAAAAGAGCCGGTTAGCTTATGAACAGTAACCTTGGACTGGTTATACTGTAATTTTACTCAACTCTGGTGGCCTTTTCGTTGGTCAGGAATTTTAGTTAGTAATGTATTAGTGTCCCCAGCACGTTGTTCACGCCTTTCTCCTCCAGGTTATTTCGGCCCCCTTTGTTTCTGTCTTCTCCTCCCTTTTCTCTCCCTCGCAAGATTTTGGTTTTGTTATTAACCCTAGCTTGACCTTACTCCTCGATCACTCTCCTCTAGCTTGGCTAGAACAGGAATCATTAACATATCTAGTCTACGCGGGAATGCAAGAAGTTTCAATTGAGTTTCAATTGCTGATGTGGCGCATTCTCATTGGTCAATTGATGGTAGTCCTCCTGCAATTGATTGAGTTGGTGAATTGAATTAAGGACAGAAATGAGATTTCACCTCCCACGGAGTAGTCACCAGAAACCGTATCGCAACATCTTCTCCTCCAAATCCCAGAGGGCCGCCGTCTGCTTCTCTCGCCGATCCCTTCTCGCTCTCCCGAACAAAGAGTACAGTCGAAACAATTGAATCCAAAAATAAGGAAGTTTGAAGAATCTAACTCCAGACTTCAGGTTCTTTATTGCCTCTTAGTTTTATTTCCTTCCAATATTTCTTGATTTGTTTCCTCAACGTTTTCTCTTAGTTACCATCTAAAATTTCACATATACTATGCCTGATTTTCTGTCCATACTTTCTTAGGAGACAGAGGCTGTCAAGAGAAGATCATTACCAAGAAAAATTGTATGTCATTTTGCTTCTTTGAGTTTCATTCTTCCAGATCTCGGGTTTTCACTATTATTTTTTTTTGCACGCATTTTTAATAATTCTCATGTTACTTATTTGTCCTTTTTTTCTGGCCTTTTACGACACCTATACAAACTTATGTGATTTTCTATTATGTATGGTAAAATTGCTTGGTGTATTTTTTGGTTTGTTTTGGATTCATAGTCTGTTTCAAATTTTAGCAAAATATCTTTGACTAAAAACTTGGTGATTATTTTTGTGTAACATTTTATAACCTTCTTTTTTCTCATTTGTTTCCGTTTTGCATATGAACAATTTATTTTCCCTCCTATTTATTGTTGTTCACTTTTCGGGGTGAATTTTATAGGGGTAATGGTTCGTTTGGTGCCAGTGAGTCTAAGCTTTGGACTTTTAGCATAGTTCAGCTTTGGACAGGTAAGCTGTTACACTTTATTTAGAAAAAATATCTTAGTCAAATAGATGTGCTTGTATACTAATAATTAGTAGATATGTCTGTCGATTAAGTTACTGTTGATTATGAGAAAATGATTAAGTTTCTGTTGATTATTAAAGAATGGCGGTAGGTTTTTGGAGCTTGTAAAAATTTTATTCAGGTGAGTCTTATTTTGAGTATTTTTGACGCCCTCATCTTCAAATGTTTTGATTTTAAATGATAAACAGTTTTTTTCCAATTTTTTGTTGCAGGAGAGGGTTTTGATGACAATCCCGATTTTCATGTCCTTTAGAATTGCCATCAGCACAAATCTCATTGCTGCTCTTTTTGTATAAATTAGAGAAGGTCTGTTTGCTTTCTCTTGCATTTAATTGCGTTTTTGGTACATTTCAATGTCAAGTTAATAAGTTCGTTTTGTGCTTTCTTTTTTTGAATATTTGGCTTATGTTTGAGGTACTATTGAGGTAGATTTAGCCCGAAGTGAGAGTTATGGTCCCTTTTGTAATTTATCCCTCATTCTTCAACTGGTGGATTACGCTTATTAGATTTAATGACCCATGGTTTCTTTTTTTTTTTTTTCAATTAATAAGACCTTTGTTCGTTAAATCTTTTGCATCTCAGGGAAAGTATTGTTGTGTCACTGATTTTTTTGTTCATCTGATTTTGCATTTTTATGTTATTGTCCTTGCACGAAGAAAGATGACAACACCTACTTCCATTCTTTTCTGTTCTCTAGGGATATATACTTTTGAAGCTTTTTTTTTTATTTTTTATTTTTGGCTAATAATAACATTGTTCTTTTGATTTCTATCTCTCAGCTCTCAAATCCTTTGAATTTTTTCTTTTTGTCTTGCTATTGCTTTTGTATGAAGAAGATGAATTTATCAGGGTTTATCTGAAATAAAAGAATGAACATTTTTCAGTAAATAGATTCGTTGAAAAAACATAGGATTTTCAAAATGCTATCTGGGTAATAATTTGAGTTAGTAATCAAGGTGCTCATACCTGATTACCACAATCTCTTTATTTGGACCCCCACTGGAAGCCCCACATGTTCCTTTTGACTTTGTCCATTACTGAATAAAGTACATAAGACTTTCATTCAAAGCACATGGTACTGTCATGTTGGACATTCTTAGGAAGTTAAAACCTAAATGAGAAACACACTTGGCTTGAATGACTTAGTAAGTGTTAAAGGCTTTTACTTTAAGGTACTTTCTCATGGTCAATTTCCTTCTATAGATATGACTAATTATATTGAGTGCGATCCTGGATGTAAAACTTTGAAAAAACATTCAGGTGTTTAGTGTTTTTAATCCTATTGTTTACTTCCTTTTGCGATCTCACATATGCTATGCTAGATTTCATGGTGTAACATAAGAATTATAACAGTCTTTATTTTCTACTAATTACATATGTTGTTACAGGCTGAGATATTATATTGCACCATCGTAGAAAAGGATGTGGAATTTGTTTTCTCAAGGTGAATTTTATTTAGGGGCTTTTTTCCTGAACAGAAAATGGTTAATTTGTTTAGTGCAGATCCAAGGTTTTGTTTCCTTTTTTTCTAGTAAGTGTTGTTTTATCTAAGTCTTTGTTAGATGAAGGGAGAAAAAAAATAAAAAAGATTGCTTTCTTCATTAAGCCTTGACGGTATGTTTTAATGCCCTTTTTTTGTGTGGACAGATTTCCTTTTTTTTTTAATGTGAACAGATTTCTCCCTGCAGTTACCGTAACTTTCTGCCCTCTTTACCCTGTTATTAGTCTTTGGAAAAGTGAAGATGAAAATTTGTGACAGGATCCTATTTCCTTTAGATCCAAATTTATTTTCTTTTACTGTCTTGCTTTACTTATTCCATTTTTACTGTTTCGAGTTTTTCTTTTGGGAATCATACACAGCCAGGACCTAAATTCAATTTCTTCTTTCAGAATTCAACTCGGCCATATTATTCGTTGTACATTTGCTGTTCAACTTGTAATTTTGCTCATTCATTTTGTCTAGAGATGTTAGCCTTGTTTTTGTTTTTTAGATTTTGGTTATTCGTCAATCTTATTGATGGGTTGTAAGATTTACTTTTCTTTTGTTTATGAACTCAATTGTGGCAAGGAAAATAAATTAGTTAGTTTTCTTAGGCAATTTGTAGTTTGCCTTTTGTTTAAATTATTTCGGTTGGTAATGCCAACCTGGTCAGTTACCAGTACACTGGTAATGAAGCTATTTTTTAAGCTTATCTTTGTGATGGCGATGATCCTTAAGCTTACCAGTGGCACTGGGGATGTAGTTTGATATTGCCAACTTCAATGACATTACTTCATGAAGTTTTCATGTTAGACTGGATGTATATTTTGTCAATGTAGTGAACTTACTTTTTTGTTCCATTTGATAAAACAATAGTTTGAACTCTAGGACACCGTTTTGTCACAAAATAAAATGGGTATAATTGATGTCGTTTTGCTCATGTCTTTGCATAAATCTTGCTTGTCTTTTTGTCCTTTTGCCAGAGTATGGCTCTTTCATTAAATTTTTGTTGATTTGTACCAAGGGGATTGGCTTGAGTTATCATATTTTGGTTGGATTAAAAATAGTAAAAAAATGGAACTACCATGCTATTGCAGTTGTGGACCTTACTACTATTATTGTGCTTAGATTATGTATAATCTGAGTCTCTAATGCTGAATCTCAATAAACTTTTTGTTATTTAATTAATCTTACTTAGTTTTTATTTTTGGGGTGTTCTTCTCTCTCCATTTTTAGTCTATAAGATTTTATGTTTATTTTTTGTGGTGCTAAGAGTTGCTGCCACAAAAATTAAATGGCATATGTGTTGAGAAGATTCTGTATGAGATAATGGTTTGTTTATCTTATCATAGACAAGAAAGCATATACAATTCTCCAATCTTTATTGTTTTGAGTCCTATGTCTCTTGCTATTCTGCAACCATTACTATATTTTACAATTATATAGATTTCTGGCCCAACATATTTCCGTGTTGTTCATAAATTCCTGTTGAATTTGTTCATGAGCAACACATTTTTGGTGTACATAGAAAATGTAAGGCAGCATTATGCGGTGATATATTATTTTCAAACTAATGACATTGTCATTGCTGTCCAATTAGTCAGCAAAACAAAAAATGACTCGTCAGCAACTAAGCTGAAATTGTGGTTTCTCTTCATGCTTAATAAAATTGCAAAAAATAATTATAAAGATTTTGGTGCACCTTTATGTAGCTTTTTATATTTAATATCCCAATTTGAATAATTGGACATTTCTGGGCAAGCTTGAAAATCACACCGTGCATCGCGCGGTGTTCTCCTCCTAGTTGTTAATTATACGTGGTAATAAGTTTTTTTTGTTCCTTCTTAATTAAGTTGGACGTGATCATCCATGACTCCTGGGAGTAATATGTGCTAAATTGGGCTCATCAGTTTGTTGAAGTATTGAAATTGGGGTCATATAATTGAATGCATTTCATTTCCTTTTCTGAAAACTTATAAATTTCAATCGCTGATGGTTTGTTTTCTTGTGATTGCTTTAGTTTAATGATATATTCTTACAAATTTTCCCCTTTTGCCTTCCAGGTGTTTGTCTTTTTTCTCAAGCTGCTACATCTACATCACCTTGGTAATCGCATTTTCTAGTTATAATGTAATTTATGCTTAAAATCTCCTTATGGCTCCTTCATTTGCTATTATAGTCTCTAAGTAGTAGTAAGTTCAGATACTGGAGTTACCAACTGTCCACTGGTGCTTGATACTCTGCTAATGTTGACTAAGTGGAAATATTGCGACATTGTGTTGGATGTTGAATTTTGACCCCCAAAAACGTTAATGATGTGAATTTGAATTGTACCGTGGCCTATATTGATGTAATATGAGGTAGACAGACTAAATTAAAATAAAGTTATCAATGTGGGAGTTTCTTTTTCAGTGACCTTTTTCCCCTCATACTTTGCTATATATTTGGATTTCGGATTTCTTCTCCATGATTATGAAAGAAAAGTTTGTTTATCCTTGTGATGTTCATGTGCTAGAAGAGTTCAATGGTTCGGTGGTTGAATTTCATTGGTTCAATGGTTTTTCTTGTGAAGTATGAAAGTTGATTTCCTTCTCTTTATTATTACTTACATGAATTTCCCCTGCATTAGTAACATTTAGTAACCCTTACAGATACATATAACTTTGGAAATTGGTTATGGGCACCTTGACTAAATCTATGAGTGCCTGAGCAGATCTATTGTGGGATCAATCTGTGTGTGCCTAAGCTTAAACTTTTGTTGTTATTACCTGGTTTGTTTGATGTATAGGCTCCTTGGGAAGATTGATTATTCCAACATGTGGTAATGATATGATTCTATCTGCATATTTGTACATGGCAAGAATTAGTCTTTCTTGGTTTTGTTATTCAGAAGAAGAACAATGACATAATTGAAGTTAGAAAAGAGATGGTAAAAGCAGCCTATGACAAATTAATGTAAATGACTGATAGATAAAACCTTTAAGCTTATGCACTGATTTTGGTTGCAGAACTATTTATGTATCTGGTTAGGTAGGTTGAGTTACTTATCTTCCTCTTTTTTGCACAGCGAAAACTGAACAACTCAATTTTAAACTATACTGCAAATGATTTGAACTCTATCTTTTGATGCTTCTCAAGATAGGAAAAAATAAATTTATGCCTAGAGACAAGCATGACTAAAATATGCTAAGCACTTTGTATCTTGGTTGATTAACAGCTTTAGTAACTTTGAAGAGCAAACGTAATGCACAAATGGAGTAAATAGCCTGACTGAAAAAAAAGTCATCTGTAGGCATGAATAAGTGAATCATTAATTCCAAATTTTGCAAATGTAATGCACCCATGTATTCTGTCCTTGAAAATGTTTTTACTTAGAGGTGTGCTTTAGAGCCTAGAGAGTATCTTTTTCCAAGCTTTATACATTTTTCTCTTTGCTTTCTATGGAGTAAGCTGATCAATATGAGATTACACATAATTAAAAAGAAAGGCATGTTTGTTGTCTATAGGTTGGGCTTAGGTGAAGTTAAACTCAACCTCATCTATGCTCGATCAAAATAATAATATCAGATCAAATACTTTATATGTTTAACACTTGTACATGTTGAAGATAAACAAAATCATATAAAATAATTATTTTAATATATTTATCTTAAAGCATTATTCTTTTAATTAAATAATTTACAATTAAAAAAATTAATAAATATCTATGGTAAATGTATAAATTGAGTATTCTTATCTATATATTATATGAAACATTTTAAAAATCCTATCATATGCATAATTTTTCGAGAAAATTGAAGCTAATAGCTTATAAAATCTCGGTACGAAACTTATTTTGAAAAAAATGGGCCAAGATGAGTCCTTACATGTGTAAGTTTCGAATATGTCAAGTTCAGATTAATAAGTGAAATTTTTTGCAGTTAAGTTCAGATTAGTCTCTCATTCTAAAGATCCTTAAAAACAAAATGTTCGCATGATGGCGGAGCAATTTGATTACCTTAAACAATATTTTATTAAATTTAAGGACGACAAACTGTGAATATCAACTTGTTAATCATGACCCTGTTGTAGCTCATTGCCTTTGCAGTTAGTCTCCAATTCTGCTTCTTAGATTCCCCGAGACCTCCAGATAATGAACAAGAATATCACACGTTTAATACGAAGTGGTTGGATTCAAGAAGCAAGAGTTTTGTTTGATGGATTAAGACTTAGAAATACAATCACATGGAATTCAATGATGAGCGGATATGTCCATAGGCGAGAAATTGCAAAAGCTCGAAAACTGTTTGATGAAATGCCTGAAAGGGATGTTGTCTCGTGGAATTTGATTATTTTGGGTTATATGGGGTGTCGGGGAAGTAGATATATGCAAGAAGCAAAATACCTGTTTAATCAAATGCCTGAGAGGGATGTTGTTTCGTGGAACACGATGATTAGTGGGTACGCGAAAAATGGTAGAATAGATGAAGCAATGAGGCTTTTTATGTGTATGCCTAAGAGGAATGTTGTTTCTTGGAATGCGATCATTTCTGGGTTGCTGCAAAATGGTGATATGAAAAGGGCGGTTGAGTTCTTTGAGAGAATGCCTGACAGGGACGCCGCTTCTTTAAGTGTTCTTGTGTCTGGTTTAATACAGAATGAAGAGTTGGATGCTGCTGCACATGTTCTGTTCAAGTATGGGACGAGGGATAGTGGGAGTGAAGATTATCTTCAAGCTTATAACATTTTGATTGCCGGGTACGGCCAAAAGGGAAGGGTGAACGATGCCCGGAAACTTTTTGATCAAATCCCAATTTATGCTGATGATGATAATAGGAATGGAGTTAGAAGGTTTGAGAAAAATTTGGTGTCATGGAATTCAATGATCATGTGCTATGTGAAAACTGGAGATATCATTTCTGCCAGGGAGTTATTTGATAAGATGATTGAGCGTGATTCTGTTTCGTGGAATACCATGATTAGTGGCTATGTTCAGGTACGAAATATGGAAGAAGCTTCAAGGCTTTTCTCTGAAATGCCACGCCCAGATGCATTGTCATGGAATTCAATGATCTCAGGGTTCTCCGAGTCAGGAAACTTGGAACTTGCTCGTAATGTTTTTGAAAGGATGCCAGAGAAAAACAGGATATCTTGGAATGCAATTATTGCAGGAAGTGAGAAAAATGCAGATTATGATGGAGCCATCAAGCTTTTTATTGAGATGCAAGGAGCAGGAGAAAAACCTGATCGACACACATTATCTTCACTTCTTAGTATTTGTGCCGAGTCTGTGGCAGTGGATCTGGGAATGCAAATTCATCAGTTAGTAACAAAGATTGTTGTGCCTGATATTCCATTAAATAACTCGCTTATTACAATGTATGCTAGATGCGGGGCAATATTTGAAGCAAGAACTATTTTTGATGAGATGCAATTTGAGAAAGATGTAATCTCTTGGAATGCTATGATTGGGGGATATGCATCTCATGGTTATGCACTGGACGCTCTTGAACTATTTGACTTGATGAAGCAACTAAGAGTGAGACCTACTTACATTACATTCATTGCAGTTCTGAATGCATGTACTCATGCTGGTCTTGTTGATCAAGGCTGGTTGCATTTTGAGGCCATGATTAATGAATTTGGTATTGAACCAAGGGTTGAACACTTTGCCTCCATTGTGGACATGATGGGTCGTTTTGGAAATGTTGAGGAAGCCTTGAACATAATTTACGCAATGTCACTTGAACCTGATAAATCTGTCTGGGGTGCATTACTAAATGCCTGTAAGGTGCACAACAATGTGGAGATAGCACAAGTAGCAGCTGAAGCTTTGTTGAGGCTAGATCCAGAGGACTCTGGCCCATATGTTTTGCTGTATAACATGTTTGTTGATGTAGAGAGATGGGATGATGCAAATAAGGTCAGGGAGTTGATGGATAAAAGTAGAATTAGAAAGCAACGAGGTTACAGTAGATTGGATTCAGGCTGCTGATAATGTCAGAAACGTCATTTCATGTACAGAGTGGTTAAAAGTCAGACAACATTAGAACAAAGGTAATTGGGTTAATCACAAAATTAAATGTTCTCCAATTAGGCTCATTTTCTATAATTATTGACATAGCAACTTGAAAATCTGAGTGATTTTGGAACACTTCAATTATAGAAATCTTATTCTGTTATATTGTATGACATTCATCTTACTCTTGTTTTTCAGTCATCCTATACTATTTCCCACATAGTTCTTGTACTGCACCTTGCTAATCTATTAAACTTACAAGTTTTGTACTTAGAATCAATTTTCTGATTTTTTTTTCTTGATTATGCTTTCCCCTTGATGTTTGTATAACTTATTGAATTGACATGCACAAGTTTATTGACTTTAGAATATTTGAGAAGCATAGGCACCCTTATATTGATATGTGATACTTCATGCTCTCAAACATTCAGCAACCATATATACAGCTACTCACTTATCATGTTCCCTTTTGGAGTTTCTGTTAAAATGCTTATTCCTTATTTCATGTTCACTTGTGGGATAAATTGTAAACTTGTTGAACTCTAAGCTTTCCAAAAGTCAAAAAGGTCTGTTTATGCAGGATTTTTTGGTATCTTCTTTCGTCATGTCACTTGTTATTTGCCTTCCACTTATCCTTCAAGAAAGTGTAAAACACATCTGTTTATTAGGGACTTTCAAAGGCTTGGCCTAATATTTAGAATATTTATGATTTTCATCAAATACCTTGGAAAGACCAGTAAAACTTGCAATGTGTTGAACTTATATACGATGTCGCGTGGTGACTCAAAAAAACTGTGAACAACTGTGGCCCCATGTTATGTTGTGATACTCATGTGAAGCTAAAGCTCCAGCAATGTTTTGATTAATAATTTACATTGCTACTTAGAAGTTTAAGTCTCAACTTAGCATGAAGGTTTTCACTCAACTTACATTAACAGGTAAAAGAACTTGTCATATCATTAACTAAATAATAGATATAATCATCCAAGAACATAGAACATGGATTCTACTCATTCTCCATTAGAGAATACATTTTTCTTTTTGTTTCATGAACTATTTATTAGTATCTTCTTTAATCTTTCTGTTCTACCCTTTAATATCTGATTCTTGTTCCCTTGCTGACCATAAGCTATTTTAGGAGTCCTATTTATGTCCCTCTTCTTGCCTCCTTTTGTTAATCTTTCTATTTGTACAAACTTGATGCCTATGATCTGATTGATGACCAATTTAATTCATTTATTATTGAATAGGCCTGATAATAATCATGAAGTATTCCATTGTCAAGCACAGAGGTAGCAATCTGACAAGGTATGCACAATATTTATTTCTAATGTTTTAGTTATAAAGTACGTGTTCACATGTACATGTACACCTGCTCAATGTGTGGGCCACAATGGATCGAGTCAGTATAACAATTTAATTACAAGTTAGTCTCCCCTGCCACCTCACTGAACAACTCCCTTAGCTAATTCCACTAGGAGGTCTCTCTTTTCTCATGCTTCTGGCTGGTAATTTTCCTGTTTCTCTACAACCACTGGTCATCACTTCCTCCTTGTTCTCTCCAGTCTCTGCTACCCTTGGTGTACTGTCCCCAACTCATACTCTTGCTCCCCTTTCCGAACACGTAAGGTAATTGTTGTAAGATAAGTAGTTTAGCTGTTTTATTTTTATTTTTTATTTTATATATATATATTTAGCCTATAGTATAAGCGTGAAGGACCTCTAGCCACCACGTCAGATTTGGTCATCCACCCATGTGTCATAAGGGGATTCGCTTCCTGATGACGTGGCAAGGGGAGATTGGTGGCAAGTTTGACCAAGAGTTTGTCCTAGGGCTTGTTGTCTTCTTTCCCTTCATTCTTCTCCGCTGCTTCGTTCCTCTCCGAAGCTCCTCTCCCCTTCCTTTTTTCTTTTATTTTCTTTGTTCTTTTCTTCCCATTGTTGTTTTTTTTTATTTGGTACTTCCTCCTTCTCTGTCTTCCCTTCCCGTTTCCCCTCCCTTTTTCCCTTTCTTCTTTTTTCTTTTGAGTTATATGATTCTAATTGATTTTTTCCCTTGTCATTAGAATTGGTCTGGATTTGAAGCTATGAAACGCACGAGACACAGAAATCATCTTGATCGGTATGCTCCAGTATTTCCCTAAATTTTTACACTTTCCTTGATTCAAAAAAGAAAGCCATTTTTCCTGCTAGGATTTGTTAATCTTTTGATTAATAACCCAGAGGTTTGAAATACTATTCTTCCATCTCCTTCTTTGAACCAAAAAAAAAAAAAGCTGCAGTAAAATCTCCATCTTAATCCATCCAAAAGCACCAAAGTCGGAAGTATTTGCAAACCCAGAGATTTGGTGTTTTTCTTTTCTTCTTGAGTATGCTTCTGAGTTTTGGTTCAGCCTTCTGTTTTCCTTTTGCTGTAATGCAGCGTTTCTCCATCATTTGCCATAGGAAATGACTTCAGAACCCTAACCCGAGATTTTAGTGTATACTGGTCTATTTTCTATTTCATCTATGTATATTTGTAGAGCCATGAAGTAACATATGAGTGAGCAATTGTACCAGAAAACTTGTTTATCGAAGCAGCTGATATAAATGTGAAATGGGGGTTTTGTGAGGAAGAGCCTATCAAGGGAGAGAGGTTGTGAATTGGGTTAAATTTTGTTGCCTGGTCACTTGATCACCATTTACATCACGGTTCAGCTCTAAACACTACTCATGTTTACATTATAGTGGAGTTAAAATTTTGTTGTGATTGCTTTAACGTACACTTTTAGAATTTACAATGTGTAGTAAGTCTTTAAGAAGAAGAGTGGTACAAGTGGACTATATTTCTCTGTTGAGTAAGCTAATTGTTAATAATCAAATCTTACTTTTTAAGATTTTTATTCTGCCAGGAGCCTATTGGCCCATCACTATTTGGTTTTCATGCAGTGATGGTTGACGGTTATTAGCATTTGTTTCCTACTGTATCTGTTAGACTAGGGGTCGGAGGAATGGGTTAGGTTTACCATTTCTAACTTAATTATCCCCTCTTTTAGTTAGTAACTGGCTCTCCAAATGGTTAGTTTATGATTATGAACCGTTGGTTGCCAAATTTCAGGTTACATAGCAAGAAAATGCTTTCAAATGAAACTATTTTCCATGATGGACCTTTTGGTTGAGATGGTGGTGTCTTTTGAATGTCCATAACCAATGCCATGAATAAGTATAATTTACAATAAAGGTCTGTGACTTTTGCTGCCTTATAAAGAGAGGCTGCTTTGTTTATTCTAAAAGTACTTGGACGAAACTTTATATGAAAAATGAAGCTACTATATACATAGACGAAACTATCAAAGTTGTCTATCAAAGTGCGTTCATCTTATTTTCTACTCTTGAAGTTGCAGACATAGAAGTTTTATGATAAACTGGTTTGTTAATTTGCATGGTACTCGTCTTATTTAGAAGATCCTCCTTTAAAGAAATTTTGAAAGTCAGTATCTGCCAAGCCTTCTTCATATACCTATGAACTAAATCTTGGAGTGGAGAACTATAAATCTCTCTCCAAGCATTCTGTTTTTTTATCAAGAAAAGTTTTGCTTTTGGTTGAGTTAAAATATGTACTTTATAGGAATCATAGAAGTTCAAGTTCATGTCTCGATATTCTGCAAAACTAATTTTGTCATTTCACCTATTTATTATGAATTCCTTGACTATGGTGACTTTTGATTGATTTTCTGAATTTTATTTTTTTGATTCTTGGCTGATAGTCGTCGGAATTTTGGAGTCAATTATATCCTTGACCATGATTTTTTACTTTTCCAGGTCTATTGTTTTGTTTCTCAGAGATCTGGTATTTATAAAGTTCATGTTATGTTCTAAAAATTTTCTCCCTTAAGCCATTTTTTTTCAGTTTGCTGCAGTCAAGAAAAGAAAATATTAACTAGATTTGGCCATGTGGTATGGGTACTGTATAACTCCACTTTCTCTTTTTATCTTTCTCCTTCACTGTCTCGTGATCTCCTAGAAATTCCATATAGTACTATTATATTTTTTTCCTTCTTCGAAACCCTTTTTTGGTTTCTACAGATCCATTTTTCCTGGTTACAAGGTGAGGAATTGAGATATACAACCAAGGGATGGTTTTTATCCCGCTTTTTTTTGGGAGTGGTGCACGATTCACCTCACAAGGTCATTTACAAATCTATACTTATTATCCCCTTTTTCTAATGAGCTTCCTTTCGATTGATCAGCATCAAAGGGAATACCCACAACAATACATCAAGATATTACCTGAAATACACTAATATGCAAACACTATCTAGCTGGAAAATAGAAAAATCAATTCCAAGTGCAGTACATAAGTCCCGATTGGCTTTTATGCGAGCTACTCTATTCCATTCTGTTGTGACTGCTCTGATGTCCGCAAGTGCATAATGAAGCACTCCATCATCAGGAATGATGATATTGGACTGGTAAATCTGACTAAACTCAAGCTTTTCTTTTCTTTCATGGTGACTTCTCAGATTAAGAAACTCGATTGCAGATTTAGAAAGCTTTAATTATGTATTGTATGTGAAATTTGGTGAATTTGCAAAATTTTTTCTTATGTAGTCTCTCAGTTGGGGTTTTTATTTCTCATGGCTGTCGGCCTTATAAAATCTAACAATGGCCTGGAAAATGTTAAGATAGAGGTACTAAATTTGTCTTTAAGATTTAATTGTGAGTTGCCATATCTGTCTTTGTAAAAATTTGGCTGCTATTTATGCCATTGGGTCACATTAGGTCAAATGTAAGTGGGCATTTTTGGTTGGGAACCACAGTGTACACATTTTTCGGAACTATGTTAACAAAATGGCACTTCTCACGTGCAGAAACATCTCATCAGAGGTTGTTTTCATTAGGTGGAAATCAAAATGTTGATATTTTGGATAGTTAATTTTAGTGTAAATTTTTGTTTGTTTGAATGTTGTTATTTTCCTTGCTATATTATGCATGGAGGTGGTAATTAGGTTTATGGATCTAGCAAATTCAATGTTTAATTTGTTTTGGTCTCTAATTTGTGAGGAATTTTATTAGATTCATTTACTAATCAAGAAGGAAAAAAGCTGCCATAGTTGTTGCCATCTTTTAGCCCGTAGTGGTCCTTAAGGTATTAGTTTTGCAATTTTTTTTGGTGATTGAATTTTAAGGTATTGGCTTATCCTCTATGATTCTCTATTCCATTGTATAGGCGCATCAGCTCTGGGTATAACTATTACATAGCTAATAAAGAATTGAATAATAAATCTTGTATTCCCGCGTTTTTTTTCACTATTTGGACATTTGGAAAATCAGGCGCCTAACAATATAAGGTGGCATTTGGTAAAAGGGTTTCGGAATGGGGAAGTAGAATAAATCTGATAATTATTGTTTAGATTACTCCTATTGGAATCGGAATTTTGGAATCATATCTAAAAATTTATAATTCCTCAATTCCCTAGTAACTTGGAGGGTTTTGGACAAAATCCAAGTCTAATTCTCATTTAGAAATGGGGTTCGTCCCGCCACTTATTAAAAAAATTAATATATAATTATATACAACATATATAATTATTTATATAATATATATTATAATTATAATATTTAAGTATAATTATGTATTTTGTTATAATATTGGTATAATTATATAATATATTTATAATTATTATATACACAAATACAATATATTATATAAATATATATTATAATTATTTAATTAAATATAATTATATATATAATATATATTATAATTTATTAATATTATACAATAATATATTTATATTATTTATAAATGTATATTATATGTGCATATATTTATAATATATATGTGTATATAATAATATATATTATATAATTATATTTATATTTATTATTATAATATAATAATATATGCTAAAAATTATAATTTAATATATAATATACTTTATAATCATATAATATATTAGTATAATTAATATTATATATATTATGTAATATAATAATATATAATTAATATTTATTCACAATCTGTTCTAATAGTTATTTCTGGTTTTATTTAATATAAAAAGTCTAAAGCTATCCAAGCTATATTTTACTGCTAATAATTCATCATCTATACTACTTCTATTTCTTTTTTCTTTATATTTACCACTAGCATATCTACAAATTTGTTTAGTATTTTTATTACTATATTTATTGGGTTTTGCAAAAAGAACTGCTCCCCAACCTATACTACTGCCGTCACATTCAATTATCAAATAATCTGTATCTAAAGGTAATTTTAAGTCTGTTAAGTTTCTTACTACTTGTTTAATTTCTTGTACTAGTTTTATGTCTTCCTTATTAAAATATTTTTGTCCTTTTAAAGATGTTTTATTATATAATGGAGCTATTAATTTATTTAGATTTTTTATAAAAGGTCTAGCATAATTTAATAATCCTAAAAATTGTTGTAATTTCTTTGTTTCTTCTATTTTATCTGAGAATTCTAGTACTTTTTTACAAATATGTGGCTGTAACTTTATTTTTCCTTGTCCTATTTCTGTTCCTAGAAATTCTAGATTTTTTCTAAAAAATTGAGCCTTTTTACTACTAATTACTATTCCATGTTTGATGAATTCTGCGAATACTAACTTTAGATGTCCAACATGTTCTTCTTTATTCTTTGAAAATACTAAGATATCATCTATATATACTATGACAAAATCTTTATATTTGTTAAAGATATTATCCATTTTTCTTTGGAAGATTGCTGGGGCATTTTTTAACCCAAATGTCATTACTAATCATTCAAAATGTCCTAAGGGGCATGTAAAAGCTGTCCATTCTATACTTTCTTATTCATTCTAACTTGCCAAAATCCTGATTTACAGTCAAATTTACTAAAAATATATCTATATTGGATTCTATACTCATAGCATTCAATTTTGTAGACATTGTAAAGTTATGGAAGAAGCAATTAGAAGTTTAAATTTTAAAATTAGAAGTATAGATGAAGAAAATACATACCTAAAAGAAAAAACTCATTCCCTGACAGAGCAACTCAAAGAAATGTGTAAAATATCTGGATCACAAGGTGATACAATAATTTCACAAATTTCTAACAGACCTTTTGAATTTCTTATGCCCAGAATGTTCTTTAAACCCTATCCTTTATTAGAACATCTTCCTTTTCCAATTATAGAAATAATCAACCAAAAATTACAAGCCCAACATTTGGCAAAGTTAGAAACAGTACAAAATTACTTCAGAAAAATAGCAATCCAACCCAGAATCAATTATAGCATTAGGATCAGTCCATCCTATTGGATTAACTCACACAAGCAATGCCCGGACAGTCCAGAATCCTGTGAACATAAAAAATATAGAAACCATTGTATACACACACTTGATTTTTTTATCCTCAGAGCATTTATCAAATTACATAGATATACTCCTGTTACTCTTATGGCAAACAATGAACAAATAACTCTCACACCACAATTTTTAATGGATTGTGGATTTCTTAAGGAATTTTGGATTTCTGACCCTGATGATTCATACCAATTGGGGACTAGTTTAGGATATTTTTGTAGAAGAATGTTGGACTATGGACAATGGGTCCAAGTCAAAATTAAATCAGCTCCAGCAGAATGGATTGGACTCCTAGATATAGAACCAACAATTCATAGAATCAAGATCCAAGTCAGCAATCTATATCCCACACCACCATCCTCAACAACGGTAATAATAGCAGAATGTCCATTAACACTGGAGGAACAACTCAGAAATTGGAAGGCAGTACACTTAGCACATAGACATTTCAAGGATACCTGGTCTTATTTCAGGCTGGCAGCAGAAAACAAAATCTACAAAACGATACCTAGTCCGAGACGAGACCGCGACGAAACGATACTGAGATATGTGACTCGCCGAGACGTCACCGTGATGAGTTGAAATGACCGAGTCTCACCGAGTCACTCCGAGTCATCTCGAGTCGACTCGAATTTTTATTATTTTTACTAATTTTTTAATTATTTTTGTTTATCATATTTTTTACAATTTTTAAAATATTAAATATTTCAAAAATTCGCGTCTCACCGAGACCGATGTGGAATGGTCCAGGCCGAGGCCGCGACCGCGACTTTGAACCATGGGCTGGACTTGCCGACTGACTCACTCTTTTTAAGGTTTACAAGGAATTGTTGGAAAATTGGGATGATCTACACCCTATCAAATTACATTTCAGTCATCGCTCTGGAGATGACATTCGTGATGGCAGGTATTGCCTCAAGTCATTCTTAGGCACCCAGAGTTAAATTTAATTGAAGTTCGGGTGAAGCAAGTTTTTCTAAACAACCTGATGTTCTTGATACACGCCAAAGTAGCTGACAGGAGATGATTGTACTCATGGAAATTTTAGATTCCGGTTGGGAGAGTAGCAAAGGGTTCCATTAATGAAATCCTGAATACAACTCAAAACATGGCTATTTATTTAAGTAGCCATGTATTGGTAGATAAGTAGATTACCCTCAATGAAAGTGTTTTAGCGACTTCTACGAGATTTATATAATTTCTACTTCAATGTTCATCATGTTCCCTCTTTACCTTTTTCTAAATTGATAATGGCTCATATTAATATGTCATTATTTTGTTATAATTATTACTATGTTCTTTCAAAAAATATATGTATTCATACCACAAACGTTTTTTTAATAGCTAATTATGAATACGACTTACAATAATTTATAAAATTTTTAACTATATTTCTTTATTAATATAAGTGGGCTTGACTCAACATACTTGGCTAATATGATATTTTGAATATCAAGTTATTTAAGTCGTTACTACTAATTATGAATTATCTATTTTGTTTTCAAAAAAAAAAATACAACTACAATGGGTATACGCAGGGCATATCGCGTATATAATTTTACACCATGCATATGCGTGGTGAACTCCTCCTAGTATATATATATACACACTTTCAATAAATAACTTTTGCATTTAGTTGTCCTTTTATTGGTACAATTCGGAAAGAAAGCCTGGCTAGTTTTTCCAGCAAAGATGGACAAATTTATTTACGTTTTGAAATTACAATTTCGTTTCCTGTATCTGCAGTAAATTTGCATCTTTCACTTAGTGTTTCGAGTAACAATTTCTCCGACTCTTTACAATTTAGGTTGTAATATTCAACCTCACAGTGGGTTTGAAAACCTGCAGATGGAGAAAAGGGACAAAACATGTTAATTAACAGAAAACTATCACTTTTTCTCACCTTTAAATTGTCTACATGGTACTTATCATTTGCATTATCCCCAACTCTATTCGATGTCCCTAACATTTTGTCAGAATTCTCTTAGGGTGAAGTTACTCCTCCCAAAGTGATTATACTGAGTTCTTTCTTCATCTGACTTTGATCTGGGTAAATCCTTTTGCTTGAACTTAAAAATACATTGTCATGTGTTAAGCAAATTTCTTAAACCCATCCTTTCAATTGGTATATATGCAGGTACTTGCAGCCATAGTAAGTTTAAAGATTGTGACTGCACCAGATACTTCATATTAGTTATGAAGTTTTCTTTGGACCGAGCAAAGCATGCCTGGGATAGCTTTGAAGTGCCTGCTGGTTTTGGTATAGTGGATAAGAGGAATAATATTACTGTTTCTGAAAGAAATCAATCCACTGGGAGCAAAATTGCTACAGGCACGTAGAGATGGAAGCAGTCAATCTCCTCCTGAACCAGTGGCGGACAATTGGACTTTCAAGGCCTTGAGTTGCTGAAAAGTGTTCAAACTGCACACTTTATGTCATATGTGAACCGTGTATAACATGTGCTGCAGCTGTTATCATTTCTTGGTATTAAAAAAGAGCATTATGGTTGGGTGAATGATAAATTTGTAGGCCGTGGATTGATATTGTCACGGCATTCTAGTAGCCCCAAGCATGGTTCACCATCATGGGTCGCGGTCGCATCGCGGTCTCGGTTGTTCCACATCTATCGCGGCATATCGGTTGAATATCGGGTGATACACACATTATAACACATGAAAATTTCCAAAAATTTTGAAAAAATTGCTAAAATTAGAAAATATAAAAAAAGGCACAATTTTAAAAAAATATTCGAGTCGACTCCGAGTGGATTCGAATATATTGGCCGATACTATGTATCACGGATTCGAATCGATCAATATCGGCCGAGTCAGAGCGAGTCGTTGCGAATATAGTAATATCCGCGATTCGGAGATCGGTATCGTACCGATCCTCTTCGTTCTAGTTACGAATTGGCCGATACTTATCGGTATCAACCGATATGGCGAACCATGGCTCCAAGATATCCACTGGTCTAGAGATCAATAGAGGAGGGTTTCAGGTGCTAAGAAGGAATGATGGCATTAGAGGTCCTCTCTCTTCGGCAGACTTTCTATGCAGCGGGAATTATTAGGAGCCTCGTATACCACAAAGTCAAATTAGTTTAGAACTGAAAATTCTCGTGTAAATGAATGTATATGCGCTTATTTTGGCTAATAAGATGTTAAAATGCTACTCTAATCATATAGATTTGTGTTACAATTGGTTGCTAAGTTTTGAAGTAATGCATTATGTTCTCTTGCTCTGTAATCGCCTTCTAGAATCTGCCTTTTGTAGATCTCATGTGACATTTGTTGCTAGATAGTTTAAAAGCTAAAACAACCAACAATCAGATACTGTGAGTTGATTGCTGAAGTTAAGGATAGGGAAGGGATCGATTTGTAATTATGACGCAAATAAATACTATTTTGGCTCTGCATTTTCAAGATCATACTCATCCTCACAACATGTTTTTGCTTCTCCGTTTAGCTTAACTGCAATTTAGTTACTCATAGATCACCAAAACCATATGCCATAGTTAGCTCTGCTGCTCCATCACCCAGAAATGGTTAACACATACATAATTGGTATCTTTTGCTATCCCCAGTCATGAGCAACACTTCAAGGAAAATTCAAGCTGAAGCTCACAGATTTCAACTACATTTTTCGATTAGATTATATTCAGAATCTAAATTCAATCAGAGAAGAAGAAAAATTAATCTCATCTTGTTCTCTCCACAAAAGGTCAGTCCTAACCTAATAAGGTTTAGATTGCCAACTTATCATCTATGATATCACTTATCCTGACTGTTTGTACCAAGGCTCGTTGAGAAATCAGCAAGCCAAATGACAATGTCATTTCGTAAAACTGATTTGGGAAAGGTGTACAGCAGCCCAACTTGTTTCATGCTCTTTTTTTTTTTTTTGGCTGTCAATCGCCACATATCTACATCTACTAACCTACTGATAGAGGTCCAAGAATTCATAGCTATGCTTTAATTATCCTATCCATTGAAGTCGATGATCATGAGTTCTTGAATACGTGTTCATGACAAATAGGATGTGAGTGAGAACGAGTGTGTTGGATCATGTACGTAGTAAAATTGAGTAGGCGACATGCTATGTGGCTTGCGTTCATCACGACATTTCTCGAGTCGCTTCATTATAAGTAAGTGCATGATTTGAAGATAAATCGCCTTCAAGAGAGGGGGAATGGTACAAATCCGGTTGCTGCCAAGGGTTTGAGATCTATCTACCCTTGCATCTTCATTGTTCCTGAGCCAAGAGTTCTAACAAAACATTCAAGAGGACCTTCAAAGGTGTTGTTCAACCTTGTTAAAAGTCATTCTACAATGAAGAGGACAACTTCTGCATATTCATCATATGTGTCCACTCGGGTGCCTGAAGGTGTGTGGTTGGATGGTCAGAGGAGATGCTCAAAAGAAGTACAGTAAAAAACGTTCCAAAGTGCTCCAAAGAGGATCCCCGGAACGGTTCTGAAGGTGTCCAGTTTCATTCTTCTTGGTTCAAACTTCTGCCTCGGATCCGGACAATAT
Organism: Coffea humblotiana; assembly: GCA_023065735.1. Classification (NCBI taxonomy): domain Eukaryota; kingdom Viridiplantae; phylum Streptophyta; class Magnoliopsida; order Gentianales; family Rubiaceae; genus Coffea; species Coffea humblotiana. Next base: position 14,014,256 of record CM041210.1, on the reverse strand, counting down.
GCTCTAATTTGAGCAGATTTGTCCAAGCAAGGAATGGTCTCTTAAGTCATTAATTATCTACAGGCTTTTCAACATTCTATGTTGATGAAATTTAAGAAGTCAGTCATTAACAGTACTGAGAAATTAAATCCTAAAACTAAGGATGAGAAGATTATTAAAACCTCATAACTGCAAAAACGATACCATCTACTACAAGAAAGCATCCCCCAGTTCTATGCAGTGAGTAATTCCTCCCACGAAGAAGGGTGTAGAAAGCTAATTGCCAATCCAAAAATATCTGCAATAGAACTTGTATAAGGTCCGCTAGATGAGGATAATAACCACCTTGCTGCCAATATTTAGATCCGATATTTCTGTTTTCCTGCTCAATATATTGCTCAAAGTAAAAAGTTCATTGAGCAATCAACAATTTGATCAGAGAAAAGATGGGATTTTATTATACTCAAATTTCATTACTAAATCAGCAGCAGCTGGAAACAGAATTGAAGGCCAAGTAGCGGAAATCCCTCAGTTTGAATAGGCATATTGGTGCAAATAATGCTTATAAGAACAAAAGAAGTTAGCAACAACTACAAGTTGTCACTATCAATTATACAAAAATTTCAAGAAGGCATTTGAACTTAGGGTCCACAAATCATGTATCACACAACTAATATCTTAAGAAAAGTAAATCTAAGTCTCCAGATTTAAACAACGAAAATTCTAGCATACAATTCCCGTATACAGAGCAGTCTTTCCCATACCACCCATTTACTAACTAAAATTAACCAAATAAGTATGAAAAGTACCTAAATGTAGTATAATCAAAAACAGGTAAATCAGTTTCAAAAAAAATCCCCATTCTACTTATCTAAAGAGATGCTTTCAAATTGAGGTTCCAGTTCTTGAATAGCTTTGCGTTTGCAAACAGGGCAAAAATTTCTCTGCAGCAACCAGCTTCTTATACAGTCAACATGATACTCGTGTCCACATCCCAGTGCTCCCAGCATCTCCTCATCTTCGAATTCACCCTGGCAAACCACACAGATTTCTTCAAAGCCTTCATCATCATCTGCAACCTCATCTTGATGACGACTTCTTCTTCTGATCTTTAGTTGCTGGATTATGTGATCTTCTTGCAACCCACTACTTATCATAAGATTACCAGTACTATAACCATCGTCTTGCCCCATTAGTCCTTCCTCCTGCAAGCTGATCAAGTCAGCCTCCGAAGCATAAGGAAACAGATCATCGGCAAAAGAAATCAGTTCCCTTAAACTAGCAGAAGGATAGAGAGGTTGAAGAGCCATTAATTGCTGGTAGAGCGTGGAATTAGGTCCCTCATTATGGTCGAAATCCATTGCTGATTCCTCAGATCAGTAATCGGTGGTTCTTGAACGTGGCTAGTTGTACAACCCTGGGGAGTATTCTAGCAGTTTTGATATCTGAAGAATTGAGGAAGAAACAAAGGGCAAATTAACGGGAATCTGCAGAGAGGATGGAGTGGTTAAATTCAAGAAACGGGTTTCACTGCAAATTTTGCATAAGTATGTTTGTTTATATCGTGAGGATTTAACCGACGTTACAGAATCCGAAGTCGAGAAGGAAAGGTATTTGTCTGGAGTGAGACTATCTTCCCCACGCGTAATATTTGTACTTTTAGAGAACTTTCCTCACGAGACAATCAGATAAACATGCATTTAGTATTAGAATTAATTGTACTTTGCACCCCTGAACTATTTTCACGCTGTTCTTTGTACCCTACACTTTTAATTTCAGCAATTAGCTACCTTCTACTCCCAATTTTTCGCATGATAAAAAATGGAGCTAAATCAAACGGAAAAAAGAAGTCATGTGATCAATTTACCCTCTATTTCTTTTCACTGAACTTCCACAAGAATGCGTAAGAGTCAAGTATTTAGGAAAGGATCAATCTTTCATACACTAACAGTGTGTACACTTTCACCATTAAATGCACGACACATATTCTGAATTTGAATTTGAAATGCAAATTTTATATATATGTCGTGCATTCAACCGTGATAGTGTATACACTATCAAAATGTATAAGATTTCCTCTTTAGAAGATACTAAGGGTTTGTTTGGATAGGGTATTATTTGGAATAATTACTGTAGCACTTTTTGTGATGTGATGTATGTGAAATAAAAAGGTGGTTGGGAATATAAAAAGGTGTATTGAAAATTGTAATGGTGATGTCAACAAATAAATTTGGACAAATAAGAAGCTGTCCAAACAAACCCAGTACTAACTCTTCTCCTCTTCCTTTATTTTCATCTTCTTCTTGTTAAAAAATTCAAATAGATGATAGAAAGCCACGACTACAATGGCCATTGTAAGGGAAAAAAAACCTCCCCCACCAAATGGTCTGCTAAAGGGTTTAAGTCTTAGCAATACCATACCATACAGCATCACCCATGGTTTACAACACTTTCCCGTCCAGAGCGACATTATGAGATGGTGGTTTGGAGTCCTGGATGAGAAGAGAAGAATACCTAAAAATTATAAGACCCCTGATCAATCCACGGCTATTAAGCACTTTTTTGTGTACCATCTGCTTCGACATCAATTCCAGTTTCTCTGTGAATCTGCAGCTCTTGGTAGTAATGCCCAAGAGGAAAAGAAAAAAGAAGCAAGAGCAGCTCTTTGTTCAAGTGTATAGTTTCTGGTCCAGAACTTATGCCTTTACTATATATTTTATATGGAATCTGTGAAATTAAAGAGTTCCTTGCATTGTTTTTTTGGTTCTTTTCTTTGGAATTTCATTCAAATTTTGTGAAAGGCAAAGTAACAACCAAGTTAATTCTCAGGAGAATTTTTTTGTAGACTTGATTGGAAATTGGTTGATTAAAAAATGCATATATTGGAGATCTCTATCCTCGACTTTGTTAGATTTTCCTGAGTATTTTTTCTAATTAACAATCTGGCATTTCTTTCGTCTATTATTCTTTTTCTTTTTTAAATTATGGACAAGAACTAATGTTCTCCATTTCCTTTTGATCTTGGTCTTAGCAACGTATTTTTCTTTTTCATTTGCATTTCTTTGTTTTGATTGTTATTTTATATGTCTTTTGTAAAAATTCCTGAGGATTTGTGTCGTTTTTTTGGTGTTCAAGAATCTTTTTTTTTTTATCTTAGTTTTGCCAAGTACTAATGTTCTTCAATTTCTTTCTGATCCTATTCCAAGAAGATAATTTTTTTCACTTGTAATCATTTGGTTTTTTTTCTTTTTTTTTGGCGGTTCAAGAATCCTTTGCTAACAATCGGTTGATTTTTCCGTTTTTTCCTTTCATATGTTTTGGTGCTTGTTTGGCAGAATGTTAGTTAAATCTTTGTGCCTTTGATTACATTAGCTTTGAGCCACATTTTAGGGACAAAAGAAGAACCAAGTTTGAAAGGGTCATTTTGCCAATTAGTGCCAGATGAAATCCGCCACGATGCGCCGGAAGTCGTGTTATTGTAGTGGAATACTGAAAATTAAAATTTGAATGTAGTTAGTTGCGGAAATTGAAAGTTTAGGATGCACACTCCGATTTGGCAGTAGTTGAGGGTGCAAAATACAATTAATAGTTCATATTACAATAAGATCCCTTGGGCTTTACAAAATTACGGTCAACCCCTCTAACATTACAATGAACATAACGAATGGCCTCTTCGGTTAGGAATTTAGTTTTATTTTTATTTTTTTGTTAACCATACACACCACATACAAATTACAAATTGCACAAGAGATGCAATACATAAATATTCATGGTGTTCTATACTTTTTTTCCCTTATTTCTGCTTATTAAATTTGATGGTTCTGTTAAAGGTAGATGCAGTGTTCATTGGATACTCAAAATTTCTCCAATGCAGGTCATCTGTTTGACAAAAATGCTTGAATGATGAGGTTTGTAAACTATTTTCACTTATAGGGGCAAATTTTTACATGTCGGTTCAGGATTTTGAAGTTTGACAATTACAAGTTTATGTATCTAAATAACTTAATTGTTTTAACAAGTATATCTTATTAAATCATAAGTTTATCAAAGTTGTGCAGAATAAAGCGTGACCTAATAACCAATTAACTTTTTTGACATTTTCTATGTTTTTAAATCTAAACTGTGCTATAAAGATGGTTGAACTGGCCAAAAAACTGGATTTTCACTTTTTAAGTTTGAAATTCATGGCTCATGGGAAAAATGAACTCAGGATTAGTGAGCTAAGGAAATTCTAGCTAATATGTTTAACATATTTTACTATATAAATGTGAATCCATGAAGAAAACTAAAAATAAGCAATAGCTATATGCAGAAGGGGTGTATATTAGAATGTCCAAACGGACAAGGACTCAGTACAATTGTGTTTTGTACAATTATGTCCGGTCGTTGTACATATTTAAATTTTTGGTGCACAAATACATCATAATGTTGTATTGAATATATGTCAAATATTTTATTCATGTACATCACTTTTACTTCAAATACAATAATGTAATGTAATTATATACTAAATAATATGAAAGGTACAATAGTCATACCAAACCATACCAGACTCCAACCGCACTAGCCCCTCTCCCCAAATGGACGTCCCCCTTGCAACAAAAGCCTCAAAACTTATTCAGCTAACTTCTATTACATTAAACTCGCCCTTGAAACTTAGTGAAGTCTCTAAATTTATTTAAATTCTCTAACAATAACATTACAAATTTTTCAGGTGTAAATAGTAGTATTTTTTTTCTTTGTTTTCTGCTCTAAACTTCAAGTGGACCTATTTGTATAAAAGATAGTTGTGTTCCATTGGTGGGTGCTAATGACTTAACTGGTGCTGTTTATGTAACGATGATTTTATTTGATCTAAACTTTAATTTGTTCATAAAAATATCCTCATATGAGTGAATTATGGGTCACTATGACTGACCTACCTTTTGTGTTTATATGGGCTAGGAAAAATTTTTATTTTGTCTTATTAAGATTGTAATTTTTGAGAGCTATTTGAATTGCTTAGTTGGTCGTTTACAATATTTCGTTATTGCTTGGAAGTCTCTTGAGTTCTTAGTTTTAATTTATCTACTAATGCTTGTCATTATTTTCCTCGAATGTCAAGTATTTTTACTGCAATAGGAAGGATGCTTGTCTATTCCTATATTTTAGAAGGCTTGGGAAATCTTAGGGAATATTGTGGTGATTGTACTTTATATTATTTTGTTCTTACCTTGCAAGAGTTGTAGTTAGAGTTCAACTTTTCTTAAATGGTTTGTTATTTGCTAAAGTCCAAAAGAGTTCAATTACTAAGTCTCATCACAGTTCCTCAACCAAGTCCCTAAGATCATCAGAAAAGCTCAGTATGGATCATGTGTTTTTAGAGGTATTTTTCAAAACCTTTACCATAGCGATTCATGCGAAAAAAATTTACTGTAGATGATTCATTTAGATTCGGTGTTTTGAAGATGTATTTTGGGATATTTTTAGAATTTATAATTTTTTAAATATTTCTTTTATAAATTTGTTAAAAATTTCCTATCACTTAACATCACTCATCACTGCTAGCAACCACCCTTCTCTCTCTCTCTCTCTCTCTCTCTCTCTTCCTCACACAGCCTTGCCCCCTCTGCCCTCTTCCTCCCTTAACGACCAACTTTGGTCGCGCACTAGAGGTCGCCGAGGAGGGGGGCATTGCTGGTTGAGGGAGAATGCTGGTTGAGGGGGGGCAACGCTGGTTGAGAAGAGGCTTCCTCTTCTCATTTTCCCCTCTTCCTCCTTTCCCATCCCTCTCCACCCCCTCTTCCTCACACAACCTAGCCCCCTCTGCCCTCTTCCTCCCTTGACGACCAACTTTGGTCGTGCACTAGAGGTCGCCGGGGAAGGGGGCAATGCTGGTTGAGGGAGAAAGGGAGGAGGGCTTGGAGAGAGAGAGAAAGAGTGTGTGTGTGTGTGTGTGTGTGTGTGTGTGTGTGTGTGGTGGTGCTGATGGTTTGTAGAAGAAGAAAGAAGTTTAGGATTTATATTCTTTTATTTTTTTTTAGTGTATTTTAAATTATATGTTTTTAGAGTTGTTTTGGAGTTTATTACTATAGATCCCTCAAACAAAAATACTTTGTGCAAAAATAAGCAAATCCAAACAGAGCCATTGTCTTTATAAAGATGTAATGTGTGCTCGTCAATTGGATGATGCAGGGTAAAACAAATTACTCCATTTAGTCTGTATAGAAATGGGTGGTGATATTGTCAGAGCAATTTTTTTTAAGAGATAATATTACCCATGCCTAATCAAATGGTTGGAATCTAATTAACTTGCTTGAGCCCGCCCCAAAACAAACCACGGCGTTGTCATCCTACCCTCCCCTCCCATCGCCGTTTCTTAATCTCACCTCCTTAACTGAGCCGTTTCTTAACCCTTATGGTTTTTAGACCTGGCAAGTCTGAACAATAGACCCATCGATGGCTTAACCGGTCCAATCGCCCAGGCATCCAGTCTTGTCCAGGTTGGAAACAATGAGCATGAAAGTTTCCACCATCTAAAGGTTTTAGGTGGTTTCATGGGGTTTAAGGTTCCAGTTTCAACAGCTCTGTTCTCACAACAGCAAAATGAGACTGATAACCAACAGGAAGAACTGTGGCAACCATTTTGTCTGTTCACTTTTCCCAATTCTCAGTAGAGACCGACAAAGGGGAAAAACACAAAGATATGAACTGGTAGTGCTGATAATATGCCCATCCATTCAAAGGACTTGTATGCAATTTTCTCTTCCACGTTTTAAATGTTAAACTAGGAAACTTTCACTTCTTTTTCCTTCCAATGACACAATTATCCAAACTAGAGCATAAACTCGCTCTCCAAACTCAAAAGATTTATACAAAGATGGACCAAATGCTAAAGCAAAATTGCTAAAATGTACAGTTTCTTAAATAAACCCAGGTTTCAAGGACCAAGCTAGTGCTTTTCCTCCTTGGGTATATCCTTTCCAGGTATCTCCTTTGGTTTTGCCTTCTCCATTTCCCTAGATGGGACCAAACACACAATTATATAGTTGCCAATACAAAAAAGATATACCAAGCTCAATTAACAAATATCAGTTAAGGAAACCAAACAAAAGAACGCAGCAAACCAGGACATGAAGGGCACAATACTTCTTATAGGCAACATTATCAAATTTCACCACCAGTTCCAAAGTTGCTCTTCTCATCACATACATGATACAACATAAGTAAGAATTAGTTGGATAACACAACCATACAAGTGTTCCCCTCCTCTTCTCTATTCCACTCTTCTCATCCAAGATTTTTGGGTCAATTGGGCCACCATTTTGTTTCTTTTAACATGTATAATTAAGGAATTGCTTTCATTATGTCTTCCAAATAAGATAAGAGTAGTTTCTCATTTTTGTAATCTGTCTTAATGGAAAAAAAGAAAACATATTAACATGAAATTCTCTTAAAAGTTGATTATTTCTTGCCCAGAGATATCCATGCAGTCACCTGCTAATGTGACTAACTACCTTAATGCACAAACCAATCCAGAAAAATAAAAAGGGCCAAATAAAGGAAATCATTTTAGCCAACAAGTATAAATCATTATAATTTAGCTACCACTAGTGACGAAATTAGGTTGGATTATTCCTCTACTTGTTTCCCTAAGCAAATCAGTCATCCAGGATAGGATTTCAGTCCAAGTTGTTTGGACATTTTCGTGCCTTTTGGTTCGAATGTTATTGTACATTTAACTCAGAGAAAACATTTGTTGCTGATTTTCAACAACCAAAGATCTTCACCACTGAATTCAGATTCTTCCACAACCACAGTTTTGGTTGTTAACAACATGAAAGATGTCAAAAGAGTAAAACCAACTTTTTATTTTTCCTAAAACTAAATCAGTAAATGACATTTTAAACCATATCGCTTACCGCTCGACAAAAACACATCCACACAAGGGAGAAAAGCTCATCATCCACTTATTTTATTAAAGAACAGATGTTCTACAAAAACTAACAAAAGCATTGGAAGAGAAATAAATACATATCAAAATTTCAACACAGAGATGGAAATTCTTTTCATTTAATCATTTCTTCGTTATAAAACTGACTGAATAAGTATAAGTGCATGACATACAATGGCGAATATAGGGGCTATTAAAAGGAAGGCATACTTAGCAGCAGAAGCAGACTCTTCCTCGAGCCAATGGCGAATCTGTCGAACATTGCGTCTGAAGATGGTAGCCGATTGCTTGATATCAGTCCTCATCAGCAGAATCACAGCACCAACACCCGCCACTGTGAGTATAAAGTTGGTTAAGGCCATTTGCCTGATCGTTTCACTTCAGTAACACAACCCTGTTTTCATTATACTGAATGATTTAAGAAATGCAAAAAAAAAAAGTTCCATAAATTCAAACCATTCAAAAAGTACACCAAAGTCATCATCAGGAATTTGCATAAGAAACATTCATCCACAATATTAAAAAAAAACCCGAAAAAATCCTTTTTTTTTAAAAAAGCAAACAGTAAGTCTGAAAATTCAGCAATTATTCATATCCGAATCCAAATTGGGAGGTTTAGGTGAATCCAAATTTCGGAATCAAAACTTGACACCAAAAAAAAAAAACAAAGAAAGAAAATTCTCTTACTGTTGCTACCCATCCTCCTAATAGAATCATCCCTAGCCCACCGCCCGATTCCGGATGAGTCGGCTAGTGGGTCAGAAAAGCGGCCACTCGACGAACCCGTTTCAACCCACAATCAAATCAAAAACCCTTGCTCTTTACTTTAGTAGAATTACTTAGAAGACAATGATAATCCCCCAAGAACATCCCTAAGGAAAATCCGTTCACCGAACAAATTCAGTACAAGAAACAATTCACAACCAAGAACGACAAGAAACTGATAAGGAACTGATCTCCTTACCAATCTTAGGCCAAATTTGTTTTCTCAAAAACCCTTAAAAGAGAACAGCAAACAGGTGGGAGAGAAGGAGAAGGAGAAGGGCGACTGATGTTTCCTCAAGCAAGGAAGAAGAAGAAGAAGAAGATTATCGCGGAGTAGAAGAGGCCAAGGAAAGTGGCCGTTGCGCTGGGGAGGAGAAAAAGAAAAGTGGGCTTAAACGATGACGTTTAGTAGGCTGCTTGGGTGGGTTTGGAATGGGGTTGCAAATGAAATAAGCCAATTCCACGTCGAGTTCAAATTGAGTACGAGCCGACCAAATTAAGTTGTCAAACTCGGTTCAAGCATAGAGAAGCTCGCTAGTTAATGAAATTATACATACATATATATATATATGTATGTATGTATATTAGTGAAATTATATATATATTTCTAATATTTTTATTATTTATTAAGAAAAATAACTCAGCCGACCATTTGATTGAATAAAATTGAATAACAGAATATAAGAAAACTTACAAGATATGAATCTTGCACAAGACTTACTCCTTTATTTGATCTAAAAACTAAAAACTTGTTTGTAGAGAGAAAGAGGAGAGTTTCTTCGAGGTAGAGAGAGAAATAGTCTTGAAGAATTGGTGTTCAGAATTGTGTTCTGAAAGGTGTTATGATGTGTTAGGTTTGAGGGGTATTTATAGCAAAATTTTCGTGTTGCTACAGTACCCGCTACAGTATGTGCTACAGTGTCTCGTTTGTCTTTTGTTGCCGTGTTTGCACAGTAACCTCGCGGACTGCTACAGTCTTTCGGTGCTACAGTAAAAAATATTTTTTCTGAATTTTGTTCCAATTGAGCCAGCTTGAATGTCTCAAGAAACATTTGTTCAGCAAATCATTGCTGATAATTCTTCCGATGTTTCTTTGATCCATTCCTTGTAATACTGTGTATTGACTCCCTGTTTGTCAAGCAAGTATTTATTGAGAATCATTCTTTGAATATTTCTTTTTTTGCATGAAGCATTGTTCTTTCAATGTTTGTACCGAGTAGTTTGATTTTGCTGCCCCAATGTGATTGTATCTGTGGGTATTGTAGCAAGGGATTCTTTCACCAGTATCCCTGTTGAAGTATATGATGTCAAAGTTTCCAATTTTAGATTCTTTTCTCTCGTTTTCGAAGTAGTGATATTCCATCCAAAGATGTGAGAAAGTATCATCTCTGAGTTTGATCTGGAAGATTTGATTAGTAGGATCTTCAAGAATTAGAAATGGATTTTCATCTTCTTCAGTTTCCTGGATCCAGTTTATTGTTGAAGTCTCATCAATTGCTTGGAATTAATTTGAAATTGTTTCATTGGGTATCTAATTTGAAGTAGATTCCGCAGGTATCCAGTTTGAGGATGATTCCTCAGGGATCCACTTCCAATTAGCTTGATTCTGATTTGATGATGTTTGGCACTCATTTGTTTGATTGCTGGATATTTCTCCGTGGGAAGTTTGTTCCCAAGTAGAGTATCCATCGAAGAGACAGTTTTTCTCTTCTGAATTGTATAATGATGAATTTCGTTTACCTGCCATGTTTCTGCACAAAGAAGTAGTTAGTTTAAAAAGTTGGGATGTTATCCCTATATAGATAATTTGGAAAGGAGCCAATTGATTGAGAAATGATGCTCCTAAAATAATATGGTTAGTCAGATACTTAGTCAGAAAGAAGGTATCTGAGAATTAGTTTTGGATATTCAAAAATTTGAATTTGATATCAATTTTAGGATTATTGATTATTCTAAGGAATTCTAAAAATTGGATTGGAATAAACTTTTCAGGAATGTAATTTTGGTCTGACCCTGTATCAATTAGGGCTTTTGTTTCAATTACATAATTACCAATAATTAGTAATGGTATTTGGATCAAATATTCCTGAAATAACTGAGAATTGTTATTCAAGTTCACAAGGCTGGTTTGAGGATTCCGAATAGGAGATTTGTCAAGGATTTCTAGAAAATTTTGTTTAGGGTTTTTGAAGCTATCTAGAATATCAAAAAGAAGGTTTTTTGATAAAGGATTCGAAATTTGGTGCAGGTAAGGTTGTCTCGATTTTTCAATGATGTTGAGAAGAAGGTTTTGATTTTCAATCATATGTCCTTCTTTTTCATCTTCATCACTGATAGTTTGAGAAGAGGATGTTGAAGTATAATAATCTTCCTTTCGTCCAGATTTGTCAGCATCTGATTCAATCAGAGGATTTGACAGTTGGGCTACATGTTTAAATTTATGGGTTTTGAAAGTGGATAAAGCTGGTTGTTTTGTATAAGAGAAAGGGCTTTCATGGCTTTCTATAGGTTTGAACTGTTTATTGGGCTTTGTATGGTAGTTAGATAGTCCAAACTGTTTGTAAAGAGGTCCAAGGTTTCCTTCTTGGTGTTGTTTGGTCTTGTTGGTTCTGTTCATAAGTTGTTTCTTCCCAAGACTTAGTCTCTTTGCATTGAGGTCTGAGGAAGCCGTTGAGGAAGTCTCTCTTGTTTTTGTCTGACCTTGTCAGGAATATATGTTGATATCTACTGGACTTTGGGAATAATTTTGATGAATTCTCTTGGGCCACATCAGATGTGAATATGTCCGAGGTAGATATAACATTGAATTCCATTGTTTCTGAGAGGATGTTCCTGTCTTGAAGATCAGATTCATCTTTGTTGGTTGTGACTAAAATGTTGTGAATAATATTTCTGTCTCCAATGATGAGATGTTCTTTCCACCATTTTTTGAATTGCCCAATAAATCCTATGGATAGGATACGAGCAGTCAACTGATTGTAGCCATGTGATGTTTGATTAAACATAGTTGTGGTTGTCATCTATTGAGATGCCATAGGAAGATTGTATCTGAATATTCCATCTATACTTCATCCATAGATGTCTTCCTTATTGTATGAATGTTGAAGGATATTGGGTTTTATTATGAAAATATCAGAATGAATCATTTGAGGGTAGTATAGATTTTGAATGCTTTCTTGGTTGGGAGTATAATTTTGTAATAAAGAGTTTGGATATAATTTGTTTAGGGTAGAAGACCCTTGAAAGTTTTGTAAGGTATTAACTAAGGTGGCTTTTTGGATTTCGAATTCTTGTTTGGGTAAAGGAATTGGAAAGAATTGTTCAATCCTAAAGTTTTGGTTTTCTAATTGATCTAAAGGTTTGAAAAGTAAGTTTGAAAAGCAGGTATTTAGAAGGGGAATTTTTGGGATGAATTGGGTAAAAAGATTGAAGAGGCATTTTTCTGAATAGATTGTAAAAATATCCTTGGCATGGGTATAGGCTGCTCCTTGGTCAATTCTGATCTCAACTTCATAAATGACTAATTTTGTTGAAGCAGATACTGCCTGAATCTCTTGGTTGGTGACTAATTTTGTCTGAGATTTCCTCCGGATGCTTCTGATAGCTTGCCACCTCGTATTTTTTGTTTTAGCAGAGGGATGGTCAATCCTGTTCCTCCAGGAATATAAAGGTCGGACGTATTGATTCTTCTTGAATATCTGATTCTTCTGACTCCATTTGATGGGTCTAATGGGTCTTGGAATATCGATTCGAGATCTAGCCAGTTTTGATAGATCTGATTTTTCAGATACTCCTTGTATTTGAGACTGTCCCTTTAATTTGTTGAAGATCCATGTCTCTTCAGTTTGTCCCTTGTATTTGCTGGATAATCATGTTTCCTTTGTATAAGATTTCACCTTGAGACTTGGGTACTCAATATTAAGTACTTTCAACTTATCAAGCTGCAACTGAAGAATACATAGATAATTTAGGAATTTCTTCCTGATTATTGTTTGCAGAATTTTCTTTTAAATTTTCCCGAGAAATAAGTTTGCTACAGGAAAAATCATGGGATAAGTTTGAAACAGATAATTGTAAAGAATTCTGAATTATACCTTTAGTTGACTGGTTTTCAACTAACTGGTTTTCTTGTTTGGAAGAAATAATCTTTGTTTGTGGATTTCTAATAACCATAGACTTGGTAATAGGTTGAGAAGAAATTTCAAAAGTTTCCTTTTTAATAATTTCTGTTTGAAGATTTTTGATAGTTATTGGTTTGACACTAGGTTGAGTTTTAGATAAGACATTTATTGTGGAATATCCTATGTTTAGGGAGTTTCCTATGTCTTTTCTTGCATCAAGACTAGTGGTAATATCAGAATTATTCATTGGTTGACACAATACTAGAATGTTAGATTCTTGATTTGATAAATCTATTGGGTTTGATAGATCTACGGGAGAATCGGTAGATCTATAAATTTGTTTTTCAAAACTTTTTGCGGATCTGATAGGTTTATAGATCTTGGTATGGAATCATAATTTGAAAAAGGTTTTGGTGAATCTGCTGTGTTTATATAAGAGAATTTTGGTACATGAGTTGTTTGAGGCAGATCTATAGATAGATCTAAGGGTTTTGGCTTAGTTTGGATTGAATCTATGAGATCTGAAGTAGAAACTTGAGTTTCTATAGTTTTTGATATAGAAGATGCAGGTTTTGAAATATTTTGGATTGGATTTTTGAATTCTGGTGCGGACACCTGAGATGTTTGAGACTCATACCAGTCAAAGAAATGAATATGTTGTTTTGTTTTTCTCAAAAAGTTATAAAAGTGTTTTTGTATATTTGAATTCTTCAAGTTTATATTTTATTTATTTTATTTTATTTTTTAATCTCAAGTTTGTTCGAGTTCAAGTTCAATTAGACTCGAATTTGAGAAGAACTCAAACTCAAGATTTACATTAGAAGCTCAATGAGTTCGAATTTGATAAAAATTGAGTCAAAACTCAATTCGATTAGGCCAAAGTTCAATTTACTCGATTGTTTGCAACCCTAGTTTGGAATTTGGATAATTAAGTAGCATGAGTAACTAATTTATTTCTACAAATTGTTTTAAAGGTTTTCTTTTCCCTTTTCTTCTTGAGTTTGAGTAGATTTGCAAAAATTGTATAACAAATACTTTAAATTACTTGCAAATGCCTAACATTATAGATTTTTTACTGTTCACAAAAATTTTATATGGTGTAAGAACTATTATTATAATATATGTTTCTGTCAAAAGAATAAAAAGTAAAATGGTAACCTATCAGCCTATGATCAATAATAGATTGAGTGAAAGAATCAAACTTATATGATCTCCTACCAAATACACAAAATATACCATTTTTTTTCTCTCAAATACATTTTTACATTGATTAATCCATTATTTGTATATATTTTATGTCATGATTTGCTCAGCTTTTGTTATGAATTTGTCAACTCATGAGCGCATTTCTATGGCTTATTGGAAAACTTGCTGGAAAATTGATTTGAGAAGATGTGGAACAGAATCGAAGATGTTTTGGATAAAAGTTACAAGAAGTTACAAGAGTTTATATCTAAATATCTCTCAAGCCACTAATCAAGGCAACACGGTGAAATTTAGAAAAATCTCATCACGTGATTACACAACGCCCATTTACAATCTAATTTGGGAAGGAAGTTTGCTGGAATTGGAGAAATTTTTTCTCTCAAACATCTGATCTCCCATTTTTTAGCATTGATTCATTCTTTCGTCTTTTTCCATCTGCGTTTTCCTTGGGAGATGTGTGGTTAGTTTTCCAATTCCATTCAAGGGTAATTACTTCCGTCTCCATGTCGATTGTGACAAGTAATGTTTGTCTATTGTAATGCCTTTACATTCAAGTACTTATTTCTCCTTTATTTCAACAAGTGAGAAACGGTAATCAATTTCATAAGCATTGAAACAAAGGAATAATAAGTACTTGAATGTAAAGGAATTACAATAAACAGATATTACACACTCAAATGCATATTCTCTCGAACAGATAAACTTTGAATATTAGTATACAGTTATTTGGACTGAAATGTAATATGATGAAAGACTAATATACTATAAAAATGAAATATAGTACTGCTATAAACAAAATAAGACACATAAAACTAAATATTTCAATTCAATGCGCTTATTCAGCTTATTATTGAAGTATTGAGTTGATTATCAAATAGATTTGACTTTATTGATTTGGCTTATTAAGATTTCAAGACTCAAGTTTTGGTCTTAAAATTTCTGACTTCAGCTTTTAGTTTTATCAAGCACCTCCTAACTCCATTATGTACCCTCTAATCTTTTTACGATTCTCACTTTGCACACTTTTTTTTTTCAATTTTTGAACACGTTGTAGCCTAAGCTTTCAAACTAATCCCACTCCAACCCTATCATTTACTATGTTGGAAAAAAATTAAGAATTTTATGCACATGCAAACCGTGAACAATTAATTAATATATCAAATTCACTTTGCACTCTTAATTTATTTCCAATTCTACCCTACACTTAGAGCTCGAATTATTGGACAAATTACACCTTACAATTTGGTTTCAGCATATGTTTGTAAGTGTGCGACAGGTATGCATAGATTTTTATTTTTTTATTATTTTTTTTGTAAGTTGAAAGTTTTGAACCCAGAAGTTCCTATTTATAATTTTTCTCATTTTACTACCCAACCCAACCCTTCACCCCATGATATTTGAGAAAATACACCTTAATATTAGAGTTTTCACCAACTTAATATATTTTGGGACTCGTAATGTGCTTGCTAATGAAAAGCAATAAGGATGTTGCAATTCTGATCCTACGAATGTGCAATTTATTTATCAATTATGTATGCATTCATGTTGTAGTGCACGTTGAGTTCATATGGTTTTAATTGACAAAAGAATTTGTAGCATATAAATATCCAGAGAAAAACATTTTCATATATAAATTTGTAAATAGTAGATAACCAGATAAGTAAATATTGGATAAAATTTGGGGTCCATATGGATTGAATGTTTTTGGGGTGTTTCTTAAAATTTTTACTATAGATATATTTATGGCAAAAAATTTAAGGGTGATTTTCAAATTTTTTTATTTTTTGGGGCATTTTTAGAATTTTTAGAATTTTCTTCTTCCTCCCTATGACCTCAACCTCTTGCCACCCCCTTCCCAAATAATAGTGGATTTTGAAAAGAAATTTGCAAATACTCTCTCCACCTCAAAAATTTTGTCATGCTTTGGGAATTGAACTTTTTATACACAATGCCGTATCAAAGTGAGCTTCAGCCTAGATTTTCAATTTTGCCACTCTCAAAATAACTTTAGAAGACAAGACTGACAAGTGGAGCCAACATTGATTTCAGGAATTTACAACCTATTTAGGAGAGTAAGTATCACGCATGATTTCATGTCTTGTTTTGACTCTTTTGAGTAAGTTTCACACGATTTCATGTCTTGTTTTTAGGCATGTGTATCTCACGGCAAAGTAAGTAATTTTTGTCTATAACAAGTGCAGTTCAAGGGGCCTACTAATAAATCTAAAAAAAGGAGGGTATATTGGAGGTAAAAAACATAAACAAGAGATATTTTGCATTTCATTTTGGGTTTGTGACATATATCTTTTGTGGCTCTTTCAGGAGATTTTTAGTTATTTTTTATTAGAATCTAGGATTGAAGTGACACTTAAGAACTGATGTTTGATGGTTGATTGATTAATATTACTATCTTTGTCTATTTTTACTTGTTTTATGTGGCTGTTTTTGCAGAAAAAAGGGACAAGGAATATGATACATGTTGCCGCCAATTCAAGCAAGAAGTATTTAAGCAAGAAAATGATCATAGCATTGAGCATAGACAGAACTGGCTATCAAACTAGTTAAGCAAAGCCAGTTCTTTAGCCTGTTTCCAGTAGCAAAAGGTTTTTTGTGTGTACAAGTGGTTCTTGGACCAGTTCCTCAACTGAAAAATAGCAGTGCAAGTTGCACAACTTATGCAACTTAACCTTTCTTGAGCCATTATTCCTTGCTTGTGTTGAGAAGTTTAAAAAGACACTTGGGTGACTAGCACAATGCTCAAGCATCATCAAGAAATAACTTTTAGTCACTTCAATTTTTTAGAATTCCATTGGACCCACAAGTCTTGACTTTTTGAAACTATATTCACATTAAAGAAGAAAGACACAAGTAAAAGGATTGAAGACCTCTCTATAAATAGAAGTTTGTGTCTTCTTATTTGGGGATAATTTCATAAATCTCCCCTGAAGTTTTATGAAATATCACCGAGCTCCCTTGAGGTTTTCAAAATCTCACTTAACATCCCTTGAATTGACATTTTGGTAACATTGGAAGCCCTTCTAACGAAAAGTAATATTAAAAAATTCATGTTTGAGGAGAGAGATTATTTTAGTGCCTTTAATACCCTTAGGCTATAAAAAAATGAACATTTTACAAACCAAGAAAAAAAGGTACTAAATTGGAACTATCTTAAAAGTGAGAAGATGAAAATTGGTAAGATTTTATGTTACAACCAATAGTCACTTCTACAGTAGGAAAATATAGTAAAAGCAAATACTATTTTTTAAACCATTTCTACAAATAGAACCCTTTATAACGTTGAAGGTAATTAGCATGTAAAATCATACATTTGAGCAAAAAAAACTTAATAATAGATGAAATTCAACTTCAATATCATATAAAAAATTTACTCAAAATAGACAGACTTTTTTATGGGTGTGAAATATAAAAATTTTGTTATAGAAAAAGTCAGAATTTGAAAAACTATTTGGAGTTTCAATTACTTTATTTCTCTTGTGCTCTACATGAATAGGAATAAATAAATAAATAAAGTTGTGAAACACCAAAAAAAGGAAAAAATAAAAAGAACCTGCAGCTATTCTTCTTCAAATGCATTGAATATTTCATTGATTAAATCCTATATTTCATTGACATTTGCAATTCAATTATACATATGTATATATATACATACATACATATGTATATATATACATACATACATATGTATATATATACATATATATATATACATACATATATATATATACATATATATATATATATATATAAATGTATGTATGTATGTATGTATGTTTGTATATACATTGTTAAAGAAAAGTAGGAAATTTAGAGAAAGAAAAACAAGTTCAGAAAATTTAAATATGAGGGTATTATTGACAATTCATCACCTTTGATATTAGTAGATGGCCTTACTATCACTTCAACGGTGCTAAGTGAGATTTTAAAAAGTTTAGGGGAGCTAGGTGATATTTCATGAAACCTCAAGGGAGGTTTATGAAATTATCCCAATTTGAGAGCTTAGCTTGGAAGCTCAAGGGAAGAAGAAAATTACTAAAAATGTAGCTCTAAACCTACAGGCTATTAGTAATTAGTTTAGGAGTAATATAGGTTAATGTAGTTTTTATCCACTCTCGTACTTGTAGCTAGATTTGAAAGAAGATTTGAGGAGCAAAAATGAAGAATTTGGAACATCATGTGATAAGGATGATCTCTATCCGACTACTTTTTCTCTTGTATTTGATTTCATGATTTAGTTATAATACAAGTTTGGTATTTTCTTTGATTTTTATTATGTTGTTCTAAAGTTTCATGCCTAGATACATTTTAATCTCTTCTTTGTTGGATGAAATAAACTTGATTGTTGTGTTTATCCTTTGACTAAGTATTTAATACTTTTGTTTGTTAAATCATAATTAACTAGCCATTAATTGTGATTATCTAAAAGTGTTAAATCATCAACGAGAGTTGGAATTTAGTACTAGTTCAAAAAAGTGCTAAACCTAAGAAATTCACATACGAGAGTAGATGAGCATCTTTTTGACTTTTTATCAAGTAATTTCACTGAAACTAATGAGTTTATAGCTAATTTCATAACTATGAGAGGAAGTATAAATTAGTTATAGATATAATTAATTCACTACGAGAGTAGGTTTCATATACATTAGGAAATTACGTCATACTTAGCCAACGTGATAAATGTTAAAAATGGGGTCGTTTATCTAGCAAGATTAGAGAAAAAACTAAACCTAGGAGCTTTTCTCATGTTTGTGTCTTTTGTTTATTTATGCTTAGTGCAGTTTTATTTTCTTGTTATTTATATTGGTTTAAATAATAAAGGAATTTGAATAGCATCGGTAGTTGATCATTTTTCCCTATAGGATCAATACTCGAATATTTTCTATACTTGTGTATGACCTATGCATTTGCGATAATGAAAGTTTGAATATAATTCAAAACTCCTCATCAAGTTTTTTCCATGGACCAATTACTCAGTTGAAATCCTATATGCAAGTTGCACAACTTGTGCATGTGATTTATCTTGAGTCATTATTCCTTGCTTATGCTTGAAAGTTTGAAAAGACATTTTGGTGGTTAGCACAAAGTTTAAGCAATATCAAGAAACAACTTTTTGTCAACTCGATTCTTCTAGATTCTATTGGAGCCACAAATTTTCACATTTTGGAGCTATGTTCACATTGAAGAAGAAAGACACAAGTAATATGTTTGAAGATGTGAGAACCCAAAAAATTAGGTTATATTTATTTATTTCTTTAAATGCATTTTCTTTACTTTAAATTATTGCCTTAATTTCTTCGATATTTTTATAAGTGAGTCAAGCTTTTAAATCATTTTCGTGGTATAAGTTAGTACATGTTAGGTTTGAAGTGCATTATGGACGTGGGACCCGCTAATGCGGTAAGTGGTTTAAAATTTTGATGACTAGGTGAAGTTTTGCATAAAGGGGTGTTATTTTATAAGGTGCTAAAGGATAATTAGAGGTTAGTTAGATAGATTAGCTTTGGAAGACAAAGAGATGAATATAAACCCTAAGGCGCCATTTGTCGCGAAACCGTTGGAAGTTGAACCTTTGACCAAGACCATGCTTTCTTCTTCTTATCTTGACCAAACCTTTTGTTTTCATCATTTCTTCTTCTTGTAAATATCATAGATGAAATTTTAGAGAGAAAAGGGAGAGAAAACACAAAAAAATTCATTCTTGATCTCTTGCTTAAATCATGAAGAATCCAACAAAAAATCCTAATCTACTCCGATCAATCTTAAGGTAAGTTTGGAGAGAAGCTTTTGGTGAAGTTTTAGAAGAAGAAAATCTTTCTTCCCTCTTGATTTGCTTGTCACCTTTGGGTTTGGAGGTAAAGAGTTGACTATGGCAAGAAACTTTCCTCTACTTCAAATATTTGCCAACTAGTGGTTTAGGGTTTCAATTTTGGTAGTTTCATGAGAAAATTTCATGATTTGAAGTTGTGATGTGAAATTTTTAGTTTTATTGGTAAATTTCTGCCCACATATGATGCTTAAGTGTTGGTCATGGTTTGGTAGCTTTGCTATGTGAGATATCTAGCTTTTACATGCTAATTTGACTTGCCTAAAGAAAATTCCAGCTTGTGAGTAGGAATTTCAGCTTAGGGTTTCATTTTCTAGCTTGAGTAGGTGATGGTTATATGCTTGATTTAGTAAGTTATTGGCTGGTATGTATATGCTTGAGTTGAGACTGTTTTGTGGTAAGAATGAAGCCGTGAATTGGCTGGAAAAAGCAGTAAACACAAAGGAGGTGCTGCTGAAAATTTTGTCCGCAGGAACCCTTGGGCAGCTTTAGAAAATCTGCTATATCTTGTTGTAGAAAAGTTGGAATTGAGTTCCATTTGCTGCGTTTGAAACTAGAGTTAGAGTAGTATTTTTCTCAATTCCTATGAATATCTATGATTTTTCAAAGTTGACTGTTGCATACCTGTTCTGTCTCTTACTGGATGAAATAGCAATTTGGGCTGTGAATTTCTCCATGTTTTAGATTGAATCAACTTTTGGACAAAACATAAAAGTTATAGGGATTTGAGTTAACTTTCGACCTGCAAAATTTTAGATCAATTGGATCATTTTAACTTATGATTTGGCCAGAGCACTCCTGACTGCACAAAAACTCTAATTTTCCTGACCTGTTTTCATGTGCTTCTGACCGTCCATTTTTTACCCTGAAAATGCGAGAATTGGGTGTCAATGTCTTCATAGGAAATATAGGTCTATGTCGTAGCTTCGAAACGCCATAAAATTTACCTCAATCGGATAAGTGTAGCTTCAGTTGTGATCAAAACACCAAAGGATGGCAAAGCTGCCATCTTCATTGTTTCTAGTTGCCTTTTTCTTGTTTTCCGTTTCCTTGGTCCGACTTAACATGTACTTCTCAAGTTTTCTAAACCTGATTTCTAACATTCTAAACAAGTATTCAAAACATGGTTTTCAGTTGCACACATTGGCTTTAAACTTAACTGTTTTGATCATTTTCTTTACAAATTATGCGTGCACCTTGCCTATATGACTTACTATACTTTTCATACCTTTTCCTTTGATATAGAAATATAAGGTATGCAGCTTGCACTCGTGTATGATTGGCTCTTTGTGGACGATATTTGACTGTAGATTTCGAGAGTGGTCAAGGTGCCGACCCTGAACTGAATTTTGATAAAACATGACTTGTTTAGGGTGAGTGTTCCTTGTATGTTTGTGCAATAAGTGACTATGTGAATATCTGTGAGTGATTGTTTGAATGTTAAATGCTTTCTAATGATTGTTAAATGGATTTTCGAGGGGCGAGTGTGTATTTTATGGCACTCGACCCAAGCCAAAAAGTGAATTTTCAATGATTGAATACTACTTGTGAATGAATGTAAGCCTTTTGGGTGAATTGGGCCCTTGCCCTTTGTTGCCAGTCGACTTGAGCCAAAAATGGACTCGGTCGGGCGACTGGTGATCTTGGGACAGTGTTTTGGTATACTCGAGTATGACCACGAAAGTTGGTGGAAAACTGGCCAGTGAATTGGCTAGTGGCGGGAAATGAAATCAATGAATGAATGTCAAGAACACTGGAGGAGTTTTCACTTGCCAATGTTTTTCTAATATTGGAGGGATAAGGAAAATGGTTAGCGAATGAATGAACGAATGGCTCCACGTGAGCATGTATCCTTTTAATGAGTATGTTTTCATTACTTTTATATTGTGAATGTTTTCTCGATTGATTGTTATTAAATGACTAATGTCCTTGTTTTAATTGCTTGATTATGTGTATGGGAACCTCATTGAGCTTTAGCTCACCCCTCTATTCCGTTACATTTGTTTTCCTTATAGGGTTTGAGAGCAAGGGCGGGTGATTAGAGGAAGACTAAACTTTTGACTAGAACTTTTGTTGTGTAATAGTGATTGTATTAGTAGTTGGTCGAATCCTGAACTTTTGTACTTAATCTTGAGGATTGTATATTTGTGTTAATGATTGTATATGTGTTAAGTTTGATTGACCCATCTTTACTTGCTCTTGAGAGTTGATTAAGTGAGTGAGTGAGTCCTGGCGAGAGTTGGGCAGGTAATTCGCCAAACCCTTGGGTACACCCTAGGGAGGAGTAGGGTCGTCACAGAAGACTTCTCTACGAGTAATTTTTAAACTAGAAGCTCCTAGTCGTTTATTTAGGATTCGATTAGGTAGTGTAGTTTAGTTCAATTACTTTTGTACTTGTAGATATATTTGGATTTTGGATGAAGAGTTAAGAAACAAAGATAGAGAGTTGGAACTTATGTGACAAGAGTGATCTCTCTCCCATCACTTTCTCTTTTATATTTGATTTCACTTTTGATTACAATACAAGTGTGGTATTTTCCTTGATTTCTAAAATGTCATGCCTAGGTAGGTTTAATCTCTTCTTTATTCAATGAAATGAACTTAGATGTTTTGTTTATCCTTTGAGCAAGTATTTAGCATTATTGTTTGTAAAATCATGATTAATTGGCTACTAGTTATGATTATTTAAAGGTGTTAGATCATCAACGAGAGTTGGAATTTGATACTAATTCAAGGAAGTGTTAAATTTAGGGAGTTCA
The DNA here is from genome assembly GCA_023065735.1 of Coffea humblotiana. NCBI lineage: Eukaryota > Viridiplantae > Streptophyta > Magnoliopsida > Gentianales > Rubiaceae > Coffea > Coffea humblotiana. Next base: position 13,991,651 of record CM041210.1, on the reverse strand, counting down.
CTCACAAGAGCAGAAAAGCACCTTTATGGTTTTTTATTCATGTAATTTCATGGAAATTAATGAGTTTATAGCTAATTTCACAACTATTAGAGTAGATATGGATTAGTTATACGTATAGTTGATTCACTATGAAAATAGATTCTATATACATTAGAAAATTACATCGTACTTAGTAAAGATGATAAATTTCAATAATAGGGTCATTTATCTAGCAAGATTAGAGAGAAAATCAAATCTAGGAACTTTTATTTGTATCTTTGTTTATTTATGATCAATAATAAAGAATTCGAATAGTATCAATAGTTAAGCATCTTTTTCTATGGGATCAATACTCGAATATTCCCTACATTTGTGTACAATATGTGCACTTGTAATAGTAGAATTTTAAGTATAATTTAAAGGTGCTCATCAAGTTTTTACCACCGTTGCCAAGGAGTTCTAAATTATACTCAAACTTCCACTACTGTATATGCACAAGTACATGATTATAGGGAATATTTGAGTGTCAATTCCACCGGAAAAATGATCAATTACGGATGCTACTCGAATTCCTTTCTTATTTAGACTAATATAAATAACAAGAAAGTAAAACTACAATAGAAGCATAAATAAACAAAAGATACAAACATGATAAAAACTCCTAGATTCGGTTTTCTCTCTAATCTTGTTAGATAAACGACCCTGTTTTTGAAGTTTATAACCTTGGCCTTTAGTTTCTATGAAATAACATGAATAAAAAGCCGTAAGGATACTCCTTTACTTTTATGAGCAAACTCTCTAGATTTAGCACTTTCTTAAACTAATATTAAATCCCAACTCTCGTTAATGATCTAACATCTATAGATAATCACAATTAATAAACAATTAATCATGATTTTACAAATAAAGTGCTAAATACTTGCTTAAAGGATAAACAAAACAATCAAGTTTATTTCATCCAACAAAGAAGAGATTAAACCTATCTATACATGAAACTTTAAAACAACATAATAAACATAAAAATTACCAAACTTGCAATATAAATAAATCATGAAATCAAATACAGGAGAGAAAGTAGTAGGAGAGAGACCACCCTTATCACATGAGCTCTCAATTTCTCCATCTTTGCTCCTCAAATCCTTTTCCAAGTCTAACTACAAGTATAAAAATGGATAAAACCTGCACTAGCCTATTCTACTCCTAAACTAATTAGTATGAGCTTGTAGTTTTAGAGCTATATTTTGAGTGATTTTCTTCGTCCCTCCAAGCTCCAAGCGAAGCTCTCAAATGAGAAGACACCTGTTTGTATCTATAGAGAAGTTTTCAACCCTTTTACTTGTGTCTTTCTTCTTTATTGTGAACATATCTCCAAAAAGTCAAGATCTGTGGCTCTAATAGAATCTTGAAGAATTGAAGTGACAAAAAGTTAATTCTTGATGATGTTTGAGCATTCTGGTAGCTATCAAAGTGTCTTTTCAAACTTCCCAACACAAGTACGGAATAATGGCTCAAGAAAGATCAAACTGCAAAAGTTACACAAGTGTTGCAACTTGCACTGCTAATTTTTGGTTAAGGAACCAGTCCAGGAACCACCTGTGTACACAAGAAACCTCGGTTGGTATGCTCTTCGAATTCGGCTTTGCTCAACCGTTTTGATAGCCGGTTCTATCTTTCTTCTATGCCACGATCATTTCCTTACTTATACACTTCTTGCTTCATTGATTGACTTGGCGGAAACATGTATTATACTTCTTGTTCTTTTTTCTTCAAAAACAACCACACAAAACAAGTAAAATGGACAAAGATAATAACATTAATCAATCAAAACTCAAACATCAACTCTTAAGATAAGCGCCACTTCAATCCTATATTCTAATAAAAAAATGACTAAAAAACTGCTAAAAGAGCCACACAATAGAATGTATTTTGAGTACTTATCAGTATTCAATGAATGTGTTATTTGAAAAATGTATTTACTACATGTGTTTTTTAAGTAATAAATTCCAAGAAAAATCAAAGAATGCATCCTGTGAATACTACTTTCTTGGTGGTTTCTTTATGGTGATTAATGAATGATAACCTACAAACTAGTGTTATTTTTCACTTTTCCTTTGTTTGGTGGTTTCTTTATGGTCTCTCTGTAGGAGACATTATGACAGAGTATATTTGGATTTAGATTTAGATGGAATTGTTCTTGATTTTTCCCTTTCTAATTATCACTTTGTTGGCCTAATCAGCAACATCCCTCAGATCCCGGTTCGAAAGGACTAACCGCCCAACCCATGACACCCAGGGTGTAGCCCCTCATGCTGGCCGAGCGTGGTACGGTGCTTTGCGCTATCATTGTGGTTAAGGAAATAAAGTTGCGCTTTCGGTAATAGCTATAGCTTTTGGTGCAATGGTAAGCGCTTGATCCTGACAAGTGGTATCAGAGCGAGGTCACAGATTCGAGTCTCCTTGGCTGTTGTTGGGAGAGGGATTGTTGGCCTAATCAGCAACATCCCTCAAATCCCGGCTCGAAGGGACTAACCGCCCAGCCCGTGGCACCCAGGGGTGGGCCGAGCGTGGTACGGTGCTTTGCGCTGCCATTGTGATTAAGGAAATAAAGTTGCGCCTTCACTAACAGCTATAGCTTTTGGTGCAATGATAAGCGCTTGATCTTGACACACTTGTGTTTAGGTCATGTTTTTATGTATTGGAAAGACTCCAACTTTAACTATAATATTTGGAAAGAAAGTTATCAAGATTGCTTTAGAAAGAGTACAATTCACAGATAATATTGTTGAAAAGCATCAATTTAACTACAAGAAGACCTTGGTCTTTCTTCTATAATCAAGCAACATAACTGTAGTCTTGATTGACAAGAAAAATAAATTTGAAAATTTGTGACCTTGCTCTTACAAATATATTATGTATCCAATGATATATTACTTGAACATAATATGATGCATTTCAACTATAATCAATTAAGAGTCTAATTATTACATCTTTTATAATCATGTAAACTTTGCTCCCTCTTAAATACATAGGTCTATTGATCAACTTCATTAACTTGTTTCGTGATTCCATATATAATCGTCTTGATTTTAATTATGGCAATCTAAAAAATTTACAAGAAAAAACCATTACCCTTTTAATCTATTAGTCTATATGATCTATCTTTGAATTTATACTATCACATAATTTTCTACACTTGTTTTGATTTGGGTGAGCAAAAACATGTTATTACTATGCAGTAAAATTGGCTATTTTCATCAAAGAAGACTAGGGAGAATGAGACTTGGTTTCTTAAAAAGTTAGATTTGCCATTTTCCATTCAAAAATTCCCCCAAGAAACATCATAAGGGGACCCTGAGAGTTTGGGTGCAAGTGAACCAAGCTTACTCATAAACAACTTGATACTTGACTTAGAAAATGCTCGACTCAATTCGATTTTATCGAGGTCAAACTCAAACTCGAAGTAGTAAATCAAGTCGAGCTCAAGCTCCAATAAGCATGTGTGCTTGCAAGATTAATCAAGCATATGTATTAAATATACTAAATATATATTTTGTATTTATAAATTGAAGACCTTGATCCATCAATCCTTTGTTTTGATGATCAACAAGTCAAAATGATAATTTGGACTAATATATTTCAGTGACAATCTTGTTAGAATAGGTGCTCGATCATTTGGAAAAGAAGGAAAGAAAATCAAGATGAATGGAAGTTGTTGTTGTCTGTAGGACATAGCTCCGGATGCACTTCGCAGTATCAGATGTCAGAAGCAACCTTCAAAGGAACAACACTTATTTTTAGATGCAGCTTTAGATGCAAGAATGAAGGATTAACGTTTGAACATGAAAACGCAGATATCAACCTTGATTGGATGAATCTCTCGAACGCAGAGCATTCCTGTCGATTCTTCAAAAAATGCATTTAAAATTTTAGAACTCTTTGGTCCCCTGTCAAATGGACTTTTGGAAGATTAAGGAATTCTATCGGCCATTTGAACATCCAAACAAGGAAAACTTCTCATCTTTAATTAGACGCTCGTATCAAATGATGACTCAACAATCGGACGCTCGGTAATCCTTAACTATTGGAGGACCTTTTGGTCCAAATTTTGGAATCCTATAAATATCTTAAATTCTGAATTGATTACAAGTTTCTAAGAATGATTTTGGCTAGAAAATGCTCCCCTTTGTACAATTATATTCTTTGTGAGGTTGTAAAGTATAGTTTAGTTCTTAATTGATTGGGGACATTCAATTATAGTATAGTGAAAGTTAAATAAAGTTGTAAAACCCTTTGATTTAACTATAGGGTGTCTAGGGTGAGTAAAGAGTGGACCCTTATATGTACAAGTTAGTTTACTGCACTAACAACTGAAGAAGCTATTAATGGATATAATTCCAAGCCTGAAAAAGTTGGGAATTTGTTTGATTTGCAATTCCCTATATTTTTATTGTTCTCTCTTATACTACTTGATTGTATAGTTAAATTGCCTTGTCTTCCTTACTATTTTGCTTGCTTAAGTGTGTGATACTTAGATAAATTTGACTAGTTAAAATTGGGTGAAAATTTGCCATACTTTGTTTAGTTTTTTTTTTTATATAATCTTATTCACTTCCTTCTTAGGTTACACTTGGGTCTTACAATTAGTATTAGAGTTTGGTCTCCTAGAGATTAAATTTAATCAACTTTAGAGTGGATATGGCAACTAATAATGTTTTGTTCTTAGAGTGTCAATCTATCACTAGACCTCTATACTACACAACCCCAATACCACAAACCTTTTTGCTTACGTTGAGAATTAAGTATAAGTATGGGGTACAATTAGTAGTTGGACAAGTAATTGGAGGGTCAAAATGAAAGAAAAGTTTATGTATATCTACCTTACCACATGTTGCTACCATTTTTGTTACTTCTAATATAAAACTTGATTGACCAAAACCTTCGGAAAAGATAGTCTTAGAGCGCAGTTAAAAAACATCAAACTCCAGCTCTTTAAGTCGATTTGAGGTAAGAATCCACTCTCTCTAAACTTCATGAGTTGCAATTAAGAGTTATGCAATAGAACCTTGGTGGTTTCTCTTGATATGGTTGCTCTAATAGCTGTTGGTTGCTAAAAATGTGATTCGATAGCCATAAATCAAATTTATGAGAGTAATTTGATACATATGTTGTTGTTGACCTGCAGTAATAAGCTAATAAATACATGAAACTAAAAAGATTTTAGATGCTAATGGCCAAGAAACATTATGTTCTAACTAATTTCACAGTTGATAGTCATCTTTATGCAACTTTAGTAAATTGGCCATGACTTGGTATGAAAAAGTTGAAATTGAATGCCATTAGTTGCATTTGAAACTAGACTCAGAGATCTTTCCAATGGTATAAAATCCAAGCTCCTATTCATTTTCTATAAATATCAAAAACTCTATAAATTTGGCTAAAAATCGAAAGCTATGTAGTTCAGAACTAAAGAATTGCAATGGCTTACAACTAAGTTTAGGCTAAATTAATGATCTGAATTCTAAGATATGTCTTCTAAAGATTTTCAACCCTTCGATTCTAGCTTCTAATAGTACCAATTTCATAGTTTTTCGACGAGTATAACTTGAGTTGTGTTGGTTTAATTGAACACTATCGTTGTTGAATATCTTGAGCAAGCAGCCTTGCTTGGAGTGGCTTACTTTGATCAATTAGTCTTGCATCTTATTACCTTTTAAGTATATTAAAAGTACCCTACAACTGAATTGTTATTGTAGGGGAAGACTAAAGAGACATTTCAGTGACTTTTGATCGGAACTAAAGTTATCCACATAATGGGTAAAGTGGACTTATCATGTCTCTATGATTTTTTTTAAAATGTCTTTATAAAATTTTTTTTTGCTAATTACTGTGGAGAAAAATATTTTATTACATTAAATTGGATTGAACATATGTAATTGATTGATAACTATGTGCCATTGATTGAGTTGTACAACATGTTTAAAGGCAATTTTTATACGATATTTGGACCATGTTGGATTTGTTGAAACAAATAAAGGAAGCGAAAAAGTTTTATAATTGCTACATTTGAATATCAGTACCAGCCCTCCCACAAAATATAAAGTAGATGAATGGCCCTGTCACAGATTAAAATATTAACTATAGTAATTATTCAGAGTTATGTTTTTCATCGATATATGACCTTACCACGAAAAATAATAATGGTATTTAATGGCATTGTCACAGAATAAAATATAGACCACAACTTTTTATTTAGATGAAGATAAAGTGAAAAGATAAAAGATTCCATGAACTATAATTAAAGAATAATAAACTATGAATTTATGCATAGTAATGCATTGTATATGTAATATTCACATAATGTGCTAATTGTAATTGAATTTTATGAAATGGTTTTATTAAATATTATATGTAATATGAATGTGCTCGATTTAGTAGAGGTATGTTTGGATTACTTACAAAACAAGTTGATCCTCACCCTAACTTAATTTTTCTCTCCTGCAGATGAGGATCAAGTCTACAATGGATTGAAAACTAGTTTTGATTAAACTATCTTACTAGAGTTGAATTTTATAAAATTGTAACCTGTATAGCTTTTGTATCTTAGTAATGTATATATGTTGAGAGTTTAGTGTAAAGTATTGTGTGAGTGATTCTATATATGAAACTTTTGTAAGGCACATTCCAAGGCTTATGTTATTATTGGCTTGTATTTATAAGTTCAACAGATGGCTTTGTATCCTTTTAGGAGGGTATGCTGGTGTTGTGCTTCAAATAATAGTTAAATATTTTTATATATGATTATTGGATTTGGGGTGTGACATTTAGTGGTATCAGAAGTAAAAAATTAGAGATTTGGTTAAAATATCATGCATGAATTGTCTATTATAATTTAAGGCATAGCCTTAGACTACAAAGCATCGTTTTAAAGATTTATAGATACTAATGGTTAATTTGTTGAACGTAGGCTATTAAGTTTGTGAGAATGGCTAGAAAAGAATAAAAATACTAATATCAACACCCAAATTCGAACTGATGAGACTGGAGATGTAGAGATGGAAGTCCCACTTATAGCCTTAGTACATGAAAATAGAAATGCACCTCAAAAAAATGACCAAAGTACACTTAGAGCACAAGAATCTTCTGCTAGGGCCCAAATGCTACAATTAACATCAAAACTACATTTTATGGCAATAGTGCGCCGGTAGATAAAGGGGTTCATTTTACAAGTTATGGTTCAAAAATACATAATCAAAATCAATAAGTATAATAGCATCGGCTAAAGTAGAATGGATACAAAGTTTTTATTTTGAAAAATTTCATAAGACAAATGCTTTAAATCTCGAAAGGATACTTGACCTCGATGTGGCTTTAAATTGGATTGCTCAATGAAACTAAGTTTAAAGCACTGAATTTTTCAAATGATATGGTCCACATAGCCATTCCATTTTTTGTTGGTGATACAAAAAATTGGTTAAGATCAATGAATCCTATAATGGATGTTAAAGAAAATACTATAACATGGGAGGAGTTTAAAACGTCTTTCTTGATTAATACTTCCCAAGGATGCTAAGAAAGAAAAGTCAAAATGACTTTTATAACTTGGAACAAGTTGCAAAAATAATCATGCTACAATATGCAAAAAGTTTGCTTCTTTGGGATGCTTTTGCCTAAAAGTATTTGGAAATGAGGAAAAGTAGATGGATCGCTTTGAACATGGACTAAGAGAAGAAATCGGGCATCTACTATTCTTTTCACAAATTCACAATATTTAAGGATCTCTATGATGCTGCTTTAACAGTATAAATGCAATTTAAATTGAATAAGGATAATAAGCTTGTTGACAAGAAGCCAAAATAGATGAATATACATAATCAAGGTATGGGATCGGGACAACAATAACATGTTAATTTTCAAAATGCTAATAAAAGTCAAGAACCTCCAAATCCTGCTAGAAACAAATTTAAACAATGTGAATATTGTCAGAAGTTTCATAAGAGTGAATGTCGACTAAAGATTAGAGCATATTTTGCTTGTGGACAATGAGGATATATTGCATGGAATTGTCCAACAAATAAATTAGAAAAAGGAGCTGGACCTTCTAAATAAAAAGAGCAGTAGCCAAAAATCAATGTTCTTGTTTTTGCTAATGACCAACAAGGAGGAAGATACATCTGACAATATGGTTATACGTATCATTTCAATAAATGCAATTCCAACTCATATGCTATTTGATTGTGGTGTTACCCATTCATTCATGTCAAGAAATTTGGTTGAAAAATTGAATGTTTAAAGCGAAAAATTGCATAACCCCTATTATACTACTACTCCTGTGAAAATTGGTGTTTGTTATTGATTTAATATTTTAGAGTTGTTAAATAGATATAAGCAGTCAGGAATTAAGAGCAGAATTAATAGAAACAGACATCAATGATTTTGATGCAATCTTAGGGATGGATTGGCTATTGAGGAATCACACACATATTGATTGTTGAGTAAAAATGTTAACATTTGAATACCAAAAATTTCTTTTCAAGGTAAATTAATGAAACCACCTAAAGGCTCATATACCAATAGTTTCTGCTATTAAGCATTCAAGGCCTTAAAAAAGGGAGTGATGGCTATTTGACATGCATTGTTGATATTCAACAAGAAGTCTTTAAAACTTGAAGATTCCTTGTAATGCAAGAATTTTTTAAATGTTTTGCTGGAGAATTTGCCCGAATTATCTCTATATATGAAAAATTGAATATAAAATCAGTATCATATTGGAGGCTGGTCCTATTTCTAAAACTCCTTATTAGATGGACCCTACTGAATTGCAGGAGTTAAAGATGCAACTCCAGAATTATTAGATAAAGGATTTCTTTAACCTAGTGTATGATGTTATTTTGTGAAAAAGAAAATAGGGGTTTGTGATTATGCATTGATTATCGTGATTTGAATAAGATAACTATCAAGAATAAGTATCCTTTACCTAGAATTGATGATATATTTGATCAATTGATAGAGGCATATGTGCTTTCTAAAATTGATTTGCTCTGGCTATCACCAGTTTCAAGATAAACTTGCCGATGTACCAAAGATTGTATTTAGAATAAGATATGGTCATTATGAGTTTTTGATCATGCCTTTCAAATTGACAAATGCACCTACAAATTTTATGAATTTGATGAACATAGTGTTCAAGCCTTATCTGGATCAGTTTGTAATTGCCTTCATTGATAATATTTTGATTGTTCTAAAAACCAATAAGGAGCATGAGGATCATTTGAGGGCCACCCGAAAGTATAGAAATTTTAAGAAAAGAGAAACCATATGCCAAATTCAATAAATGTGAATTTGGGTTAATATATGGCATTTTTGGGTCAGTGTATATCATCAAGTGATGTCTTAGTTGATCTAAAAAGATAGAAATTGTTGTTGATTGAATTCGACCAACTAATGTGACTGAAGTTAGAAGTCTTTAGGATTTAGTTGGATACTATATAAAATTTATGGAAGAATTTTCAGTGATTACTATTCCTTTAACTCATCTGGCCTAAAAATAGGCCAAATTTGAATGGACTTCAAAGTGTGGAGAGAGTTTCGAAGAGTTGAAGTAGAAGCTGATTTCTGCTCTAATTTTAGTATTGCCCACAAGACGGTGAAAATTTCACTATTTATAGTGATGCATCTAAACAAAGAATTACGTTGTGTCTTTATGCAAAATAATAAATTGTTTGCGTATGCTTCTAGCCAATTGAAACTTATGAACATAATTATCCTCCACATGACCTGTAATTGGCAGTAGTAGTGTTTGCTTTAAAGATTTGGAGATTTTACCTTTATAGAGAATAATGTCAAGTCTTCACTGATCATAAGAGATTGAAATATTTGTTCACTCAGAAAAAGTTGAATATGAGATAGTGTAGTGGTTAGAAATTACTTAAAAATTATAATTTGAATGATTAGTTAGCACCATGATAAAGCTAATATGGTGACTGATGCATTAAACAAGATTATTTACTTCTAATGCTACCTGTTTGTTGACTAAGCAAAGGTAATTTTGAAAGACTTTGAAAAGTTGGAATAGAAGTTGTTCCATAGACAAATAGAGAAGTAATGGCTGCTCTAATTGTACGACTCTCCTTAATGAGCAAATTAACATTTTCCAGGTACATCATCCTAATTAGTCAAAACAAAGGGAAAAATTAAGGAAGGGTTATAGTCAAGATTTTATAATTTATAATGTGGTAGTCTATGGATATGTGCTAATTGGTGTTAACTAAATAACATAAATTTGAGAAATGTTATATTTAATGAATCTCATAACTCTAAGTTCTCTATGTATCCCAGGAAGTACGAAAATGTACAAAGACTTGAAGCAGTATTTTGGTGGAATGATATGAAGCAAAAGTAGAAGAATTTGTGGCCAAATATTTGATATGTTAACAATTCAAAACAGAACATCAAAAGCCAGGAGGGTTATTGAAACCCCTTGAGATATCAGTGCGGAAGTGGGAGCACATTTCTATGAATTTCGTAATTTGATTGCCTAAAACTAGACAATGCAATGACATAATATGGGTAACTGTTGACAGGTTAACTAAGATGGTTCATTTTCTTCCTGCGTGCACTACCATGTTAATAGAGAAATGGGTTGCAATATGTATGCACCACATTATGAGGCTAATGGAGTTCTTGTTAGTGTTACGTCTAATCGGGATCCTCAATTTATATCTCCATTTTGAGAAATTTTTCAACAGGCCATGGGAATTAATTTGAATCTTAGTACAACATTTTACCCTTAGACGGATGGACAGACGGAGAGAACAATTCAGACCTTGAAAGATATGTTAAGAGCTTGTGCTATTGACTTTAAAGGCAATTGGGATGAGTATATTACTCTAATAAATTTTTCTTATAACAATAGCTATCAAGCAAGTATAGGCATGGCTCTCTATGAAACTCTTTGTGGAAGAAAGTGTAGGGTCTCCCCTATATTGGGGCGAGATTGGTGAGAAACAAATTACTGGACTAGAACTGATTCAAGTCACTCTTTAAAAAATTCCATTGATAAGGGAAAGGATTAAGGCGGCTCTAGATAGACAAATGAGTTGGACAAACTTGAAAAGAAAAAATCTTAAATATCAACAAAATGATTTTTTGTATATCAAGATATCTTCTTTAAGGGAGTTCTTAGGTTTGGGAAGAAAAGAAAGCTAAATCCGCATTATGTTGGTCCTTTTGATTTTTGGAATGGGTTGGAGATTGGCATATCGACTTGCTTTACCTCTAGACTTGTCAAGAGTGCAAAATATGTTCCGTGTGTCATTTCTCCGCGTGCAAAATATGAACCATTGCAAGTATAAGAAAATTTGGCATATGAAAATGTTCCTATGCATATTGTAGACCATAAAGATCAAGTTCTCCATCAACATGTTGTACCATATATTAAAGTCTAGTAGTCTAACCATATGTCACGTGAAGCGACTTAGGAACTGGAGGAGAATATGAGACATAAGTACCCTCATTTGTTTCAAGGATCAGGTATGTTAAGTTTTGAGAATAAAACTTTTTATAAGGAGGATAAGATATAATATTCAAACCCCAACATCCCAAACTTTTCTACTTAAATTGAGAATTAGGTACAAGTATGGGGTACAATTAGTAATTGGACGAGTAATTGGAAAATCAAAGTGCAAGGAAAGTTTATGTATATCTATCCTACCACTTGTTGCTACCATTCTTACTTCTACTATTAAACTTGAATGGCTATAACCTTTGGAAAAGACAAACTCAGAGCGTAGCTAGGAAACATCAAACTCCCACGTTTTAAGTCGAGTTGAGTTAAGAATCCACTCTCTCTAAGTTTCACGAGTTGATTAAGGGTTATGCAATAGAACCTTAGTGGTTTCTCTTGATATGGTTGCTCCAATAACTGCTAGTTACCAAAAAATGAGATTCGACAACCATAAATCAATTTTATGGGAATTTCATATGTATGTTGCTGTTGACCTGTGATAATCAGTTGATATGGACATACATGAAACTCAAAGATTTTAGATGTTAATGGCCAAGAAATATTTAGTTCTAGCTAATCCCATGGTTGACAGTCACCTTTGTGTAGCTTTAGTAAATTGGCCATAACTTGATATGAAAAAGTCGAAATTGAGTAGCGTCAGTTGCAACTAGACTTAGAGATCTTTTTAGGGGTATAAAATTCAAGCTTTTTTCTATAAATACCAGAAAATCTATAAATCTGGCTGAAAATCGAAACCAGTGTAGCTCAGAACTGAAGAATTTAGTGGCTTGCAACTAAATTTAGGCTGGCTTATGATCTGAATCTTTGAGAGATGTCTTCTTTTTAACCCTTCAATTCTAGTTTCTAATAGCACCAATTTCGTAGTTTTTTTGACAAACGTAACTGGAGTTATGTTGATTTAATTGAATATTGTGGTTACTAAATATCTTGAGCAAGCACCCTTACTTGGAGTACCTTTTAGGTATACTAAAAGTACCTTACAACTGAATTGTTATTGTAGGGAAAGACTAAAATGACATTTCATTGACTTTTGACCGGAACTAGAGTTATCCTCGTACAGGATAAGCAACTCTATCATGTCTCTATGATTTTTTTAAAAATATCTTTATAAAAGATTTTATTTGCTAATTGCTATGGAGAAAAGTATGTTATTACATTAAATTGGATTAAACATATGTAATTGATTGATGAATATGTGCCCCTGATTGAGTTGTACTACATATTTAAAGGTGAACATTATGCAATATTTGGATATGTTTAATAAAACAAGTAAAGGATGGGAAAAAACTCTAGAATTGCTACGTTTGAATATTGGTCTGTTTTTTCACGAGATATAATACTAGACAAACGGCCTTGTCATGGGAAAAAATAGTGACCGTAGTAATTATCCAAAACTTTTTAACTGGTATATGACCCTACCATAGAAAATAACAGTGGTATTTAACGGCTTTGTCACGGGATAAAATATAGACCGTAGCATATTATTTAGTTGAAGGCAAATTGAAAAAAAAAGAAGAAGATACCACAAATTATAATTAAATAATAATGAAATATGAATTTATGCATAGTTATGCATTGTTTATCTAATATGCATGTAATGTGCTAATTGTGATTGAATTCTATGAAATAATTTTATAAAATGTTATATGTAATATTAATGTGCTTGATTCAGCATATGTATCTTTGGACTACTTACTAAGTAAGTCGATGCTCACCCCACTTAATTTTCCTCTCCTGCAGATGAGAATTAGGATTAGAATGGACTGAAAACTAGTTTTGATTAAGCTATGTTTCTAGAGTTGAATTTTGTAAAATTGTAGCCTATTTGGCTTTTGTATCCTAGCAATGTATATATGTTGAGACTTTAGTGCGAAGTATTGTATGAGTGATTTTCTATATTTGAAACTTTGTAAGCACATTCAAAGTTTTATATAATTATTGGTTTGTACTTATAAGTTTGATAGACAGCTTTGTATCCTCTCGGGAGGATATGCCGGTGTTGCATTTCAAATTATAATTTAAATGTTTTTATGTATAGTTATCGGATTTGCAATCTACTGATGTTAGTTGTAAAGAATGTAATGGTATTAATTATCTTGAATGTGCCCAATGTTAGTTGTAAAGAATGTACGGAAATATTTTTGCAATCTACTGATGTAGAGTTATGATTTATTGTTAATGAAAGTCTTTATGAAACCACTATTTTAGATGTGGATTTTGGTAGGTTTAGGGTTAAAAACTAGAAATGAATTAAATGTTCAAAAGACTAATCATACTTTGAATGCCAAGACTATGAATGTTTTGTATAATACTTTAGATGCCAACAAATCTACTAGAGTTAAAGGTTGTAATTCGACTAGACAGGCTTAATATAAGCAACGGTGGGCCCTATTTGTGTACATGAAAGGTTATGGTCTCATATTCATTGAAAAGATACTTAGTGGAGAAAAATCCAAATTTGGATAAAAACCACTATTTTATGAAACTATTCATTTTTAGATGTGGATTTTGGTAGGTTTAGAGTTAAAACCTGGAAATGAATTAAGTGTTCAAAATAAGATTAATCTTATTTTGAATGTCAAGACTATGAATGTTTTGTATAATACTTTAGATGCCAACAAATCTACTAAAGTTAAAGGTTGTAATTCGACTAGAGAGGCTTAATATAAGCAACGGTGGGCCCTATCGTGTACATGAAAGGTTATAGGTCTCATATTCATTGAAAGTTACTTAGTGGAGAAAATCCCAAATTTGGATAAGTTTAGGGGTAGAGATAAATTTGAAAGAGGAAGTCAGACCATTATTAATGAGTTGAGTTACTTTGCCTTGAGTTAATCTCTTTGTTTGTTTGTTCTTCAACTTATTTGTTTGTCATCTTCTTGTTGTAAATTTGCAAATTGAGGTTAATTTGGAACTAGTTTGTTTTGTTTGATCATACTCGTTTTATTTGGTTTAAATCTAGTAGAAAGTTTAACTAATTTAATTCACCTCTCTTCCCTTCCTCTTAGATTGTTTCTGGGTCAACTTCTTGATTAATTTAACTAGTCCAAATCAAGCAATCCAAAATTGGCTCAACCGATTCATTATCACATTGGTTTAGAAAGATGTTCATTTCATTACATTAATGGGTTAACGAATTCAAAAGAGGAATAATTTCAAAAACCTCTTCTAAGGTTTCCAATAGTTTCATTTGGCTCCTCTAAAGTTTTAAATGTTACACTTGCTCCCCTATTTTGAGTTTTAAAGTAACAATATCAATTAGCTCCCCCATTTGAGTTTTAATCTAATAATATCAACTCATGTCCATAGAAAATTCATATCAATTGGTAAAAAAGTATTTTCACTCCTAAATTACCCTTCCGTGGGCTTACAGAGAAGATGCAATATTTTAACTAAATAAAGGTTGAAAATACATCTAAAAAAGCAAAAAAATTTTATTGAAAATTTACTTGTGAAAGGTTACAAAAAGTTAGAGAATTGATATTCAAATGTTGATGCGTCTAAGTAATTGGGTCATGCATATTTGGGAACAACAAATTAATGTAAAAAAGGTTTGAAATTGTAAAGGGAGAAAAAAAAAGAGATAGAGACAAATCTCTCATTAGTAATAATGAAGTACGCCGCGTTATTACACTTAAAAACATTTAACATTGAATCTCTTCATTTGACAAGAGGAATTTGGCATTTTTCTTAAGTTTTTTCCTAAGCACGAAATTTTAGATTTTTGATTCACCCAAATTATGCCACAAATAAATTTTTAAAATCAACTTATCTCCTTTTTTATTGCATTTTTCTTCTCCCTTTTCTTTCTTGTTTAATTTATTATATGACTGTCCGATTGTAATTTGGGAAAGAAAAATAACTTTTAGCATTTTATATCATTTTGCAGACAAATAGACTGATTTTACTTTTTACATTTTACTTTTACCAATAGAACATCGTTAATCATGATAATACCTATTCCGACCCCTTAGCCTAAGAAGATAAATACATTACATCGTTTCTCTTATTATTTGACTCTTTACTTCGTCTTCAAGAAGTATCTCAATTGCGTCTGAAGCAGCCAATCAAGGTACGAATTCTCTCTATTTTATCTCCGAAGAATTGGGTTTTTTTTTCCCTGTTGATATTTACTAACATGTTCGTTGCGAAAATCTGTATAATCAAAGAAAACCGCAAAAAAAGAGGTAAAAATTGAAGTTTGATATTCTATTATAGGCGCTTGAGTTTTTTAATTAGGGTTTTTCTATGCGGATAGAATTGATTTGGTTCAGTGGGGAAGTTTGTTGATTGCAGTTTTATGATGAAAATTTAGGTTTTTTTTTTTTAAGGTTTGAGGTTTTCTTGATTCAAGCTCGTAATTTTGTTGAATTTTGGTATATAATTGATGGGCGTCCTTTTGTTTCTTTCCTATTAATATGTTTTACATCATAATTCTGAAGCAAGAATTAAGGGTTTAAGAAGTAAGAGGCTGCAAGGATTAATTATAAGTTAAATTATCATTAAGGCGAATCTTTATCAAGCAAAGAAAGGACTTGACTATTGTATTGAGTTAATTGCTAAAATTGAATCATGTATCTGTAGATAGATAAAAACCCCACCTTTGAATTATTGAGTGGATGTTGTGTAGATATTTTTGGTAAAATCACTTTTTTTTGGGAATATTATTGCTCATGGTTTAAATCACTTACTAGATTCCGTGTGGATCTTGTGTTACTATTATGAATGCTCATGGTATAGAAGCAGGATGGGGTTTTTGTTATTGGGGCGCAATTCCATCTCTAAGGATTGAAATATCTAATTCCTAGTATTTTAATGTAAGTGTTACTTAATTCCATTGATTGGGACAAAAAGGATCTCTTATACCTAGTCATTCTTTTATGTCTCCTAGAGCTCCTCTGGGGTAAAGTTTTGGCAAGTCATAATTGCCTAAGACCTCTATAGATGAGAATTAATTAATGTCAGAGCAATTTCATTTAATGATAATCTAGTTAATAAGTTGAAATGCAGTTACCTAAGCAACTGGGTGTCTATGGGTCAAAACTTGATTTAGGCTGCCTATAATCTTCAGAATCATTTTGGAGAATTCATATAATTGGATGGGTCTTACAATTTGAATGGCTTCTTATCCGATTGTAGTTATTATGTGGGAGAAGTCCATTGAAGCGTCTTCCCATTATTTGCCAAAAACATGAGCTCTCTTGATATCTTGACATGACAGAGTAGTAGTTTTCCATCCTAGCTAGTACAGTGATGAAGCCCTACTAGTACATTAGACATCATAAGTTATACATGTCGTGATGCAACAGATATTCTTGACGATCTTATAATTTTATCAAGTAACATAACTTATTCTCCTTTTGGACATTTTAAAACTTTAAGTCAGGTGGTGATTTGCGTAGACAGAAGCCCTTCTGCCAATCCCCTCTGCTATCCATCTTGAATGTGTGCCTTTGTTGACCAATGGAAAGAATCTTGTGTATGAGATATGTTGCCTACTAGTATCTAATTAATGAATTCTTCTGGTACTTGACACTGCATTATTGTTGAAGCTTGAAGGGAATTAGTAGTCTAAGAACCATCTTCACACTTGAGTGTCCATATCATTAGAAACTGTAAATATACTTGTTGTCAGCATTTTTTTCGTTATCTTGCCATCCTGTTCTTTGGTGCCAGAAGCAACCTTGGATAACCATCCAGCTAATATTATGGATCTCTATTTGGATGATAGTACAAGTTCCTTTTTGTTTTAGCTGGCGCAAACACTCATTTGGTTCCTCTCTCTAGGGACTTTGCAAAATCTTTGTCCCCTTTCAAATGTTAACTATGACTTATTTCCTGTAATAATGTTACTGAAACCTTAAAAATTTCCCCTTATTCTTTGGAATTCAATCCTTTAAATTGTTTCTTATCTGTGTGTGATATAAGTTCTTTGTGTTGAAATTTATTAAGTGGTTTTGGTGTTTGACATACTTGTTCATATGTGTGATAAGAATTGTTGGATTTATCTGTTTCAATCAAAAGGATCTTATCCATCTCTCTCTCTCTGTTTTTTTCCTCTCTTGGGTTTCAGTAATTTAACTGAAAGGATCCTAGATCTAGAATATCATACTTTTCATGCTGGTCTATGATTAAAGTTTTATGCTTAATTCAGTCTTAGTCATATAAATCAATAATTTGGGGGTTCTTCTAGTAGATTTTGAATCCAACGAGGCTTATAGATTGATGAATAATGTTTGTAGGTGATGGTTTGAGTTATCCAAGCAGGCCTATCATCATAACTGTGTATCTTCTGTTAAGGATATTGTATTCATTTTTTTGATGATAAGTCCTTAACTACAGCAATCAATCTGGACACCTTCTAAAAGGATTTCTCCTAACTTTATGTTTCTTTCCTTGTGTGTTTTGGATAGATGGAGCAATCTCTTTCCTCCCTTACATTCAAAGGTTCAATCAATGGAAGCAATTGCTGAAGCTAAACAGCAAAAGAAACTCTTTGTGGTTTATATCTCAGGTATTTCTGCCTTAAGGTACTCCTTATACCTATGATTCAGCATAGTATTGTGCATGATGGTAAATAACAAGTATAGCATCAAGGGAGGAATGGGCCTTATGTATGATTGGATAAAAAATTTTGCAGCTACATTGGTTCTTAATTCAGAAGGGATCACTTACCTTCCTTTTTTTTTCCTTCCCCCTTCCACCGAGGTAAATATTTGTTGGAGATGCCTTTTTTCCCAAATAACTAAACTATATTTTTAGTAAAGAAGCAAGGTGATCTTTCCACTCGTTACTAAGGTAACATGGTAATATGGTTTTTAGGTGAATAATAGGCTAAATAATTTCTGTGGTTGCTTTAATAAAATTTTTGGAATGCGCTGCCCACTTGTTTTTTTTTGCCTCCCTTTTCTAAACTGCTGGATCTGGGCAATTTTCCAGGTCATTTACTTATTAACGGCTTTCTCACTTGATTCATGTTTTGCAATTATTTCGCCCCATATTCTCCATATGCAATAAGTAAGTGAAGGGAGTAGAATTAAACTAATTTACTACCAACATTATATGGTTTTTTTTCTTCTCCACTGGACTAATCAACTTAAACTTGATGAGAAACCTTCCGTTCACCAGGCAGTATAGCTTACAAGTATCCTTGAGAAACTCAATTGTATATGACTTAGCCAAGGAAAGATACTCAGTGTCTACTTAACTCTGAGAATTACAGGTTGTTGCAACTTATATTTCAATTTTCCATCTCCAAATTAGTAATGAAGTTGTCAGCCACTATTTCTCAGTAATAGCCACTAGACCACATTCACATGCTCGTAAGCACTGAAAGTTCCCCGCCTGATGTCTGAAAATTTTAAGCTACATGACAGTCTTTAGACTTAGGCTCTAAATAAGGAGGGAAAGGAATGAGAAAAACTAGGGAGAATGGTTTAGAAACTTAGGAACACAGAGAGAAGAAGACTTCAGCATGTCAAAAGGGTAAGATGTATGTCTTCTTGCAGCATTTGACACCACGCCAATGATAATAAACAAATTGAACCATCTCAACCCTGAATATCAAATGGCAGGTTTTTCATGGTTTCATGGTGCTTCACTTGACATGTACTAACTGCTGTTGCATGCTAATTTGATTTGTGAAGAATTAATTGTTTCGAATATGGATGCCAATATGGTCCCTGTAAGGAGAATTGGTGAAATTGTTTTCTGCTCTTGAGTTATTGTAAATACCGAGAAAATGTTCACAGTAGAAAAGAACAAGACGTCTACAATGTAACATCCAACAGGTGCTGTTAGTTTTGACTTTGACTTGCGTCTACATGGTTTTTCTGGTAGGTGACAATCCGGAGTCACATAATCTAGCAGCATCAACATGGATGGACTCAAGAGTAGGGTTTATTTGACGACTTATCCTTTTATATAAATGCATTTTGTTTTGGTAGTTGACTTACTGGGAAGATGATATTGGAATAGTTTTTCTGACAAACAACATCCTTCATCTAGGTGGCAGAGTCAGTATCAAAGTTTTGCATTTTCATACACATCTCAGAAGGGAGTGCAGATGCTGCAAATTTCTCTGCTATATGTATCCTTTGAAATGCACATTACATTTATAAAAGAAATTCAAGGCCACATTCGGGATTAAAATGTCAGCTGGTAGTTGCCTTCTAAGCACAAACAGCAGATAGGGAGCCATGGTGGCTTTTCAAATCATATTCAGTCTGGTTAGATATGTCCGAGAAAACAAAGTCATTAATGGCTTTCTTAAGTTCTCATTTTATACCTGAAAAGTAGTTTGTGTAGCAGAACTATTATACAACATTATGCAACATTATGCTTTATTATTTCCAATGTTGGTTAATCTGACTGTAAGCAATGGATTTGTGTTCCAATTGTTAATCGGGTGGTGAACTATCCTGTTAAACTGCAAGCAACTTATTGTATAGCAAAGCCCATCTAACATATTTAACATGCCTAAAGATTATAAATCTTTATATGCATACCTTTTGACATGTTGCAAGGTAAAGTGCTATCTATGGTCTAATGACTTGAGTGTCACCGTGATGATCGCTTTTTTTGCACCATCAATAGTTAAAAGTATTTAGCTTTGAAAGGTCATGCATTTTCTTTAATCAGTTTTCACAGATCCCCAGAAGTCTGCCCCATGCACAACAGCTGTTGGATACAATGGTGTACAGCTCTGGCAGTACGGTATGGAATTCTTTCTAGAATTGAATTCTACTCATTGACATCGTGGGGGACTTAAAGTAAGCTATCTGAGTATCATACTTTTGTTTTGAACTCATGGATCAACAGAAGGCTTTGTTGCCACTGATGCCTTATCATCCAGTATCGAAAAGGCATGGTTAAGTCTTCATATTCAGGTATTTGCTAATTGTTTTGAACAGATGCCAGTGCCCCCCTCTTACGTTTTGCTGCAGTATGTTGCAAAAACATTTTCATGGGAAGATAAGGATGTTTGATTTCCTTCAGTATTTGTATATGCAAGTAATTACCATAATTCACTATTGTTGCACTGTGGAAAAATAAGGCTGCAAGTGTCCAACATTATTTGATATCCCTTAGCGTTTATATATGAAAGTAAAGATACTGTATTTTACTCTTGGTTTACTCCTTTATTTTAAGTTCTTTTTGAATCATCCTTTCATCATTTTTTGAATCCCTTAATTATTATTTGTATGAAACTTGGTTTATGATTATTTTTAGGAGACAACTGCAACTTACTTGTCTGCCGCACTTGCCTCCAAAAAGCAACCTGCTTCTGGAACTTCTGATGGTACTTCATCCGAGGAAGGGAGTTCTTCGAGGACAAATGTGTTATCATCTCCTGCAGCCGCACAGAATTATTCTCCGGAGGTTGGGCCATCAGTGAATCCTGAGATAGTAGAGGAAAACAATCATCTGGAATGTCCATCTGAGGTAAATTTTAGCTTTTGGCAATAGATTATCCAAAGAC
Source organism: Coffea humblotiana (assembly GCA_023065735.1). Taxonomy (NCBI): domain Eukaryota; kingdom Viridiplantae; phylum Streptophyta; class Magnoliopsida; order Gentianales; family Rubiaceae; genus Coffea; species Coffea humblotiana. The sequence goes on along the minus strand of CM041210.1, from coordinate 13,970,667 downwards.
TTAGATTAGATGTTTTTGTTCATTAACATTCATAGCAGGAAAAACTCGAACAGCTTCATGAGGCAACTGGTCAGTCAACCTCAGCCAACGAAATAGCATGTGGTGAAGTCAGAGATGGTACCCCCACCAGTGAGACAGCAGAGATTTCGATTAATCCTCATGGGAAGGATCCTATCAATAATGAAGATGAATCGGTTATTACAGAAAAGAATGTGAGCAGTCACCATTTAGAAGCTAAAGAGGAAGCTTCTTCTATAAAGATCACTAAAGAGGGTACAGGAGCTAATAAAGTTGAAAAGGCTGATTTCTTGAAGGTCTCAGCCAATAAATCAAATGAGGTTCATTTAAATATTAGATTACCTGATGGATCTAGTTTGCAAATGAAGTTTTTAGTGATGGATACTTTGAGAATGGTCAAAGACTACATCGATGAAAATCGAACATGCAGCTTTGGTTCTTATGATCTAGCAATTCCTTACCCTCGCAAGGTTTTTGGTGAACAAGGTATGCAAGCAAGATCTACAACTTCAGTTTCTTGGTTTTTCCTTTTCTCCCATTTGTTGTTAAAGACTCGTTGTACTGGACCAAAACAGATCTCCTTTGAAAGGTTCCCATTTCTTTTATGTTGGGGCAAGTTGTCATGGTTGAAGATGAATTACCTTCGTAATTTGTTTGCCATTAGCTAGGAGTTCTATGAAAAACTAGAAGTTCATGATATGTTTTTAGTTGGGTATAACCATTATCTAAATGTTGAAATCCATTCGGTACCATTTGGGCAAGTTAAATAAGAGGAGAACATATTACAGTGCTGTGATTAGTTAGATGGCATGAAATAAGAGCAACAATAGCAAGTGGTACAGTATTTTTGATGAAGAAAAAGAGTCATTTAAGGAATTAATATTTTCAGATATAATGGGGGTTGCAATCATTTGTCTAGTTACACTGTAAAAGGCCTTTTGCCCTCCAAGGGCCAAAATAAAAAGTTGTAGTGCAATTGTTTCCTTCATAGAGGATGGTGGAAATCTTTGGGAACAGCTCTGTAAAGTCAAGATATCCTTTATATTTGTATCCTGCTTATGCAATAGATCAAGACAATCATGGTTGGAGATGATGGCATAGGTGCCTTCTCACTGAACTGCCAAAGTAATGAGATGCACTTCTAGGAGGTATCCCTTCATGTGACCACATATTTTTAAATAAGATGCATGAGCTATCATCTTATCTTGATTCTAGTTTGTGAAGTTGTTTGCTCTAATTGATGAGTTAGTGCAAGGACTTCTAGGTTAAAAACAACTATAGTGCACGGGTGGTTGAAATATTGAAGTAGGTTATTACAAGCTCTGCAGAATACATCTCTCTCACACATATTTTGATGCTCTTATATTAGATATTTGTATCCCAATTTCTTTTGAATGCACTATAAAGCAGCTGTCAAGTGTAATTGTCTATTGTTACATTTCATTTCACTTCAGTGTGATGCGTGAGAAGAATTCTGACTTATGATATAACGTGGTGTCTGAACACTGCCTGTATGTAAGTTTCACTGCCTGAGAGTGAGGAGGACAAAAATTAATGACTTGCTCATTTGTTTAAGGTTCCGTTTGATAAAACTGAATCTGAATTCTGAAGTCTGAATTCTGAAATCTGAATACTGAAACAATTAATTTGCTGAATTTTAAGTAATGAAAAGAAATATATGAATGTCTGAATTTTAATGCTAAACTTATTTATACTATTTGATAAATATTTATAACTGAATGCTTAATAAGTTTAATTTGACAATTTTGCCCTTATATCTTTTCATTCAAAAAAGAAATAGAACCTATGATTTAATTAGTTTAAAATTGTTAGGTATGAAAATGACAATATTTATTTTTTAATCAAATTAATATAAAAAATGAAATATATTATATGAGGAGTATGGAGAAGATGTGAAGTCATTAAAAAGGGATAAAAGAGAAACAAAAAATCGTTAGATAGAGAATATCAGATTATTTAATTAGATAAGAATTTTGAACATAATTAACAAACAAGGGTAGATTTGGTAGATAAGATAAGGTAATTGAAGTAATTCTCTTGATTCTTATTAGAATTAAGCATTCAGTTAGGATTCTTGTGCTGAAAAAAATACACACAAGTTCAGTACTGCTTAACAAGTTCAGCAGATGGATTTTCTTTTATCAAACACTCAAAACATCTGAATGTCTGAAAAGGTTCAGTTTCAACACTTTTTTATGTTATCAAACAGACCCTAAATGCCTTTTCTTTGTGACATAGACACTTGTTTATGGTACCCACTAGTTACTCTGTGTATTACTAGCATATGCGACACGCACTTACTCATGGTCCCCCAGTTCCTCAATATATAATAGGAGGGCCACTTTTTGTCTCAAATCTTGGTGCATACATTGCATGGCATGCGCTTAAGGGCAAATGAAATCAAGTAACAGACTGTTGTATGACTCTGGATGTTTTATCTGGGTAGGGGAGGGGAAGAGAGATGGGTTTTCATGGTTTAGTGTGTCATTATTGTGGCCAAGAGGTTGATCTGCCTTGTATAATTAATTTTGTGGTTATATAAATTAAAATAAATCAAATTAACTCCAGCAATTCTAATAAAGTTGAGGAACTCTTAGTGTAAAATTTTGGATCATCTAGAAAACCTAAATCTGTTTACTGTCTAAAATCCCAGTGAAAGAAATGCCGAAAAAAAAACGAAGTTTGTGATTATTTAAATCACTTGACCAGAAGCATGAAGAAATAGAACTGTGGTATGGTAAGTACCAGAGAAGTATTGAATGTAAATGTACTAAGAAAGCTAGACATGTTCGAGCAGAATTTCTGTAACTTTACCCTTTTGGGACTCTCTTATTGCATCAAAAAGATGCGCTTGTGCTTCTCTGACTTGTTGGTTTAGTACTGAAGCTACTATCAGATTTGCTTTATTCACTAGGATAATCTCCTAGCAAGAAGAAGCTGGTTTGACATCTATCGAGCATTTTTAGTATGAAAGTTGTACTTCTCATTTGCAAAGTAAATCTGCAAAGCTATCTTGCATGGACAAAGCTTTTTTATGTGGCAGATAAAACAATTTTCAGTTTTACCTTGATCGTTCTGCATATTAGAATTTTATGACTCCTATAATCCACAGATTCTGTTAACATACTTGTAAGCTTAGGTAATCTTACATTTTGGGTTTTACAGATTTAAGCAAGACACTTCAAGATTTGGATTTGTTTGGCAGACAAACATTAGTAGTGGTTCTGCATCATCGTGCTAACTGGCAACCTAAAGGAGAATCATCATTGCATGATCAAGCTAATTTTATCAGAGAGAGCTCTTCTAATGAAGGCAATGATGGATATTGGGGATCCTTGAGAAGAATTTTATCTTACTTGAATCCAATATCCTACCTGAGTGGAAGTACCAATGCAGAGGATACTACTGCACGAGAATCTCAAAACAGCGTATGGCAATATGGTAAGTTGAATTAACTTTTTATGTTGATTCTTTTGGATATCAGTGTTCATGAAAAAAACAATCTCGAATTAGTCAGAACTTGAGAGCTGCTAGAGCAGAGGCTTTTAAGTTTCTTTGACCATTAGAAGCCTTATCAGACTTGTGGGCCTGAATAACCAGAAAGTAAAAGGTTTTGACAGACAGTTCCTGTTTGATTATTGTCCAACTAATTTCCCAAGATTCTGAGATAAATCACTTTTCTTTTTTAATTTTTTAGCTTAATCTTCTCTCTTTGTGAAAACTGGAAGAACTATTCCCTGGAGATCTTTTTTCTTTTTTTCCCTTTCATATTTGTGGGAAGTAATTTCATCAGTTTATTACTCCATTCTCTTCCCTTTATCCTGGTTCCTTTAATGATGATATTCCTACTTGAGAAAGTTGGAATATGCTTTTTCTTTGTAGATTTTGATTTCTGAATCTGTTATGGATCTACGAACCACATTTTTTTCATCGGGTTTTTTGAATTGCTTTTCATTCTTCAGATCCAAATCCTTCACTTCAGAATGATCTGCAAGGCACAGGAATACCCTCTGGAGTATACCAAAGCACGGATACAACCAGCCGAAGCAGCAATAGCAGGAGCAGGCAGCTCAAGTCATCTCCTTTTGGAAGCAATATCCACACACTAAGACATGATGAAGATGACGGTCGGTTTAATGACAGAAATGCCTTCTGGAATGGGAATTCCACACAATATGGTGGTGACAATGATGGCAAATGACCCCTTCCTGCAGGGATGTGTTTGTCATGGTTAAGGCTGCAGATTGTTTCTTTTTTCGTGGAATCCTTGATAGATGTAATGGCCGTCTGTAAATGCCGATTGAATAAGGGCTGGACAGGAATAAAACCTCAAAATCCTGAATGCGAAGATTATAACATGAGTGTAATAATTCGGATATCCAGTGGGAATGTCACTTTCTGAGCAAGCCTAGTGTATATATAGTATATGGCATATTAAATCATTTCTAAAGTTTAAAAACCGAATGACCCTTTTTGTTTTTTCTTAATACAAGGTAATTTGTCGACAGCACATGGATTCAGTCTATGAAGGCATGTCTTATCGTTTTTGTCTCTCGTGATATATTTTCAGAAATATTTAGAAATCTTATGATATATTTTACTTAAATATACCAAATTATGCGAGATTGTGACGGAAATGTAGCAAACAGCCACAAGCATCGGTAAGAGTCTTGATAAAAAAAAAAAAAGTACAATTATGTCATCATTGTGATGAGGATTTCAATTGTGACATAAAAGTTTTTGATCTGTTCAAGAAGAGAAAAAAATAAATTAATTAAAAAAACCCTGATTTGGCAAAAATCGGCAGTCAGGACAAGTGTCAACATTTAATTTGCTAAATACCAAGATCACAGGGGCTCATTGGGCTACTGGTTCATATAAGCACACCCCAACAAACATACACGCACCCTAATATCTCATGGTTATTGTAATTTGTACACAAGTACAGCTTGAAATCTACTGACTCTGCTGAAAATTGGAGGCTAATATACTGAGAGTTTAACACTCTTTCCTTCAAGAATGTAGTGCAGACCCCAAAACCTGGAAAGATGAATATAAAGTTCAATCTTGTCTTCTGTTCCGGCTCAAGAAAACGCTGAAACAGTAACAAGTATCATTTTACCTCCAATCTACTTTGAGAGATCCTTCAACGAAAAATTCCGGGAACAGCCTCAAAAGTTGTCGGGGTGTATCTGAAATTTGCACTTCTGGTGTGAAAGAGATGGTGTCCAAATTGTTGGAAGATCTGGAGCTGCCTGTGGCGGCATTAGCTAAGTCGCAAATGAGTCTAATTTCTTTTAGCAGCATAATTAAGTGAGAGAACAACAATAACATTACACCAAGGTCTGATAACCATATCAAGATTGATAGGTCATTTCTGAGCTAAACGCACCTGAGCATATGATGCATGGCCAGCCCCAGAAGCATATCTAGGATGCTGATGCATGACCTGTCCTAAAACATGGTGAGTGGTGACACAGAAAATACTGTCTTTGGCGGATCTTTATAAGCAATAAAATTGTAGTTGTACTGCCTTCTTCGCCATGGTTGTCGCAAGAAAGAGCACAAAAAGCCATCGAGGCTCCTTATTCACGTAAATTTATCACCGGCTGATCTCTTCAAGTGTCATTATATAGGCATGGAACCTCCGCGGGATGCAGATTTAAGCATTTTTGCTTCTGGTGCTTATCACTGAGCAGCCAATGAATACCCTGCACGGTTGAGAGCATATAGGTATAAATAACATTTGGTAGAAACAATTATAAATGTCAATTGAAATAAGAAACAAATAATATGATGTTTATCATGTACTAGAGGTCAGCTTTAAGCGCCCCCCCCCCTCCCCCCTTCTCTCTTCATTTTCTATTTACTATCATTTTATTAATAAAACTTGGGGTTGGCATCCAAATAAAGAAAAGTAAAAATAACATGATGTAGTTGATCAATTCAGTCCATAAGTAAAAAATTCATCAATCTGCGTTTGCCAACTATCCCACTCTCATTACAGCAGACGTCAAAAGCAACTAGAATTTCCTTCAATGTTCTTACATTAACTTCAATCAGAGGATGTTCACGTTTTACAAAGTAGTGAAGAGTTCAGCAAATCAAAAGAATGCAAAAATGCTTCCTCCACAGGTTCTTTAAGTACCTAGAAAGTGGCTTATTTCCACACATTTGGGAAGAACAAACACAACCATAAATGGCTAAAAATGAAAACAAATTATGCTTTTAATCTCACTACTATAGATTTTCACCCCTGAGTAAATCTATAGCTATAGCATTCTAGAAGACTTGGAAGATCTCAATCATGACCATGGACAAAGTAAAAAGCACGAGGCAGGAGACTGCAACTTGCTTATTGATGTTCTTGTATTAGCTTCAATGGAAATTTAAGTTTATCAGGCACACTATAAGAGATGTAGCGGCTTAATTCCACAGGTTTGAGAAGATGAAACACAACCACAAATGGCTAAAAAGGGGAAGGCAATATCCTTTTAATTTGACTTCCAGAGATTGTCTCCTCTAGCAATATACTGCTATGACCTTCTAGAAGGCTTGGAATACAAGTACAAAAGAGAAAAGAAAAGAGAGGAAGCAACAGTTTCCATTTTAACAACCAAGATACACAAATCGAGGGAAGTAGCATCAGTAGATTGATCAAAGCAGCTGTTGCCTTCATGCTTTATCTCATATTAGTCACCCATTTAAAAGCTACTTAGAATGGTACTCTTTTGTGTGCTTATGATAAAATGTCCTGCCTCCCGATGCTCAAACAGTAGTAAGTTCAAAGACAAGGAGAAATCCTTATGTTTTGAGTACAAAGTCACATTCTAAAACAAAGGCCTGAAGCAGGTGAATATCACCACACATCTTACTAAGAGTTTCTATCAATTGTATTAGTCAGAGAAAGAAACATCCCACTAAACAGAAGGATAATAGTATGTGAGGACTCCTTTGAGGGGCAGTCTGGTTATGGAAAGGTGTTGTATCATTGGGCACTAAGTTAAAAGGGAAAAGAATTCTTCTAGAAATAAAATCAAAATCAATCCAATAAACACTGAATATACAGAATTTTGCATCTCCCGAGTTTTACAGATTCAAGGATTTCAAAGATTACTACTCTTGTGAAAACTAATACAACTTTACCGGAAGCTCAATAAATTGACAACCAAATGAAGTATAAGCACCAGAAGCTAAACGCATTGACAACCAAACCAGGTAGGAGCTCCCTCTATAAGTTCAGACTGGTTAAGCACAGAAACAGCTAATGGGAATAACTACTGGAATCTACAATACTTTTGCTAACTGTGAGAATAACATTGAAAAAAATTATTGAAAAAAATACAGCTTAAAACTAAGTCACATCATTATCCGGTAATTTTACACGAATTTTGATTCTAAAAACCAGAAAAAAGTCACGTCATGTTTATGTGATTGAAGCAAATTTTAGAAGATCTTGATTGATAAATTACCTAACTTACCTTCTGGCAAAACTTTGGATGCTGCAGTCCAATTCACCCACATACCATGCCATCTCTTGTCACGCTACAGGTAAAGGACTTACTCTATAAACTATTAATCATGTTACAGCTGCCACCAATAAACATTTAAAATAGGTTGTGTAATTCTAATAAAGAGTCGTACAACTCTTTCATCAGGGAACAGCACCAGCTATAATTAACTTATCCTCGCATATTTTTATTCATACTGAAAATACTTTTGTTGTTTGAACTTAAAGCCCCAATATCCAAAACTGTAATTAGCACCCGCTATCTTGAATTTCAGCATGTTCTCTCGTTTACAGCGAAGCATTTTCTCTTGTTATCTTATTAATGTCTACCCTTAGTATGCCCAAGTAAAATTACACTTCACTAGCCAACTTTCACTCCCTTCATCAGCACAATGTATTTTCCCAGCAACACATAGCAAAAGAACACTTAGCTAGAACTTTAGATGGATTGAAAATTGTCTAAAACCCTGACCAGTCTACTATTTAACAAAGGCAGTTAAGCTCAATCAGACTTCTCATGAGGCTCTGCTAATTTGGACTAACAGCCTCTTGAAAGATCGCTATCTTTGCCCGGTTTTACAAAACAAACATGACCAAAGAATTTCATACAAAAATCATGCTCAATTTGTCAAAGTAACTCACATAACTTTCAGCTCTAAAGGAACGATAAATGCATAACTAGTTCTAGCTAAACATTCGGATAATGCTCAAATTTAGGCATATTTCAGTTACAGCTAAAGAATGGAAAAATCTCTTTCAGACTGGAAACTTACCATGGAAAGGAGATATAACTGTGCATATAACCAAAAATAGCCCGCAAATTGTAATTAACTTCAATGTGGCAGAAGCAGGTAAACAGCCAAGCAAGAGTACCAAAGCTATCAAGCTGTGGAAAGTTCTTGGAATCTCAACAACTTTAGATCTTTTACATTCAACACAAGCAAAAGATAATCTCCATTTATTGCTCTGTTTTGTATGCTCTTTCTTTGCATCATTTTCTTCCATTACTTTATGTGCTTTGTAACAATTTAGTCTTTAGAAATTGGAAAATCTATCAAAGCCTTGAGACCATGACCACCATTAACAAAAAATTTTATTTTCCGCACATGTATATGGAGCAGGCATAGTAGAAGTGAAGAGTTCTGCACAATGGAAGACAACCTTGTCACGCCTTTAATAAGATTAAAACATAAGCCAAGATCAGGAGCTGAACCTTTTTGTCTTCTCCAGCTATAGCTGAAATGTCTTCTCAACTCTGCATGAGTTGGATAGACTCTCCAACAGAGAAGTATACATATTCGTCAGAACCTGCCAAACCACATCTCCAAATGCTATTAAGGGGGCATGGCACCTGCAAAGAGATATGTTGAGTCTGGGATGATGCTGTCAAGAAATAGTCCAGCGCAGATCATTTCTTTCGTCCATGAACCCTGCTGGTAATGCTTTCCTCCACTTTTGGAAGCAAGAAAGCTCTTTAGAGTCTTCACTGATATGAGCTAGAAACCAGCTGGGCTTTTTTGTCATCTCTCAAGACATCCTCATAGAGGTATACATCGCATCAGGATACATCAAACAAGGAAAACATTTATGAATTGAACCAACAACTTCTAGCTAACTCCCCTGGTGTTATCACAGGTCAGCCATTGGATATCCTGTTTAAATGGAAATTCAGTTGTAAACTCTGATAACAAAGAAGTAAAACAATACCTAAAAATTGAAAAATAATAATAATAATAATAGAATGAAAATGTCAAGTTGGTTCAAACTTTCATTAACATATGCAGTAGCACTTTTTATTGTCATCTCAACCTGTATGAATCTCATTACCAAAAAGTTCAGCTTAACAGGATGACCAACGATAAAGGAAAAATTTAGAAGCTAAATAACAGTTTCAGAGGCAGACTAATGATGGTTTTTCATTGACTTCTAATGATCATACGCATCCTAAAGTTGGTCAAATATGTTAATTCATTTGGTAGAGACTGGATATTTTTTAAAAATTGCAACCATAAAGTATTCTGCTATGACATATTCAACAAATCTTCCAAGTTTTGAACCATGAACCTCCAATAGAGCGAAAGGCTTCTGTTGCTATCAACACCACTCTGCCTAGGACTTTTGGTGGAAGCAATATCAATCGACCAACAAACAAAGTAGAGAATTGTTCTGCCAACCAACAGCACCCCTTGTGGTAGAATTAAAGTACCATCCTTTTGCTTACACAACCAATATCATTCCTATGTTATAATCCAAAAGACAAAACAACAATTTTGAGTTCTAGTTTTTTACAATTTGATATGCAACCATAGTATAACAAGAAAGAATTGGCAATAAACATCAGATTATCTCTCTCTCTCTCTCTCTCTCTCTTGATGGCGCAACTATGTCATGGTTAAAAGGAGATGCAATGAACTTTGGCAACCTAAGACTAAGTTCCTCCACCTGAGTTCCAGCGCCCAAAAGAAGCTTCTTGATCGTCAATTACTTGTCAATGTGTTGCTCATGCCAAATATAAACTGTAATTTCAAGAACAGCTGATAGGTGAGTTACTTTGGGCATTATAGAAAAAGGTCCTTACATTTATCTGTTGGCCCCTTTCAACATATTTAGTACAGCAGAGATCTCTTCCATGACTAAATGCTTTTGAAGAGTGCATAAAGCTAAAAAGCACGAGTTAAGCTCTTCTCTAAAGCTTCTTTTGACCTTTTCTTTATCAGCCAGTACTGACGGTTCATCGCCAAGGGAAGCAAATTCATATTATTGGTGTTTTACTTCTGACCAGTCAACCATCTAAAACTTCAGCTGCTATTTTCTACCCTAAAAAGCAATACTACCAAATTACAGTATCAACCTCAAAGACACAGAGAGAGAGAGAGAGACAGAGAGAGGGAGAGAGTCAACGAAATAAAAGTTCATGTTGGTGCTAAAAGTACATATTTGATGCACTTGAGATTCATTTGCTGCTAAAAGTAAATAAAGAATCATGCCCTAGCAAAACAAAAGTCTGAGGGAAGGGGAATTCAAAATTGCACAACTATCCATTCAAACCAAGCAACCCAAAGCTGACTTGACAAAATGAGAATAATGACTGTACTGAAACAGGAAAGCCTTATTACTCTTGTTCCATAAATTTGGGATACCAAGAAAGTAGTTAAACCCCATAAACCATGTTTCTTAATCTGACAATACATTTAGACTTGTGATGGAGCCTTCTTGAAAGCAATGGAGAATGTATTCTGTCAATACGTTTTTCTCGTGATGCTTTAGTCGTGTATGCCCCATTATTTGACATTACGTAATTAACCGTTGAATTGTTAAGAACTTCAAATGAAAACTTCTTAGTACCTATGTCATTCTTATTCTGTTCCTTCATGCTTGAATTTCACCATCTTCCCTCAGTTGGAATAAATCATTTTGTAATTATTTATTACCCCTTCTTCTTGCCATATAAAGTATCTTCCAGTCACAAAAAGTAAAAGAAATGGCACAAATTGGTGCTTAGATAGATTCAAGGCGTTTCTTATATCCTGAATCGACATCTGTGCAGCAACTTGAGCTAAATTAGACTTCTCAGCAGGCTCTGCTGGTTTTGCAGACAAGCTCCACTAGATGGTTTTAATTAACATATTTTACAAACAACATGCTCAGACAATCTGATTCATGGATAACTATCAATTTGTAAATAACAATAATCCAATCAATTTTTAGCACTAAATGGTGGAAGTACCTGCAACTAGATCTAACTAAACAGTCAGGTAATGTTACAGTTAAGGATATTACATGTTAAGGATGACCAATGTGTGACCTATATAAAAAGGAGAAATGATAATTGAAAGGAGATACATGTGTCTACTTAATTATCCACTCTGTGCAATGTTCCAGTGACTTCCTTTCAGCAAAAGAAGGAAAATGGCCTAAACAGAGAACCATTGCTGAAGATACCATCCTGTTCAAAAATTTTTTAGGACCTGAATGATGGTTTATTTTTTCCAGTTAAAAAGGGTAAACACAATGCCTGTTTGCTGCTACATTTTCCATTCTTACTTATTATCATCATATTATACCAGTAGTTTCCCCTTCTTTATTTGCATTATATATTTGTCTTCAGGAATTGTTATGTTAGACAGAGAAAGATAGCAAAGGCTCGATATCATGACAAACACAAATCCATAATCATGCACATGTACTTAAAAAAGGCACAGTAGGAGTGAAGAATTCTGTACCATGTAACATAAGCTCTCTGAAAGATGAAGTGCATTCTCCCATCTATTAACATTCATAAGTCCTCTAATAAGATTAACAAAGACACCAAGCTCAGGAATTAAACCCCTGTTTATCATGTCCACATACAGCTTAAAGGCTTTCTCAACTTTGTGTGAATGGCAGAGGCTCTCAATCAGAGATGAATACATGTTTGCCATGGTAGATGGAGACGAGGACGATGACGAGATCTCTTCAAGCAGCTCAAGAGCCACCTCTAATCTCCCTGCTTTGCTGAAGCTATGGATTAGAAGTTTGTAAATTGGAATAACTGGAACAACAGAATCAACCTGACTTATGTCAGTTAAGAGGCCAAGACTCATTATAAACTCTTTGTTGAAGCCTTCAATGACCTTACGGTAGCTTGCCATTTGTACCGGCCAATAAGTTTTTCTCATTTCCTCCAGCAGCTGGTACGCTTCATCTAAGAGACCAGCCACAGAATAATGATTTATTAATACTGCATAAGTAATGTAATTTGGAGCACAACCTTTCATACTCATCCTCTGAAAAAGCTCACTGCATCTATCCAGTTTACCGACTTTACCAAAGCCATCAATCATGGAAGTATAAGTCACAACATTTGGTTGGCAACCCTTTTCTTCCATCATTAACAGAAGTTTATAAGCTTCATCTGTCTTCCCAACTTTGCAAAGTCCATCAACCATCTCTGTGTATATCACGACATTAGGAGCGCAGGAATTTTCAAGCATTTTAGACAATACTTTAATAGCAAGATCAAGGCGCTTATCCTTAAATAACCTGTCGAGAAAAGAGCTATAGGTATAAAGACTTGGATTGTACCCACGTTCCAACATCCGTGTGTATATACTCTGTGCTTCATCTAGCTTCCCAGCCTTGCAAAATCCATCAATAAGAGCATCATATACTATGTGGTTTGGCTCACAGCCTTGAGTTGACATTACATCCAAAAGATTGCAGGGCCTCCTTTACCTTGTGTACTTTGCATAAACCATCAACCAAAGCACCATATGTAACAACATTCACTTCTTTAGCACTTTCATCGCTGCCCCTGAAATACATGTCTACATCCGGAATGTTTTCATTGCCTACCATTCTTGCATAGATTTGGCAAGCCCTTTCAACATCTCCAGCTTTGCAATGACCATCAATCAAAGCAGTGAAGGTGACAACATTAGGCAAGCATCCTTCTGTTAGCATCATCTCAAATAGATCATTTGCATCAGACATTTTCCTTGCTTTAAGGTAACCATGAATAAGAGCAGTATATGTTACCACATTGGGCTTGCAGCCATCCTTCACCATTTCATCAAACCAGCTGCGTGCCTGTTGAATAAGGCCAGCTTTGCAAAAATTGTCTATAAGCATTGTATAAGTATAAATATCAGGAACAATGCCATTGCCTCTCATTTCCTGGAACAATAAAAATGCCTTGTCTAGTTTTGAGGCATTACAAAGAAAACTGATAACTTTAGAATATGTACTAACATCTGGTATAAAGCCCTTCCTCATCATCTCACGAATCACCTTCATAGCTTTTTCAAATTTTCCAACCCCACAGAGGCACCTGCTGAAATTGGCAACATTCACTTTGTTTAGTACAACACCTCGATCAAGCATTTCATCATAACATTTTTTCAGCAATTTCTAGAACATCTGAGTTAGGCAGCTCCTCATTGCCACAAATACCACCAATCAATATGTTGTACACCACATAACCTGGCTGATGACCACAAAGAACCATTTTTTTGAGCAATTTATAGGCATAAGAGTAGTCCCCTGACCTGCAATAGGCATGCACAAGAGAATTAAATATCTTAGGACGGGGATAACAACCTTCTGTAATCATCATACTCAGCAATCTCTTGCACCTACCTAATTTTCTCTTATTCAAACAACCACAAAGCAAAGTCTCATAAGTTACATCATTAGGAATGCATGAATTACACCGCATTATGTTCAAAAAAATTCATAGCTTCTTCAAAAAGTGAAGCTTCACACAATCCGGATATCATGCTAGTATAAATAACTGTATCTGGTACAAATTCTTCCTTTTCGATTATATCTAGAGCTTCTCTCCATTTACCCTCCTTACACAAAGAACGTGTGAAACACCGCAATGTATAGGCATCCATCTTAAATCCCAAATCCAACATCTCCCTATGAACCAAAGCTGCACTTTCCAATTTGTCAACTCTCAGAAACACCTGAACCAAAGCATTATACGTGGCCCTTGATGGCTTATATCCAAAATCCTTAAGCCTCCCCAACTCCTCCAGTGCCAAATTCCACAACCCGTTTCGGCAGCATTTCTTAATCAACACATTCAGCAATTTACCAAGAACCTCTCTATCATCGTTTCTTGATTTCTTGAAGAAAACTTTCTTGAATTCTATCATTTCTATTACACCCCAATAAATCTAACAGAGCGTCATAAACAGCTAAACCATGATTATACCCAATCTGCCTACCAGCCCATATGAAAAACTTAACACCAAGTTGAACATTTTGTACATTCTTTAACACATCAACAACCAAAATTTCATCCAATTTATGCCTAAACTGCCTAAGAAATTTCTGGGTTTTATCCCCAAACCCATCATCATTATTCTTTACAGCATCAAGAATCAAAAGAGCATCATCTGAACAATTACCAGTCTCCAAGTTTTGAGCTTTTGAAGTAGCATCAGTGCCTGGATTTTCCAACAATGAGTCCCTCAAAAAGGAATATTCCTGGGGTGAAAAAGAACTGGCTGGAGTTTTTTCAGGTGGAAAAGACTCAAATTCTTGAAAATTGCAATCTACATCTGTAAAAGTATCCCAATTATTTTCTTGAGTAGTGATGGGTCTGGTGAAGAATTTCAGGGAGAAAAAGAGGGGGTCTCTGGAGGATGAGCAGAGAACTGGAATGGATATAGCATTTCTGAGGAACCCTTTACTCATTCTCCCATGAGAAACTAAAGATTGGGCGAGATTATAGGTAATTAGGAAGAAATGGAGCCGGCGGTGGTGGTGGCTTCTGGGCGGCGGCCGGAAGGATTTGAATTATTGTGTGTGCACGGTGAGTCTGGCGTTCGCTGGGAGTGAAGAAGCGAAAAGGGGAAATTTTGAAACTGGGAATAATAAGAAGAAGATTATTATTTAAAGCAATAATAAAAAGATTCAATATAAAAAATGGTTAATATAAGTACAAAATGGCATAAATTGTAACCAAATTATTTAAAATTCGCTGTTTTGGTCAATAAATTTTTTATTTAGTTAAAATAGTCACTCGACTAATGCGACACATTTTTTAATTTTGATTAGTTGAGTGACCAATTTGCTTAAGAAAAAGTTTATTGACTATAACAAGAAATTATAAAAATTTTAGCAATTATTTACGCGATTTACTTTCTATAAAAAGGTGCAAGTTTTTGAAATATTTGATAATGGCTAACAATTTACTATGTACGAAATACGACAACTACAAGCATCAAATAATGTGAAAGGTCTCTAAAATATTTAAAATTTCTACATCTGGTCACTTAACCTTCTATTTTTGAGTCATAATGGTGACTCAATTAAATAAAAACACATTGTTTTTGTTATTTGGTTCAAATATGGCAATAAGCTAGATGGAAAGATATGCATGTAACTTAACATGCTTGTATTGCATTTGAATAGTATTTTTCTATGGACAACCATTGTAGTTTTTCTATGGAAAATACGAAAGCTCGTTTGGATAGGTTCAAATACTTTGTTTGAATTGCATGGTTTTTCGCAGAAAATATTGGCGCCATTTTTCATTGGTAATTAGCTACCCAATATATCTCCTTTTCATTTGCTATATGGTCTCTGTACTTCAAAACTCAGCATCTTGAACAAAAATTGTTGGCTGCATAATTTCTGAGACCACCTCAAAATTTTTTACACTATAACCCATCATTCCTAGGAAAAATAGTTGGTTTGTTTGGATAGAGTATTATTTGAAATATTATTTGGAATAATTACTGTAATATTTTTTGTGATGTGATGTATGTGAGATAAAAAGGTGATTGAAAATATAAAAAAATAGATTGAGAAATGTATTTATGATGCAAGCGAAATAATATTTGGGATAATTTCGCTATCCAAACACTCTCAAGTATTTTTTGCTTGGCTCCCTTGTTTCACTATTGATATGAACATTTTTAAAGCCAAACAAAAATAATGGAAATACAGTACTATTTTTCGAAGGAGACTATTATTCGGTCCAAATTTTGCCATCAAAGGCCATCGAAGGCTGTACTATTACAAAGTTAGAAGCACGTGAATAAAAATTTTTTTATCACCACCAACAAACAATTCAAAAGATAGTCATCATTGAAATTAGCAACGTGTCCGTGGCTTTTGGACTAGTCTATAAATGCATGTATGATACTATTAAACACGTTTCGTCGTGAACTAAACCAATTTTTGTCACTCATTTCATGTCCTTGGCCTGCAAATTGAAAACTGAATAAAAATGTTCAACTTTGCATGTATAATGTATTTCAGATGGCCGGACAAATTAATTTCAAATGCTTTTTCGCATGTCACTTGTTAGCGATTGCATTACGAGAGTAGGAGACGATAGTTCCCGAAATTCGAGTATTTAAGTATATATGGCAGTCTTAGACAATACAGGCCACAATTTCAGGGGTTCACAGATGTTTCTTCCCACAAACTTCAAAGTAACATTACTTATTTGTTGCCGAGATTACTCTTTCTTCTTTGCTACTCTACGAGTTCAGGCATTCGTCACTTCGATGGATCCGTCGACGTTGCAGTGCCATTGCCGTCCTTTGCTACTCTGTGGTTACTCTCTATTCGCCATCATGGGGTCTCGTGCAACGAATCTTCTAATCCTAGATACAAGTTGATTCAGTTGATAAGGATAGATCACTTCCTCACAAAAGGTCATGTGTTCGAATTTCACTATCGATGTGAGAGTTGTGTTGGTAGGTGATATGTAAATATTTCTATAAGCGACCTATGATTTCCGAATCCTGATCTGACTAGTCGTGGTGACCGGAGCCGAACCCACCCAAATTTTTTTTCATCAAAAAAAAAAATTGTCTGGCAAAATATGGCTATTTGTATGTGGTTGTTCTAATTTTAAGTTCCCAGAACTTTAGCATTGCATCGATATCCCATCATATTCCTTTCATTGCATAGTTCAGTTCCTTTGATTTTGTACGTTATTAATATACGCTTTTGAGGTACGGCCGGTTACCTAAACTCGTCCACCTTCCTATTTCAACTAAATAGGTCCCATATTGAGTTTTTTGCACTTCCATTGGTTCTATCCAGCATGCACAGAAGAGTGAGTTGGCTTAGCTATAGCAGGTTGATCACTTGTTATCACTTTTACTAGGTAGTTTTGGAACTTTGCTAATTGTTTGGTGGTAGGATGATAATTTTGGGCAGAGTTGTGACTTAATTGTATCTATTTTGGTCAGTTGACCAGTGGATAGAGGTGTTACAACCTCGATGCCTCATCCCCATACTCATCTATACTAGAGTTTTAGTCTTCATCTCTGCTTTCTTTTAATTCCTGCAAAACACAAAAAGTTCTGGTAGTTTTTAGATATTGATTAAATTTGATGACTTTTTAAGGACAAAATTAATTTGTTTCATGACCCTTTTTTTTTGGGTTGGATACCTTTTTTTTTTTTTTTCTGTTTGTTTATATTAAGACTATTAAAAGAAAGCTTCACTCTCGGAATTTTGGCTAGGATAACAAAATTTTTCTTCCGTCTTGACTCTTGAGTTCCCCATTTTCTTTGAAGCGATGAGATTCCCTCTTTTTCCTGTGTTCATACAAGCTGATAGGGGGATAAAAGAAAAAGTTTTTGTGCGAAGAGACTTATACTTCATTCAATTCAAAATCATTTTAGGGTTGTGGAAAAATAATGAAAAATTAAAGATTTTTTTTTTGTTTGAAAAATTTTTCGTGACCTTTTCCACTATATAATTAAGATATGATTAATCTTTTTTGGTTATCATTAGTGTCAAATTCACTTGGCAAGTTTGTGTTCGTCCTTTTATTCTGGTCTTGAGGAAAAATGCCCAATAAATAGCTCAAGGAAGCATAATAATTAAGGCCTAGACAACTATCACCTTAATGAGTATTACTTGTTCTAAAACATGTTAACATATGTACAGAGTAATTGCTACAAAAAAGAATTTTTTTTTTTGGGGATTGTACAATGGCCTATCCTTTATCTCTATTGCATCCCACAAAATAAGCATAATCATGTAGATTACGAGTGTAAATTTACATATACTATGAAAAAAATATTTGCCCTCCCTTCTGTCAATGTCTAGTAGCGACCCTAGAAACTGTGAGGAATCTAGCAAATAATATGGCAGAAAATGAAAAATTTTAATTCCTTTTAGTAGACTGTTAGTATTTGATTAATTATATTACAGCTACAAGATTTCTAAATCCTCTTTAACCAACAAGATTTCTGTTCTTGCAGTGGTAAATCTCACTCTACTTCAAACCTCTTTATAGTGGTGTTGCATATAAGGTCTTCAAGTTTCACTTACAATTAACTAGTTTGTGAGTTACAGCTCAAGTAGATTGCTATGCTTCAAATAAAACTTGATCAAGGCTCTACACAAACTCTTCTAGACAATTTTATAGGGAAAAAACAAGAACAAAAAAAAAAAAAAGGTCTTAGATGTTTCATGGACACTAACAATTTTTTGACTTGCAAAAAGTCCAACAGATGATAGCTAAATGAAAACATCTGGTTATTTAGAGGAGAAAAGATAAAATCCAAGAGTATCGAAAAGATGTTTGTTGGGAAAATCAAAGGAAAAGGAGCAGGCTGTAGATGAATCTTGATTGGAATTGAAACTGCGTTGATTTCATGAATCTAGTCGGACAAGGAAAACAGGGCTATTAGAAAGAACTTTTAAATCACCAATCAGCTATTGAATTGATTAAGGGAAATCTGGATATGAAAGGTCTACCAGATTTGAATAGATTTTGGGGCCACAAACTCAGAAAATAATTTTGTGTATGAAACATGATTTTAATTTTCATCATCAAATCAATTAGTTTCCTCATTCTCAAAACACATTTGAAGACTCTACTAAACCAATTGGTCGATCCAAATCTCAAATGACTTAACCATCCAGGAGGAGCAGAAAAAATTTTGTGAACGGTACCCTTCCCAACTGCTTCTTATCTATGTACATCTAGAAAATCTGGTTTTCGGCTCTTTTTTTGCCAAAAGATATCCTCTCCACAGAATCAGAAAGTTTCTAGCCTCTGGCTTTCTGCTGAGGGACTTCTAGCAAGATGGAGGCCAAGTTACAACTGTTCTTTGCAAATAATTCTCGCAAAAAAAATTGTAAAAAAAATTACTTCCAAATGAATTTACTAATATGAAGCCTCAAGAGTTGGGCATCCTTTATTCTATTAGAGTAGTAGTTTTACATAAAAGACATCACAAATCACACAAGTGACATCAAGTTCGAAACATATATAGTACAGTCATTCACTCAAACTTCAACATTGATTAGAGAACAGACTATTGTACTTGTTCTGATCATAGTTGCCATCAAACATAACATCAAATTATTCTTGCTCGACGTAGATAAACAATATGCTCTGGTCCAAGCTACCAGAATTTCCATCTTCTGATTCTAGACTTTGCGCAAGATCAAATGAGCCCCATACTGAGGTTGGGTGGTGACACGAACAATGGGGGCGTGGACATAGGATGGAGAGAGCTCTAAGGAAAGGCTACGCAGAATTATTGACAATTGCCATTTTTTGATGCCAAGAGGGCAAAGTTGTTTCCAATGCACATTCTTGGCCCCAAGCTGAAGGGGAAGTAGGCACCCTGGATTTTTGTTGCCTTCAGAACTCCCTCAGAAAATCTCTCTGGCTTGAACTCCAGGACATCATCACCCCCACAGTTCGGGGTCATAGTGGAGGACTATTTGTGGATTATCATTTGCACACCCAGCTGGAATGAAATACTTTCCAAGTTGTGTATCTTCAGTAGCCACTTTGGAGAGCTCAGCTAGTGGTGGATATAGCCTGAGGATCTCGTTCAAGATCATAGGTACCTGCAAACGTGAGAGTGCAACGAGTGACATGAAAAAACCAAGTATACTTGTTTAATTGGATTGTGATTTTTTGCAGAAAATTGTTATATTTTCCGTGGAATATATTTTTCAATTACCTTTTTACTTCACATATAATAAATCGTTATAGTACATTTTTCTACAAAACTCCTAAAAATAACAATCCAAACGGGCAAGTGTCCCAAAATTCTGTAAGGGATGTTTAACAGGTGTCCAAAATCTTTTTAATCGATCTAAACTATGATATTCTATGGTCCACTAGGATCTGTTTCGATTTATAAAGTGTCAGCAAGATATTTTGTTGAGGTCGTCAAGAATATAGTATAAGCAAGCAATTAATAATGCTAACAAAGGGAAATAAGTTTGGAAAAGGAGAGGATATAATAAAAGAGCGTAGACAAAAGAAAAACAAAAATCATTACGATAGTGGAGGGTACTTTCTTATAGATTATATGCTACAAGTAGCAACGATTACTAGAATATTAGGACAAAATTATCATGATTTAAGTAGTTTTTAGTATGATTGAGAACCTGAAGGGATTAAGATTAGGAAACTTACAATTTTGAGGTGGCTTAAACCATCATAGTATGGATCTTTGTCCCCAAAAACTTGCAAAAATTCTTCTCTGGCACGTTCCTGCCACTCAGGGTGCTTACTCAGGAGGACGAGTGACCAAAGCATCAAAGTTGAGCTAGTGTCCTGCCCAGCCCAGTAGAACACTTTGCACTCATTAATGATCTGTTCAATGGTCAATCCTGCAGTTTTGCTTCCTTGGAGCTTAATCTCATTCATATTGGATTCCAGCAATATCCCCAAGAAGTCATCACCACTGGATTCTCCTGCTTGCATTGCCTTCATCTTTTTATTGATCATTTCTGTGATCTTGACTCTTAATTCTCTGTCTATTGCCCTCATCCTGTTGTTCCTCTTAAGCGGCAGAAACCTTCAACAACAAATTAAACCATGAAACTATAGTCAATAAAAGTTGATGAGACTCAAAAACTTCAAAGTAAATGAATATATGAATTTATCATCTTAGACAGACACCCAAAAAACGTACCATCCAAACGGACTCATAATTACCCTTATGGTCTGAACAAATTAATTAACAGAAATAAATATTACCTCTTTCCTGGAAAGTAAACTGACCGAACGGCTTCCCATGTAAGAGAGGCGAGTTCTTTCATAAGTTCAACAATCACGCTTCCTTCTTCATAGCTGGTCCCAAAAAGTGCTCTTGAAATTACACCTCCTGATAAGCCTTCAATACCTTTCCAGACATCCACCTCTGCTGAGCCACCCTCAGGGATCAATCTACTCCATTTGTTCACCGTTTCAACGCAGCTCATTTGAAATGCAGGCAGCATAAGCTGTAATCCATGAGAGAAAATACTAACTATAAACTTACTTGGGCTATGCAGATTATTGATAATAATCAGTTGATACATGCATTAGGATTCGGAGCAGGTGCAGCTGTGGTTTGGGGCTACTGTATCGACGTGTACTATTTACAAGATATAGTGTACACGAATAAAACTCACACGTACAATAAGATAATAAAAGTGTAGACCTACACCACCAGTAAAAAACTGCACAGCACAACTGCATCTACCCCATTTCCCCATGCAGTAAAGAATGTGAGACAAAAAAAAAAAGCTCAAATCATAGTACTTTTAGCTTATCAAAACTGAAAGCAGGGTTGATGATCTTCCTATGCTTCGCCCACTTCTGCCCCTCAGCACAGGCCACACCAGTGAAAAGAATTTCGATGAGAGGATCAAGATCATGATAACTCTTCTGAAATGTTACATATTTAGTCAAGACTTCCTTTACTAGTGTTGGATCTGTCAGAGTCACCCTCGGATATCGTCCAATCCACATGAAAGAATTTTTTCCTGCAAACATATATGCTTCCAGACCATTAATATGTGTCAATTTTCACACACACTAGGGGAGAAAAAGAAAATGAAAAAATACCATGGGTTTGGAGAGTTTTGTAGACATCAGGCATCATGCGTTTTATGATATTATCTCCAAGCTGAATAGGCTTGGACAAAGTTTCCTTGAGTAATTTATCATTTTCATGCTGGTCTCCTCGCAATAGCCTATAGGGGTTCCCTTTGAAACCTTGTTCCCTGAGAATTTTCTCAAGCCTCTTTGGCTTCAACCAATAGACTTCGACCATCCCATAAAACCAGTAGATGACATAACCTAGCAATCCCAATAAAGGTAATAACTTGAAGCTCCAGACTTCCATTGTTTCAGAAGGAAGAACTATAGCTTTCTTTCTTGGGTGGGAAAGAAAGAAAAATGATAGAAAGTAAGATGGATGGATTGGCTTAAAGATGATTGAGTCTATTTATAGATGTGTATGGGCGATGTTTTATGGCATAAAATACTGTGCAACTTAAGCATATGGTTGAAGACATTTAACTATTTTTTGGTAGTATATATTCCATATACAAGACAAAATTATTTGGCTCTTAAAAAAAAAGAAATAATTTTGCTCTTAAAATGTCTCTAATCTTGCTAGTGTACGCGTTGTTAATGTAGAAAAGATTATTTGTTTTTTATTCCTTCAATTTTTTTGAAACTCTTAAATAAATTTGTTTACTTTAGATTCTCAAGAAAATAATTAGATTAGGTTTTCTGTAAATAGATATGTGTTGAAGCTCCTGCTGGAATTTTATAATTATTTTCGGCGGGCATGGTTGTGGCCTGGTGGCTGCAAAAATTAGTAATTTCGGTGAGTATTTGAAAGATAATTGTAACAGGTTTTGAAACAACACAAGTGTCAGGTGGGCTGGTGGAGCATTTGCTAGGAATAATAACGAAAGAAAGCAATGCCCATTTGCAGATTTAGAGAGGGAAAATTCTAAAAATAAGAGAGAGTGATTGGCTCACAGATATTGGAGTCCAATCATATATAAACACAAAACCACAGGCGTAATATTACGTATATACCAAAAGGAAATTATGTCCTCAGTCATGACTCATGATACGTCTCCATGTGTAAATTTAGCAAGTTGCGATCGAAAATTCGATGTAAAATCAAAGTCAAGTATTTTATATTTATAAAAATTACGTAATTATAACTTTTAATTCGACTCATTCAAAAGAAAGACTCAGTTCTCTATTTGCTCCAAATAATGCGATCCCTCAATTCTAATCCAATTAACATCAATTTCTTTTCTTTTTGGCTCCCAGAAAAAGTCAATGCCATGGGAAAGTGAGTCTCTAGGTGGTGATTTTCGTTAAACCATTTGGTAGAATTTGAATAGGTTGAAAACAAAACGCATTTTATTTGGGAGATAGACTCTATATAAGGGGAAGGAAATAAATAAAATAGTAAATTGAAGCAATCTCACTCATACATTATTGATGTAAAATTTTAATCTCTCAAAATTGAAATGATCAATTTTAGTCCTTAAAAAAAAGTACACTTTTGGTCCTTCGTCACTTTTCCTGTCAAATTTTGATCAGAATAAGTCACAAATCCATCACATGATTAATTTTTTTAGAACAAATTTTGCAACTCACTTAATGTTAACCCAATTTTTTACTTAATTCGCCATTTTGTTAAGGGCAACATTGAGTGAGCTGCCAAATTTGCCTTTAAAAAATTGATTACGTGATGGACTCGTGATTTATTCTGGTCAAAATTTGACAAGAAAAATGAAGAGAGATCAATAGTGAGTATTTTTTTAGTTATTAGGAACTAAAATCGATCATTTTGATTTTGAAGAACTAAAACTTTATATCAGTAATATGTGAAGGATAATTAGTGTAATTTTTCCCAAATGAAAATTTGAGGACAAGAGCCTGCTTATTAAGGAGACGTTTTGTCATTCTACATGTGATTGATCTAAATATGTACATTTTGTACTATTAGCTTATTGGTGAAAAGATGGGACAAAAATATTAGTGGTGCAATGAGATTGATTCCCTGTTCGTCTTCTAAGGTCACAATCAAAGCTCTATTTGTTGCTCGAGTTAGGGATAGATACCTCTCTTTATTTGTGAAGAGTTGTACTCATCAAATCTCTCCAAACCCTTCTTTTTTGTATTTTTTTCCCTTCATTATTTCAAAACTCCAAAGTAACTAGTCTGTTTAGTTTCTTCTTCACTTCAAGACAACAATGAGATCTCCCTTTCACAACAACGTGTAATGAATGAAGCCCATAATATATTTAATTGTTAATTGGTGCATGCATGGCTCGAGGGCTAGCTTGTGGCCGCAAAAATTATTGCTGATTTTTAGTCAATGATTGCACTAATAAGTTTCGGCCGCAAAAATGTCAGGCCGGGGGGGGGGGGGGGGGTGTGTTGGTGATCATGAAAGAAGAGAAAACTAACCCGCGATGGGGATTTTGTCGGTGTCGTCAACAGTGTCTGTTTTGTCTTTTGAGAAAACGGTGCACATGTCCTAACATACGTGGTAGTGTGTGTGTTCATGTGAAATATGAAGCTGCAAAGCAAGAATAGATATGGAAATATTGGCTCGTTTCCTCGAAAAAGGTTATATATTTAAATTTTACTATTGATGTGAAAATCATGTTAGTGGATAATTTGTATAAATTCCCGTAAACGATCAATAATTTTGGGAACATATCTTAATCCATAATGATAATCGAAATCGAATTTATCCAAATTTAAAATATGTTTTGATTCATGGTGGTGATCAGTGCCGAATCCAAACTTTTAATTAAAAAAAAAAAAAAGCAAAACAGAGACATTGGAACTTTTCGGTAGGACGGTTGCTAGCTAGAGAACAACCATACTCTTCAAAGGCCTAGATGTGGCCAATAAAGCAATAAATAAATACAAGAAATTTCAGCTTCAATTTTATGCTAAAAATTTGGATCAGGGCACATTTATTTATCAAATCGGAAGATATCGATTTTTTACATTTTTGTTAGAAAGTTGTACAAATTTGTGATGACTACGACTTGTAAAATTTGTACACCTTTCCGAAGCAGTTGCGTAGGTAACCATGCCATCCCTTCCCGAAATATTGAGGCATACTAAGTAAATGAACAGAATCTTCATGCATTTAAAGTTTTGAGAATCTATATATATATATTTTTGTCAAAAACATCAACTTGTATAATATACATCAGAATCCGGTGCTGAGCCACTGTCCAAATAGACTATGCAATCTGTGGAATATCACAGCAGGATAAAAATCCCTCCACACTCTCCATTATTCACAGTGAGAATCAATACGGTTTCATTGAATAGCATATGTACGGTTTACTAATACAAATGTGAAGTTGGGCAGAATGGAAAAAAGTAAAAAGATGTGAATACTCAACAAAATTACGTTGATACTCATAACTTCAACTCTTTATTGTGCGTACTATATTTTGTACTTGCAAATGTAGTGAATATGCATTAAGCACTAAATGTTTACATAATTTTTAATTGAGTATACTTTAGGATTCTAATTACGGTGATTGCCTTTTAGAGAGGTTAATTTCACACCCTCCGTTTTAATTGCACCCATATATAATCATTGTTTTGTAGCTTGCAACCTAAACTATAAATTGTAATACTAATTGCTTTATACTATCAATTTGTAGCACACCGGTTAAATATAAATAAATGTTGATCGTTGTTTTTGAGTAAAACCGCAAAGTGAATATAAGTGTTTCAGTCATTAAGACATGCAAATGAGGGATACTAATGTCTTTTCAACCACAAATAGTTTTGAAAATTTTCAATGAGTGTTGATTAATGTGAATAATGTTACAAAAATTGTTCGTATAAGAAACTATGTTGTTGCAATCGACAGCTTGGCGAGCAATGTACAAATGGGTGATAGTTCAAAGGACCAATGTACAAATAGGTGATTGTTCGAGATGCAAATTACAATTGACCTTCTAATCAAGATAAACAATTAACTTCATCCACAATGTAGAAACAACTTACCATAGTTAATTACCTATATTTGATCTATTGGTACTTCGTTCTGGTTTCTTTAAAATGTCTAACTAAGAATAAGGTGGGCAATAAAAATTGAGTACATGCTCTGCAAAGGAGGAATAACAGTCCCAGAATCTACTTTCGGGTAAGGTTTATCTAGTGCACACTTTCGAATAGCGGTTGCGAATTTTCTTGTCAACAAAACAGCCCCCAGAATCCAAATTGTAATCCCTTCTCCAATTAACACTTTTAATTTAAGAGACCAACTATATGACCGTCATGAGACTACTATAGGATTATTTTTCTTGAAACCTTCATGAGGCGACTATAGGATTATTTTTACTGAGCTGAAAAGGTAAAATTATATAACCAAGATCCAAGCCACTACTGAACCCATTTATTTCCTTCATTCAGTAAATCCTCCCCTACTCATATAGTCGCTGGTAGCAATGTCCTATGGATGCTGATGGATTTGGAGTCATTGGTTTGGGGTGCTTATCAAATACTTTTCGTGCCCTCATTGGGAATACTTCCGCCTTTTGAGAATTAAATAATTGCTCAATTAGTACATAAATATATGTATATGGTTCTTCCTTGGGTAAATTGCTAGCACTTTTTACTATCCCTTCTTACTGATTTTTCCTTTTTAACCAGTAGATGAGGATTTAATAAGCGAAATTTATTCACAGGTTTGGAGCATAGGTTGCTAATTTAACCTTTTTGCCCCCGTAAAATCATCACATTTTTTTAATATTTAAGTGATAACGTGATCTGATTGAGGTACATTTTTATTTTTCCAAACATCTTTTTATCTCACATACATCAAATCACTATAATATATTTTTATATAAAAATTCTAAAAAGTAGCAATCCAAATGGGACACAACTAGTGTATTTTAGTTTTTCGAATAACATAAATCCACCATATTAAAGGTGAAGAACAAAAGAGCCAAATATGAAATGTGAGGGATCATTTTCATTATTTGGCATCTTTTGAGGTACTTGCATAACTAAATAACACACTTTAAACTTATAATTGAGGTACCCTCGTGCAACGCGAAAGGCTAATAATGCTAGTTATCTTATTCCTGTAAGTAATACAAATTTATGTGCACCAATCAGATACATTTTATATTATGCGGAGTTCTAGTAGGTTAGCTGGGGGTCCTAATAATCTGTTATTGAGCCACTTAGTTTAGTGTGGTGGTTGAGAGGACAATTTCAAGTAGTTAAACAAGACCCTCGTGAGCAAACCTCCAAAGGCGGTCCCGTCCGACAAGCTTCAGTTTGAATTTCATAACGTTTCTAATTGTAGTTACTGTATAACCTATACTTTCCATTTGGTATATAGAGTCTAGTTACTCTCTCTATCTCTCTCTCTCTCTCTCTCGCTCTCTAAATTGTTTCTTCTGCTACAAGGAGGCATAAGCAATGTTGTCTGCTTCCAGTTCGAAATTCAACCAGTTGGATTGATTCAATCCTAGTTCAAAAATTTTTTTAATTTATTTTAGTATTAAAAATTTGAATATAAGTGAAATGTTTTTTTAAAAACAAAATTTAGTGAATTTCAATTGAACCTCTTAAATTTTACTAGTCCAACTGGTTCTTGATCGAGTTTGATTAATTTAATTAAAATTTTGAATTAATTATTAAATTGGATCAAAGGCATAACCAATTTCGCGATTCACACGGTCGAATTGGCCGATCTGCTCCTAGTCTTAGAACATTTGGCCTTAGGCCAATACATTGCTAAATTTCTACGATGAGCTACGTCAAATCTTTGGCTAAAAGTGGTTTTACAAAATCAGGCACACAAGGAAAAAGAATTACACCATACCGTAATTTCAAACTAGTTTTGCCTAGTTACTTTAAGGGTGCATTTCATTCATGGATTGAATCAGAGGGAATTATTGATTCTTGGATCATTTATCTTGAGTTGAATCATTTTCGGATGAATAATCTTGTTATCTAGTGTTTGATTGGTTTGATGTTAGAAAATAATCTCATCTTGTGTTTGGTTGAAGATAGGATGAGGTGAGATTATTTATTTATAGACTAAAATACCCTTTTGGCAAACCTAAAATTCGAGTATTCGGATTTTGATTAGCCCAAACTCGACTTGTATACATTATATATATGTATATATATGTATGTATGTATGTGTGTACACATACATATACATATAAATATATACTAATTGATTTGAACATAAGCTTGATATTAATAAACAACACACATATGTGTGTTTTGTATTGTCCGGACTCGAACCAACATATAAATTTTTGTTTTGGGCATACTTTGACCTTATTAAATGGATTCACGAGTCTCAATTTACATGTCTAATCTTTTATGAATTAAATTTGACCATAAAGATATGGCTATATAATTATCTAGTAGGGCCAAAATAGTATAAAATTTACTTTTACTTTAAGTAGGGGTAAATTAGTCTAAAATTTAGTAGTGCTAGATTAGTGAAAATTTTAATATATTAATAATAGGGTAAGATAGCCCAAAATTTAGTTATTTCATTAAAATGGGCAAATTAGTTCAAAACATAATTTTTTTTTAGAAGGGGCAACTTTGTCTAAAATTTAGTTATTTCATTGATATGGGTAAATGAGTAAAAGGTTTAGTTTTGTTAATGGTATGGGCAAATTAGTCCAAAATTGTGTATAACATTAATATGGGCAAATTAGACTAAATATTAATTTTTTATTTGTAGGGACAAATTTGTCCAAAATTTAGATATTATAGTGAGAGAGTAGGTATATAGTTGTTAGTATAAAGCATTATTATATTAGTCGGGATAAATATGTTCCAATTGTCATCATCCCACCTCTTACTCATCGTGGGATGACTTATGCCACCTTTCTCCTTGGAATTAGTTTATCCCACATATTTGATTGGATAGGATGAACTACTTCTATATATAAAATGCAATCAAACATAAGATGACAAATAATTAGTAATTCAATCTTGTGTCATCCTATAAAACAAGCGAACCCTAATTAACTCCTAGGGAATCAAATTTTATGTATCAGTTAGTACGTTTCACAGAATTATTATTGCAATGCCCTCTAACTAACGCTTAGTTTGTGAGTTTAGGAAGGAAGAGAAAAAGACAGAGAACTTGAATCGAGGAGAGAAACAAAAGATAAAAAGAATAGAAAATGAAATTTTCCAAGTCGTTTGAGAGTTTTTGCTGTCGTTACGCTTTAAGTTTCCCTTTCTTATTGTTTTGAATCATGTTTGAAGGATGCATGTGATATTTCATAACTAATTGTATAATTATTTAAAGTTTCCTTTCAATTCATCCCACCTATGGAAGGAAAGATATGGGTAGTTGACAGGTATAAAATCCTAGCATTTATTTGCTCTCTCCCTCAAAGTTTCCCAAACAAATGATTCGGAAATCTCTTCCCAAACCCTTGCTTTTCCACTCTTTTCTTTCAATCCAAAACCACTGCAAGAGAGGGGCTTCCGGAATTTATTTCCATTTCTCATAAACTAATGCCATCTAGTGAGAGAAAAAGTCTACTCTTATTGTAAATTGCTTTAATAA
Organism: Coffea humblotiana; assembly: GCA_023065735.1. Lineage (NCBI taxonomy): Eukaryota > Viridiplantae > Streptophyta > Magnoliopsida > Gentianales > Rubiaceae > Coffea > Coffea humblotiana. Next base: position 13,941,282 of record CM041210.1, on the reverse strand, counting down.
CACTAAACTTTGTATGGTAAAAGATTTTTATTCTATATATGTTCCCTTCAATTTGTAATTATTAACGCTTTACTTGACTCCTTTGGCACATAAACGAAGGGCTAAAGTTTATTGATCTGAGTAAAACAAATCGAAGGAGGATATCGAAAAATATAAAGTCTGAATTGCAGGTAGCTGACATCAAACGTGGTCTTGATAAGCAAATAAATAAGAACTGAAGTATGTTGGGGGATTTCTTTTTAACTAAAACTTGAAAGAATGTTGTTTAAGGCAAGTGTTTTGGACCATTGATTAAAAGCCAACATATTTGTCACACATCAGCATATGTGTTGTGAGAGATTGGAGGATCTTTTTCCATTCACCAAAAAAAAAAAAAGATAATAAATAATGGTATAATGGAAAAGGTCAAAGGGCCTTGATCTAATGATCAAGGTTAAGATTTCAGAAATTAGAAATTCTGAATTTAAATCCTCCAATTCCCTTCTCTACGGGAAAAAAAAATTGAAGAACCAAAAAAAAAAAAAAATAGTACAGTGGAGGAGAGTTTTTGTGGTACCGAACAAAAGTATGCATTGGTGTAAGATACTTATACTTATAGTTATGGGGTTTTACTAAGTTGGAGTAAGGATTTTGGGCTACTAATTTTGGTCCAAAGTTATTGGAACAGTCTAAATACGAGATATTACAGGCAGATATCAGAGCGAATTTCATGTAGTCTCATCATTCTTATTGCAGAACCTACAAAAGAGTACGGATATGATTGGCATTTGCGAGGAGCAAAAGACATAAAATAATTTTTGATGCCTTGCAGATATAAAGAGAATTTGTCGATACTTGTATTCTAAGTTATGGAGTACTTGTAACTTAGATTGAAAATTTAAAATAGCAGTTTAAGTCAAAAAGTTATTGGGTTAGTTCATACACGAAGGAGAGACATTTGAAAAAGGAAATATTTTCAGTTCATTTTCGGGTTACCTATTAAATACATCAAGCATTCTTCCTCAAGGCTGAACATTTCCAGCAAGTTGTGAATATAGGACTTAATTTATTACCAGAATTCCTTTGATCATATATGAAGCTATAAATAGCGTCAACTACTGCAAATACTAGAATGGTACACTTTGCATTAATTTCTACGAAGTAAATATTGATAGTTACACTAACAACCTGCATATACAGAATCTATCTTAAGAAAGGCCTTCCTAAAATGTCAATAACAAAGTACCCTTATGACAAATAAGAAGTCCATTCCTATCTCACATTTACCCCACTGTATTTCTGTGTTCCCTTCCAAGTTCCAACTATAAGATGTACCTCCAAATTATGCTATTCTTTTGATTTCTTCATTATTTAACATGGCTACACAAATGTGTATGGAAGAACGTGAAGCAGTTTAATTGTTTGCGCATGCATGGCTTATGGCCATGTAGATGCACAAAAATATTAGTAGTATTTCACCATTTTGGGCAAATGTGTGAGGGACATTAGTGTAAGCTGGGATTGGTGGAGCATTCAATAGGATTTCAATTAAGAAATATGCAAGAAGTGGAAAAAATTTCTTCACATATAATTGTTGGAAACAATTTATGTAGTGAAAACTAAAGGTTGGAAAAGATTTGAAATTTTGGTAGGTCTCACCAAAGAATAGTATTAGTTATAGATTTTACTCCCTCCATTTCATTAATGATTTCATGTTTCTACTTTTTCATTGTCCCAAATTAAGATGAAAAATCCCAAGAACCAAAAAAAAAAGGAAAATTAATAGATTTGTTCCTTCAACTTTTAAAAGTGTCTAACCGCTTGGATCAGTAATTAAAGATTACTGGTTCAACAATTGGTCTAACTGTTGTCAAACTATTGTTGACTCATGACATTATAAATATGTCAAAAATAATTAATATGTTACTTTATTATCATATAGACCACAAAAATGAATCTTGTGAATCCATACTTTGTTCATTAGTGTTTTAGAATTAGAATATTTCGATTCATCCTTGATGAAAAAACTTAAAATTTGAGCCATAATACAATATAGATTGAATAAATCAATTTTGACAGTCGCAACTAATCGAAAAGCAAAGACGACAATTACATTGTACCACACATGAGGCCAAATGGAAACGATAAAAAAAAATAATAACTATAATAAAACATGATATTTAATAACATAAACATAGAATACTTGTAAGTTACTAAAATAAGTATTGGAAAGTCATACGGGTAAAAAACGAAAAAGCCCCCTGTGATAAATCTAATAAACAGAAAAGCCTCTCGTGGTTTCAAAATATACAAGATGACACCCTGTATTTTGAACTAAATTGTAAAAATGACGGAATCCGTTAAACTTAACAGAAATGACCAAAATGCCCTGATATAATTAAGCAAAAGACAGCTCAAAAAAATCATTTGTTTTATTCTCTAGATAGAAAGAATTGAGGGTTAAGGGGTAGAACAGGTATATTTGTTAAAAATTAGGTATAAAAATTTTTTTTAGGTTCCAATAAGTCATTTCCGTTAAATTTAACGGATTTCGTCACTTTACAATTTAGTTCAAAGTACGGGGTGTCGTGTTGTATATTTTAAAACTACAAAAGTCTTTTCTACGTATTAGGTTTACCACAGGGAGCTTTTTTGTATTTTACCCAAAGTCATACTGATTAAGCTTACTATGTCAATAATTAATTTAAAAGTGATTTAGTGATAAGAAACATGAAACTTAGCAAAAAATTTTGAATTTTGTAAATAATTTAGAACTAAACTGTAATTTTAAAAAGGTAAAAGACACAAAACTAATATTGCACAAATGTGGGATAGTTTTGAAACTTTAAACAAAGTACGAGGATTTACTATCAAAAGATTATGACAAATATTGACTGTCTTGCACCGTTTGTCTTCCTTTGGGAGAGATGTCTAATCTCTTCTTATTCCTCTTGAAATTTTTTAAGAGTAACAAGGCTCGCAAAAGTTTAGTATGAACTATTTCAGATCGATGATTCATTGCCTTAACCATGCAAATCAATTGGTTTTTATAATTTAGAGTGGTTTTTCTGATTCTTCTGGGTTTAAAGTTTAACTCAACTCCAAATCAACGTGTCCACAATTCAACTGTGAGGTACAAGTTCAGTTTTAAAACATTATGTCAAAACTCATCCATGTGTATACTGTTTAACCGTGAAACAAAAAGGCCCCAAAGATAATAAAACCCATTAGTCAATTAACAGAATAATAAAGATTAAGAGAGAAAGTGATGAATCGATTAAGAAGTGTAGGAGGAGATAAAGTTTTCATCTCAAAAGAATTAAAAAGAGAGAGCTAAGAATAGGAGTTCAATTGGAGGCAAATTCATTGAAACATACGCTTGCCAACAACAACAGCACTCATTTTTCATATTACTCTCTCTCTTTTCAATAGCAGTTTCCAATTAGTTTCTTTTTGTTCGAAATTTTGGGTCTTATTTTAAGTCCATTTTGTTAATTGCCGATCACAGATTGGAATAATACTTTGTAATCGATGCTCTTTGGAATGCAACTTAAAAAATGGGTATTTTTGATTCATGAAGTTTTTCTTTATCAATTCATTATACTTTTTAATGATTCTTTGGATTCTTCCGTTGACTATCTTGTATGCTTCATGCTTGATGAATGTAGTAGATGCAATCTAGTACATTCATCAAGAATTAGAATTAAAAAAAAAAAGACGCCAAATGATGTCACTGTAAAAGAATTTTAATCCATTTTCTATGGTTGTATTTAATATTTTAAAAAAATAGTTTTTTAAAACTCATCATTGAAACACAAGTAAAAATTTGTTTAAGATGAGAAAAGATCATTAGAGGGGTTGACAAATATTTCAATTTTATTGTTCAAGGAAAAAAATTACCATGTAAAAAACTTTGAAAAAATATTGGGAAGATAAAAGAAGAAGAGCACAAATTTAACACACACAACTAACTAGTTTAGTGGCAAAGACACTCTATCTAATAACATAATCTATCTATCTAGGTCAAGTGGCTAATTGACTGGCTAGGTTTTAGTTTTACAAGTTTTCTTTAAAATGTTAAGTTATGCTTTATGTTTTTCTTTTTTTAGCACTATTTTCATTTAGCCAGTGTGGAGGCACTTACACTGCTCATTGATTATGAATGCTGGCATGTTAACATGCGTGATAAGTTTTCAAGTTTCTTCTAATTCTGTGAAGCAAAATAATTTGTGTTAATATAGCATATAAAATGATCAACAGTTGTGTACTAGAAATGTTTCTTGAAACAAAATTAATTTCTTTCATGGTATGTAGTCCCACAATGTTGTGTTTGTATTTTTCTATAAAGCAAGTTATCTTGGACATTCTTGAACCTTTTGGGCCAATAAAGTTTTAGAATCCATCAACATAATTACTCCAACACTTCTTGAATTTAATCAAATGCTTCTTCTAATCCTGGCCAAAATTAATCTCAATTTTGCATTAATATAAAACTACAACATAAATAGCTCAATCTACAGAGATTCATTGTGGTTTAGATATCAGGAAATTAGTGCTCTTCTCCAAGAGGTACTCAAGTAACCTTTTTCTACAGATTCAGTAAGAAAAATTAGTCATAGAAGATGAAAATGGTCAATCTCATTAAAACATTTCAATGTTGCTTTAAATTTCCTAGATCATTGCATCTTACGCGTTCCAATCTCAAAAAGAAAAGATAATGAAGAAGGGAAAGATAAAGGGACAGAACAAGAAGACCTTCCTTGTACAATAGGGATAATCATGGGTTTTCTCTAAATAATCTCCATATTTCTTTTGGTCCTACTTTTCCCATCATTTTCAGGACTTATTAAAGCAGTTACGATTGATTAAAGTCATAATGACTGAGTCAATCATGAAATTGATCGACAAATTCCTGCAACGCACATGGTCAATCGTAGTAATAATTTATTTGGAATATTTCAAAGTCGAACCCACAAAGATGATTTAATTTTCTATTTTAATTATTCTAAAAAAAATTTAAATTCAAATAGTTATAGTTTCTAACTAAGCAATAAAGGAAGTATCAATTCAAATAGAGTAGTGGTGAGAAAATAGTAGATGCGAGCCTAGGGTTTCAGGTTTTAATCCAGAATTTGAGTCAATTATCTAGTTAATTTCTCAATAAACCATGAATGCATCACACAATTGTATTTTAGATTATCTCTCAATACATTTAAAGTGTGCCTAATTAAATCCTACGTCTCTCTCAAGATCACAAGTATTCAATTAAACCATTTAAGAATTTTGGTGATGTAAGCGTGCTATGCAAATCCTAACCTATTCTCGTGATTAGGTTAAGTACGTTTATCTATCTAATACACGGCTGCATATCCCTTCTCAGTTCAATATAAGACCTAAGAGCATGTCTATGATGGCCAAACATAAACACGTAATTAAAATTAAAATAGATAAATCATAACAAAAGACAAGAAATTAAACTAGAAAAATGAATCAAATTCCTTCATAAAAACCCTAACCTTATAAACAATTTAGTTCAATATGATTTAGAAATTAAAATCACGAATTCAAAGAGTTGCTACAATGATAAAAGCAAGAGTAAGAAAACTTCTTAGTTGTTTGCTCCAATCTTCTCCTTGCGCGCTCTGTTGATTCGTCTCCATTTGATCTTGACTCTCAAGAATAAATTATGAAAAGGTGTTAAACTAGTCTAGATTAATATTTTCCACCCCTAAAAACGATCTAAAGAATCCCTATTTATAGTTTCTTGAAGATATATCCTAAATAGGGTAGGAATAGACTTTATTAGACTCAAAACATCATATTTTCGCACATTTTTTGATGAAGACCAGCCCAATGTCCGGCACCGGTCATTGGGCCAACCTCAAAACACAAAAAAATCTGGATATGTCCGGCACGAAGTTGTTTGAGATGTTCGGCACTGGTCTTGGATCCGTCCGCAGATCGATTTTGATCTGCGCATGAATCATTTTTGAAACCCAAAAATACCATCAATGAGGCCGAATCAGTTGTTGCCCAAAACATAAAAGTTGTAGACCTTGAATAAGCTTTCCAACGCCACAAGAATCAAGTCATTTGAAGGTCTGGACGCTGAGATATGCCTAAAATATTGAGACTTGGTTAGAAGAGCACTGCAGCGCAACTATATTTCAGTAATTTGGACTTTTAACTATGAAAAAGTGAGAACTGGATTCTGATATCTTTACAAAAGTTGTAGAGCATTCTCTTAGCTTCAAATTTAATCAAGAATAATCTCAATCCGATTTGTGTAGCTCATATTATCATCAAAATACTCAAACATATCAATCCTGCCAAAACCCATTCCTTTTGACTTTTTCCTCTTTCATTGCTTCTTCACGCCACAATTTTAGTCCGTTTTCCCTCGAACTGAACTCTTCACCTATTAGAACAATATAAGAGCAAAATGAAGTAGTTTCTACTCAAGATAAACCTCAAATAACATGGTTAACTAGCAACTTCTACCTATAAATGAACTACAATTTACACTCTATCAAACTCCCCCACACTTAGTATATGCTTGTCCTCAAGCACAAGAACAAAACCTATTAAACACAAACAATGGCTATGTTCAAGGCTATCATTATTAGAGCAAATATTCTAAACAAGTGTCAAGTACTAATAGTAAAAACAAAAGAGATACTTCTTCGGTTAGTTTTGAACACCATCGACTTTTTCAACTCCGGCTAACTAAATTAGGAATATAAAATATTTAACTAGCATTTCCTTGCAAATGACCCAACTTTTAAGCAAAATTTCAAGCATATAGCCATATTGAGCTACAAATTATCATTATAATCCACATATTTTTGTTTCTTTTTTCTTTTTTCTTTGTTTTTCTCTTTCTTTTTCTTCAAATTCCCCCATACTTAAGCTTTTTCACATTTTAACAAGAGGAATACATTTAATTCTTAGCCGTTTAAGCCGACGCGAACTCCAACATCTCTCAAATGAAAGAACCCGATTACTCAACTTTATACCGCTAAAAAATCACATACTTATAACTATCGTCACTTTTAAACGCAAAAATCGACACTTTTAGGTAAAGATCCCTAGTTACTAGGCAACGACAACCAGCGGAGTATAGTTAAATTAATAAAATTAACATATAAGCACAAATAAGAATATAAAAGCCTGCTTCATATCTCAGTAATATAGAGAATTAAAATTAATAATTATGTCAAATTCACAAGAAAAATGCTAGAAAAATATTTATAATTCTTAGAAAAGTTAGCCAAAATTGAAAAAGTCTCAAAATATCAAATATTCACCAAAGAACCACTCTAAAGCAACATCATTTAACACTTAACATATGCATACAAATATACTTTAACAATAACAAATCTTGAAATATAAGCCATTGCCTATTAGAAAATCAACTATAAGAACAAAAATTTGAAAATTTTAACAAAAAATTTCACTTCACTCATTCACCCCTCCCCCAAACTTAAGACAACAATGTGCTCAATGTTGTGGATAAAATAAAGAAATAATAACAAGAAAAAGAGATGAAAGTGAAACTCCCCTGCTAACAAATGAATTTTAAAATCCAAGTGAGGTGAGAGAAGTTGTCGTTACCATCCAATGGTCAAGCTTAGGAAGCCATCCTACCAACCTATAAAAAGACAAGAAAATACTACAGATAGGAGTTAAATACACTACCAAATAACCCAATCTAGAAAGCAATAATATTGTAAGGAAATAAAAACCACCATTAATCCCAAACAAAAGAAAAATATTAAATAAAATTAGAAAGAAGTTAGGTTGCCTTCTCGCGAAGCGCTAAGTTTTATGTCTTTAGCCAGACAGGGCAAATGCGATTATGGTGGATGAAATGGCTTAGATGATTCCACTCCATTTGACACATGCACATGAGATATTCCATAACATTGATCATCAAAAACTCGTTTTCGAACCATTCAAGAGGAATACTTGCGATGATTTAGTCCAAGCATCAACTCCAAACCTTGCTTTGTAACATACTTCTCACCGGATAAATCGTCAATAGTATTAAGATATGAACAAGATTCATAAAAAAGGTAATATAAGGATTCAAAAATATTAAATTCTTGCTTTTTCTTACCAACCCTTAAAGTCAATTTCCCTTCTAATAAGTCTACATTAGCCCCTCCTGTGGCTAAAAATCCTTTACCAAGGATAATGGTATAGAAATATCCTCCTCCACGTCAAGAGCTTAGTTTCACCAACCACTCAAAACAAATTTAAATAGCATTTTGTATTCGCCAAATTGTCAAACCCAACTCCAACATGGTTCTATTAGCATAAATGTGAAAATTACAAGTACCAAAGTTTAACTTATTCGACTTCAACTTTAGTTTGATTAGATTAAAACCCGTTTAAGTATGGCTCTATAAATAAACAATTCAATGTTAAGCACTCCAAATTCATTAAAAATAATAAAATAAACTTGAACATTATGATATTTGTCTTGATTAGATTCATTATTTTCTCCTAATTCCAATGTCAGGAATAGGAATTGAAAAATCTTAGGGGTAAGTCATCCCACTTGCCACCCCCTTCTCCACGTTGGTACATCGTGATAAGAAAGAGACGAGGCAATACAACCTTATACATTATGAACTGGGATTGGCTCCCATCTTGACCTGTAAGTCCTTTGCACCTTCGCCAACAAGGGCACAACCTTGAATTCGATTGAAAACAAGCAACTGCCGTATGACAAAATCATTTTTATTTGATCCTTATATATCTAATAGTAGTATTATCATTAAGTTTTTTGATGTTGTTGCGTGTCCTCACGCATATAGAATAACCTTTTTTAACATTTTTTCAGTATAGATAAGAGAACTCGAACTTGGGACTTTTTACTTACACTTTTTCCGTACCACTCAATTCGTCTCCCTCATGTTTATGTAATAACTTATATGTGTGTGTGTATATGTGTGTGTGTGTGTGTGTGTGTTGTCCTTGTTTTGATCAATAAATCAATATAATATGGATAAAAATCAAAATTTTTTTGATAGAAAAAGCCTATAATATTAATGGACTATTGAGTCAATATAAAGAGTGGACAGTACAAAACATGAGGGAGACTCTTAGTTGATCAAAACAATTAAGGCCGTTGAGTAGAATCCTGGAGGGAATATACAAAACCAACAAAATAATTGGCATATTCCGTTAACTTGCAATTGTAACTTAAAAAAATCAAATTTATTGGGGACATAAATGTAAATTTAGAGATTCCAAAGAATATTCCCTTAAAAGTTTTGAAATTAAGTAACATTTTCTATTGGGTTATTATCATTTTAACCCTTTAAACTATAACATTACTATCAATTTACCCCTGATATTATCTTTCAGTGATTTCACCTCATAGGTAATTCAACTCAGCATGTTAATAAATTTTTAACAAAATACCCTTTTATTTTATAGCATTACTTCATTATTATTATCACTTTATCCTTTTAAATTATACTGATATAATCACTTTATTCTCGAACATTATTTTCTAGATATTTTACCCTGTCGTTAATCTAAAAAGTATATTAAAATTTTTTTAAATGTTTTTACCTTTTTTATATATAATTAAAATAAAAAAGTTGGAATAATTATTCTTCCTTTTTTCATTCTAAGATTCCAAAACAGAAAAATAAAAGATTTTCTCAAATTTCTTTTTCGCACTTATTAATACTATGGAAAGAAAAAGGAGATAGGATAGAAGGAGACAGAAAATTAGATTTTACAAAGAAAAAATAAGAAAGAATATAATATTATTGTATTACTTTAATGTCCTCAAGATTTGGATTGGAATTTAGTAGTAAACAGAAAAGTAAAATAATTTTAAAATAATAAAAATATTGAATTCTTTCGTATTTGTATTGAAAAAAAAAAGAATTGAGCTCTCTCTCTCTCTTGCTCCCCTATTTTTCTATTTTTTAATATTAATAAGATTGCCAAAAAGAAAGAGATTAATGTTTTGACTTTTTTTCTTGACACTAAAAAGAAGAAGAGCCACTCTAAATTTTTTATTATTTTTATTATACAACATAAACGATACTATTTTCATAAGTTTTTTAACTTGTTAAGTTGATTTAATGGTGGGATAAATTGCCTAAAAATAAACTCTATAAGATAAATTAATAACAAGGTTATAGTTTATGAGATAAAGTGATAATAATTTTAAAGGGTAAGCATGTCTTATCACTTGAATTAATAAACTTTGTTGAGTTTGACACTTAGTCTTGGGGATAAAATGACCAAAAAATAACGTTCAGGGAAACTAATACCAAATATTAAGAAGGTAAAATGATAATAACCCTTTTCTATTTGCTTTTTTTTTTTTCCCTTTCTTCCTTCTCCATTTTTTCCTTTCCTTTTCTTCCTCTTCTCCAAACCCAGATCTACCACCATGACCAATAGCTTCAATCAATTAATCTAACACTAGAATGCATGTGCAGGTTTCTCCATCACTGAATACTAAACCCAAGAAATTATTTTGTCGCAAATAGCACCCACAAGAAATCAAGACAAACTACTTTGATGCCACCTCACTGCATTGCCGACAATTACAAACCCAGCTCCTCCCATCCCTACCTTCAAATCAACCAGCACCTGTTTCTTCCCTTGGGACCTTCAGTTATAAGTTAAACACCTCTTCAACCTAGTAACTCTCAATTAAAAAATAGCCTTAAACCAAAACAAGGATAACAACACTGAATATGGCTGTCAAAATTGATGTAGAAAGGGTGTCATGTGAATAAAATCTGCTGATTAGAGAATAAAATCACTTTGGTCTCCTTGGTTTTAGCTTTCAGAAATCCATGATTTTTTTTCATTAACAATTCTAGTATATGGCTGGAATTGGCAATTCCGGTTACTTTGAACCAGTGCTTGTTGTTGCCTCGTCAAGCCGGCTTCATCTTTGTGAATTGAACCAGAGCAAAATTTTATCCTGTTCAGGTCGGATCTCAAGAAGCTCTTCAGCAAATCAGACTTCAATAATTGTATTAAAAACTATAAGCTTCCCCTTAAAGTCTCGGTCTGTTATGGCTGGCAAGACACCACTTATGTCTTCAATTCCTAGAGATAAGAAATTTTATGTTACCTTTTAGAGATTGGAAAATGAAGCTGATAAGATGGTATAGCCAGATTTTTTTAAGTGGGTTCGTCATTCAATCTAAGAGTTTGGAGATTGGAGTCTGGATCTTTCTTTTGAGTTTGAGAGAAAGAAAATGAAGAAAGACCAAGAAAATGAAAGAAGGAGGAGGAGGAAGAAGAAACAGCAAAGGAAAAGGGGAAAAAACCTTATCTTTTTTGAAGAATTAAGTGGCTTTTTTCTATTCCTTTTCCTTTTTGGTCTCATGAATTTACAATTATGTCCTCAGTAAATTTAGATTATTTTGGTTATAATAATTAGTAAACAAAACGTGGCAACTTATTTGTTAGTTTTTCTTTTTTACATTCCATCAAATATTGTAGTTAAGTGGCATAGATTTTGTAATTAAGGGAGTTAATTAATTGTCCCACTTTGAAATTTAAGAATGCAAGTAGGAGTAGGGCCAAAGTTAAAGGGCACAAAGTGGAATTAACCCTTGAGCTTACCAAAAAAAAAAAAAAGGAACAAAGCAATTTGATAATGATCAACCGACCTATAAACCAACCAAAAAATAGCCTTGGTTTGTTCTCAATTTGAAATAATAACATTATTCATTTTTGGGCCATCACATCCAAAAAAAAAGAAAAGAAAAAACTTCACATACTTCAAATACATGGAGTTCATGTTACATGATGACTAATCCTGCTCTTATTTGTGTTTTCACTTCAAAATAGCCTTGGTTGAAGCTGGCTCTATTAGTTCTAAGGCTCAGCATCCACAGCTTGACCAGGATATCCCCCATAGCGTCCGCCACCACCTCCTCCATAGCCCCAACCTCCATAGTTCCCTCCGTTGCCTCCTCCACTAGGATCCCCTACAAAGTGAAGTGTCTTGGCTGCATTGAGGATAATAAAGCATGCACGTTCATTAACGTAATCTGGGGATGACCTTGTCAAAATACTCATCTGGGCACTGGGATCATACAATTTGAAATTCATGTTTTTGGACTAATGTGTTCCATGTTTTTTGTTTTAAAGAATACCAAACCAATAATATTATATTCAGGTCTAAAATTTGTCTTTCGACATGCAAGTCAAAATCAGTGATTTTTAAATACTACCTGTTGATAGGTAAATTAATCCAAATCAGAGTTAGAAACGATCACAACCCAAGTCCCACGCCAGTAAAGGGCTGTACGCTTAAATGAAAACCTTTGTGAAAAGAATGAACTCAGAGAAGATAGGAGGATATTGGATAAGAACAAATTGAGGACATTGGATAAGAGAATAAATGTCTTACAATCGTTAACTGACGTGAAAGTCTCAGCCAATTCCCTACCAGCCGCCTGTGAGGTGATTGTTAGAACTACAGCCAAGGAGATGCAAAAGAAAAGAAGTGCCTTGGAACCCATTTTTGCTCGAGGAAAATTTATGTATTGAAAACTGATTTGTGAAGGATGAGAGGTGTAGATTGATCTCTACTTATAGAAAAATCTATGCCACAAAGTACTTTAATTACACCATTGATGGTCAAAATATTTAAACAGTAAGAGGCTCAACATGCATATTCATTGGCATGTTAATGAAGAGCTTTTCCTTTTTTTCTTCCTTCAATAAATTCTTTTTCTTTTATTTTCCAAATTCCTTCTATATTCCTTCAATAAATTCTTTTTCTTTTATTTTCCAAACTTACAATAAATTCATTGTAAGTTTTGTTAAAAAAAAAAACTGCAAAAATCTTTTATGTGTCATTAAACGTGAAGATTAATCTACTTTTAAACAGTTAAATTTTCTTTTAATTAATCTCAAGAGAATGAACAATTGAACAAGTATAAAAAGAATGTAGCGCCTACGGTGTGCAACCCACATACTCCTATATTAGTTATCATAAAAGTGAAACTTACATCTAAAATGTTCAAACTACTCAAGTTTGACTCAAGTAACTCGACTTGAGTTTAATTCGACAAAACTTATTTAAGTTTTAAAAAATTCAAACTAATCTAAAACGACTCGAGTTTGATTCGATAAAAACTTGTTTAAATTTGACGTGATAAATAAATATGTCAAGATTAAACATAATTTATAAATAAATAAGTTTAAATATTAAAATATTCCAATTGATTAGACTCATTTAAGCCTAAACTACAAAATCTTAGAGGTAGGTGGCTCCCACAAGCCACCCCATTCGTTACGTTGAGGCATCGTCATAAGAACGAGGTGACACGTCCGCATGTTTTGAAAGACTCGGATATTTCCTTATCTTGGCTCAGAAGTCCATTGGACCTTTGCCAACAAGGGCCCAACCTCAAATTTGTTCAAAAACAAGCATGGGTGTTTTACTCTTTTTTCTTTTGTCGACAAGATAAATTTTTAGCCGTTGCTGAATTTTTCCAAGTGCAACTGCAATCACATATTATGGTTTTCCAACTTTATCTTGCAGAATTTTCCTACACAATGAAAGTTAACCAAAAGTGTGATGTTTATAGTTTTGGGGTCCTGACAATGGAAATAATCAAAGGAAAGCATCCCGGAGACTTGACTGCTAATCTGATGTCTTCAAATCATGAAGATGTAGAACTGAAAGACTTGGTCGACAGAAGACTTCGATATCCCAGTCAAGTAACTGAAAAGATCCTAATATCCATTTTCAAACTTGCAAGAGAATGTCTACACGCTGATCCTCAATGTAGGCCAACAATGCTCTTTATTTCCAGGTTGATATCAACTCGTGAACCATCTAAGTAACTTCTTTGTGATTAACCGGGGCGATATGAGTGTCTTTATCATTTCTTTTCTTGTTAAATTAATAGATGCATCACATATATAGAACTTGGATGATGTTTTTGAGTTTTTGCAGGTTTCTTGCCTCCTATTAAATGCAGAATGCAGTGCCTCACTTTTTTCCCCCTACATAGCACAATCAGAACCACCAACCTTTGAGTTGGTGGCCACCACCAATGCATTAAGGTTTGGTGGGGTGGGTGGCAAAGATTCAAACCTTGCCTCCCCATCAATTTGCCACAATTAAATATGGTTTTGCTTAAAAAATCCGGACGGGTGCGTAGTACACCCGTCTGATCTAGTGGTGGTTCAGTTCCCTCCGAATTACTCCAGGACCTCTTAAGGCCCTCCCCTTCCCGTAGTGTAGGAAGCTATCGTATCGAAAAAAAAAAAAAAAAAAACATAGCACAATCAAGCATCAGCAGAAGATGATATGATGCAGAGCATGTTTCTATGTAAAATAAAGTTTGCATAGCTAATAGAGTTTATGGAATAGAAACTAGAACTAGTATAGGGGGCAAAGCAAGGTTTTGGAAATGTATCGTAATATTATAATCCTTGAAAGTAATAATTCTATGACATTGTCTTCAGTCTTAATGGTCTTTGATCTGCTTTTATTATCTCCTTGTAAATCAAAGTTCATATTTTAACTAGTCCATAACTTGGACTTTTTTTTTTCCAAGTAAACTCCTTTAGTTTGTCTAGTAGTTTTTGAGTGCAGTTATTGACAAAAAGACTGCTCTGTTTGGATTAGTTGTTTTTGTAGGTGTTTTTGAAAAATTTTACTGTCGCAGTTTATTTCGAAAAAATTTTACTATAAAATTTTTTTGAAATATTTGATATATTGTATGGATGAGACGTTTTTTGAATTATTGTGTATTATTGCAACATTGTATTTGAAAAACTTGTTTTTGAAAAAAATGTCAATCTAAAGTTAGAATAAGTATGGTTTTGGGTAGCATGATAAATTAAATACGCCAATACTACAACCAGATCAATATCACGTGAAGAAGCCCAATTTATCATTTCAACCAATCCACAAGATGAGGAGCGAGATCAGAGTCCTCTAGCCAAACTGCTTGTGGAAGAGCTGCTTTCCTAAAGTTTCCAGACTGCAAATGCCCAGTGCTCTTCAATCCTTGCTAACAATTAGTTTATAAATGGGTGATAAATCAAATTCACACCTTTGTTTTTAGTACATTCCTTGAATTGGAAACGTTATTGTGCTAACGAACACTGATTCAAAAATAAGGCTAACAGTTACATTGCCCCAAACATGAGGCAAAAGCAAAAAAAAAAGAAAAGAACTAACTTTAGTTTAACATTATAAACAAAAAAAAAATAGTGGTTAATTTATGAATAAGTATTGGAAAGTCATAAAAAATCAAATTACATTGGAGACAAGCAATTAAAAATGAATTAGCAATAAGAAACATGGAAGTTAGTAAGAAATTCTTTTAAATTTCTAAATAATTTAGAGCTAAACTGTGAGGTACAACTTTGGTTTTAAAACATTATCTAAAACTCATCCATGTACATACATACTGTTTGACCCTAAAATAAAAAGGCGTCAAAGATAATAAAACCCATTAGTCAATTAATAGAATAATAAAGATTAAGACCCTATTTGATAATCAAATTCAGCATTTAAATTTAATTGATTCATATTTTAATATGTTCAGAAACTTTTGATAATAAAAATAGGAATATTTGAATTAATTGAGTAGCACTGAATTTTCTAGACAAATTTTGCTTCAAATAATAAGTGATAAGTCACTTAATGTAATATACACTCCAATGTATCAAATTTAGTTCTTAACAATTCAATAATTTAATGGATTCAGATTTCAGATTTCAATTTTTAGACTTCAGTATTATCAAATGCACCATAAGGGAAACAGTGATTAATCGGTTAAGGAGTTTATGATGAGATAAAGTTTTCATCTCAAAAAAAAAAAGAGGCTAAGGATAGGCGTTCAACTGGAGGCAAATTCGTTGGAACATACGCTTGTCAATAGCAACAACACTCATTTTTCATATTACTTTCTCTGTTTAGTCAATAGCAGTTTCCAATTAGTTTCTTTTTGTTCAAAGTTTTGAGTCTTATTTTAAGTCCTTTTGTTCACAGCCGATCAGTGATTGGAATAATACAATGTTATCGATGCTCTTTATCATTTCATTATACCTTTTAACGCTTCTTTGGATTCTTCCGTTAACTATCTTATATGCCTTCATGCTTAATGAATGTGGCAGATTCAATAATGTCACTGTCAAAGAATTTTAATCCATTTTCTATGGTTGTGTTGAGTATTTTCAAACAAAAGTTGTCTTTAAAACTCATAATTGAAACACAAGTAAAAAATTGTTTTAGATGACAAAACATCATTAGATGAGTTGATAAATATTTCAATTTTATTGTTTGAGGGAAAAATTACTGTGTAAAAACTTTTGAAAAAAGATTTTGAAGATAAAAGAAGAAGAAGAGCACAAATTTAACATACACATCCAACTAGCTTAGTGGCTAATTGGCCGGCCAGATTTTAGTTTTACAAGTGTTCTTTGGAATGTTAATTTATGCTTTCTGTTTTCTCTTTTTTTTTAGCATTATTTTCATTTACCCAGTGTAGAGGAATTTACGTTGCTCATTGATTATGAATGCTCGCATGTTATATGCGTGATAAGCTTTCAAGTTTCTTCCAATTTTGTGAAGCAAATATAATTTGTTTTAATATAGGATATAAAATGATCAACATTTGTATACAAGAAATGATTCTTGAAACAAAATTAATTTCTTTCATGGTATGTATTCCCACAATTTTGTGTTTGTATTTTCTATGAACAATTTATCTTGGACATTCTTGAACTTTTTGGGCTAATAAAGTTTTAGAAATAATTAGTCCAAGACTTCTTGAAATGCTTCTCCTAACTTTGGCCAAAATTAATCTCACTTCTCATCTAATATTGAACTACAACATAAATAGCCCAATCTACAAAGACTGATTGGTGATTTAGATATCAGGTAATTACTGCTCATCTCCTAGAGATACTCAAGTTACCCTTTTCTATAGATTCATTAAGAAAAATTAGTCATAGAAGATAAACGGACAGAACAAGAAGACCTTTGAGTCTTCCTTGTATAGTAGGGATAATCATGGATTCTCTCTAAATAATCTCCATATTCCTTTGGTCCTACTTTTCCCATCATTTTCAAGACTTATAAAAGCAATTACCATTGATTAAAGTCATGATGACAGAGTCAATCATGCATGAAATGTTTCAAAGACATTGATGGAGGGCAAGAAGGGACAAGGGGAGAATTGAAGAAGGGGGAGTGTTGACAATGAGTATGATGGCCTGAGCTGGGCGGCAATTTTTTTGGGGGGGGGGGGGGGAAGGGGGGATATTGGACACTTACAACACTAGTGAGGGCCAAGTTTGACTTTAAATATGGATTAATTTTTTCTACACTGACAGTGTATATACTATCACCGTTGGATGAATGACAACTATGAAAAATTTGATAGTGTATACACTGTCAGTATATATAAGATTTACTCTTTAAATATATTTCTAGTTGATAAAACCAAATCACTTAATATTTGATCGAGTTTAGCTTAGTAAGTATTTACTTGAAAAGCAATAATACACTAATAAAGACTAAAAAATGAATTAGATTACTTGATATTCGAGTTAACTTTGGATCGATACGAATTATTTGAATTTGGTTTCAGAAACTATTCAAACCAAACCTAAATAACATTTTGTGTTTGGTAAATTATCAAATACGACTCAAACTTAGTTCTATTAGCATACAAGTGAAATTTATGTGTAAAAAAGTTTGATCTACTCGAACTCGATTTGAGTTTGATTAGATAAAAATCCATCTATAATGTACTTGTAAATAAACAAGCCAATGTTGAGCATAGTTTCAAATTCATTAAAATTAATAAAATAAGTTTAAATATTAAAGTGTTCCATTAGATTAAATTCGTTTAATCCCCTAATTCCCGCCACCAATTTCCCCACGTTAGTGCATCGTGATAAGAAAGATACGAGACAAGACATCCTTATACGTTAAGGACTAGGATTGGTCCTCATCTTGACTTGCAAGTCTTTGGACCATTGGATCTCAAGCGTTCCAATCTAAAATAGAGAAGACAAAGAAAAAGGGAAGGATGAAGAGACAGGACAAGAAGACCTTTGTGCCAAATCCACCAAAAACTGACTTTTACCAAAAAAGGAAGACCTTTTGTCTTCCTTGTAGGTGGGTGCTCTCTAAATAATTTCCACATTCCATTTAGTCCTACTTTCCCATTATTTTCGAAGACTTATAAAGAAGTTACCATTGATTAGAGTCATGCTGACCGAGTCAATCACAAAATGTTTGAAAGATATTGATGGAGGACAAGAAGAAAAAAAGCGAGAATTGAAGAAGGGGAAGTGTTGACAATGAGTATGGGAATTTGGGTGGATCCGAGACATTACAAGTTGTATTTTACTCTATTTTGGAGATAAAATGATCCTTTTATTTTGTATTACACCATATTCTGATTTAGTTATACCATATATAATTTTTGACTACATCATTTTTTTCAAATTAGTTACACCAAAGGGCAAAATTGCCCGAAATTGAACTTTTGGGGCCCCATCAGCAGGTGAAGAAGTAAAACTTGAACACGTACAAGAGTAGAGAGTGTCAAATTTGACACTTAAACATATTGTCAGATGGCGAAAATTAAGATTGCTAAGGATTCGCTTACTTATTTTGCTAAGGATTCACTTAGTACTTTAATAAAAAAATGAAAAACAAATCAAATTACTTGATATTCGAATCGATTTCAATCAGTAAGAACTTGTTCGAGCTTGGTTTCACCAATCACACAAAACAAATTTAAACAGCATTTTGTATTTAGTAAATTGTCAAACCCAACTTGAACATGGTTCTATTGACATAAAAGTGAAATTTACAAGTACAAAAGTTTAACCTACTCAACTTCAACTTTAGTTTGATTAGATTAAAATCCATTTAAGTTTGGCTCTGTAAATCAACAATCCAACGTTAAGCACAATTCCAAATTCGTTAAAAATAATAAAATAAACTTGAACATTATGATATTTGTCTTGATTAGATTCATTATTTTCTCCTAATTCCAATGTCAGGAAATAGGAATTTAAAAAATCTTAGAGGTAAGTCATCCGACCCGCCACCCCCTTCTCCACGTTGGTACATCGTGATAAGAAAGAGACGAGGCAATATATCCTTATACATTATGAACTGGGATTGGTCCCCATCTTGACCTATAAGTCCTTTGCACCTTTGTCAACAAGGGTACGGCCTTGAATTCGATTGATGTTAGGAAAATTTACTTAATTTCTTTTTAGGTAGAATTCTTGTTTTGTGTGAAAAGTAACTAGTTTCCTAATTGGTTTTAGTTACTTGAAGTAGTAGCCAAGAAATATTCTATTTAGTTTAGAATTAGAAGTTGTTTCCTATTCTAAATCAGTGTAGGAATTAGAATTGGTTTCCTATTGTTATTTGGGTTTTGACCAAATAATATTCCCTATAAATAGGTGAGTTGGCATACTACACAAGGGGACACAAAGGCACACAAGAGGGGCATCATGTAGCCTTATACATGAGGTGAGAGAGGGTTCTTGGGAGATGAGAGATGGTATACAAGAGTTGGGTTTGGGTTCAAATTGTATTCTTGTATAGGGTTTTCCTCTCATAATAAAGAACGGGTTTCTCTCCGTGGACGTAGGCTCAATGGTGGAGCCGAACCACGTTAAATATTGTGTGTCGTTTATCTTCCATACTTGTGGCTTGTTCCTCATTAAATTGTTGTGCACTTGATATCTCAATAGTTGTGTATTCCGCGTTTGGATCCTAACAAGTGGTATCAGAGTTTCAGGTTATGAGACTGGGCAATAGAGCAAAGTTCGTGGTTGGATCCTAATTAACTATTGAGATCAAGTGGATTGGTAGCTGTTACTAATTGAACAATTTAATGAGTGATATCCTTGTTTTAATGGCTTGGCAAAAAGCATTGATGGTGAAGGAGAAAAAGTCGAAAAGCATGGAGATGCTTGACGGTAAATCTAGGCAGGTGATTCAAGGGTCAAGGAAAAGGTGGAGTCCAATGTTGATTTTGGACGTGAATCGTTGGAAATTTTCTTACATCTCCAACGGTTGATACTTCATTCCGGTGGCTTTTAGATTTCGATTATGTTTTGTGGGTGGTGTGGCACGTGTCTCAAAGAAACAAGGAGATCTAATTTCATGCTCCAGAAGACTCTGACAGTTTACGAGTTTTTCGTTTTAGGTGGAGTCTTGGATACCACACGTGGCGAGATAGTCCTGAGGATGGGAAAAAATATGGTGACTTTACTACTTGGTTACCTTAATGGTTAGGGTTAGAGCTCACAGAAAGGGAATCCCGGATTGCAAAGTGGTGGTGAGAAGAAAATCCTGTAAGGGAGATGAATGAATTGAGGCACCTCTCTCGCGAGTCAACAGGAGGTTAGACCCGGGACAACTACACATGTTCATATTGCCGATTGAATCATTTGGTATCAGGACTGTATTGATTCGGGTGTGTAGTTTGGTACCATATTATTTGGTAGTTGAAGGCAAATGGTTGTTAAAAGAAATTTTCGCCAAGGTGGAGATTGTTAGGAAATTGGCTTAATTTCTTTTTAGGTAGAATTCTTGTTTTGTGTGAAAGTAACTAGTTTCCTAATTGGTTTTAGTTACTTGAAGTAGTAGCCAAGGAATATTCTATTTAGTTTAGGATTAGAAGTTATTTCCTATTCTAAATCAGTGTAGGAATTAGAATTGGTTTCCTATTATTATTTGGGTTTTGGCCAAATAATGTTCCCTATAAATAGGTGGGTTGGCAAACTACACAAGGGGACACAAGGGCACACAAGAGGGCATCATGTAGCCTTATACATGGGGTGAGAGAGGGTTCTTGGGAGATGAGAGATGATATATAAGAGTTGGATTTGGGTTCAAATTGTATTCTTGTATAGGGTTTTCCTCTCATAATAAAGAACGGGTTTTTCTCCGTGGACGTAGGCTCAATGGTGGAGTCGAACCACGTTAAATATTGTGTATCGTTTATCTTCCATACTTGTGGCTTGTTCCTCATTAAATTGTTGTGCACTTGATAGCTCAATAGTTGTGTATTCCGCGTTTGGATCCTAACAATTGAAAACATGCAACTGCCGTATGACAAAATAATTTTTATTTGATCCTTATATATTTAATAGTAGTATTATCATTACGTTTTTTATGTTGTTGCGTGTCCTCAAGTATATAGAATAACTTTTTTTAAAAAAAATTTTAGCGTAGATGAGAGAACTCGAACTCGGGATTTTTTACTTACACTCCCCCTACCACTTAACCAATCCCCCTCATGCTTATATAATAACTTATTGACATGATTGCATAGAATTATCTTATATATAAATATATATATGTATATATATGTATATATATGTGTGTGTATGTTGTCCTTGTTTTGATCAATAAATCAATATGATATGGATAAAAATCAAATATTTTTTGATAGAAAAGCCTATAATATTAATGGACTAGTGAGTCAATATAAAGAGCGGACAATAGAAAACGTGGGGAGACTTTTACTTGCATTCTTAAACTTCAAAGTGGATATTAAAGTCCTTAAACTATAAGATCCGTCTCACTTGAGTAGAATCCTTGATGGAATATACAAAACTAACAAAATAATTGGCATATTCCGTTAACTTGTTATTGTAACTTAAAAAAAATCAAATTTATTTGGGACATAAATGTAAATTTAGAGATTCCAAAGAATATTCCCTTAAAATTTTTGAAATTAAGTAACATTTTCTATTTGGTAATTATCACTTTACCCCTTTTAACTATAACACCACTATCAATTCCCCATAATATTATCTTTTAATCACTTCACCTCATAGGTAATGTTACTGTATTACTTTAATGTCCTCAAGATTAGGATTGGAATTGAGTAGTAAATAGAAAAGTAAAATAATTTTAAAATAATAAAAATATTTAATTCTTTTTTGTTTGTATTTAAAAAAAAGAATTGTGCTCTCTCTCTCTCTCTCTCCCCCTATTTTTCTATTTTTTTCAATATTAATAAGATTGTCAAGATGAAATAGATTAATGTTTTGACTTTTTTTCTCGATACTAAAAAGAAGAAGAGTCATTCTAAATTTTTTATTGTTTTTATTATACAAAATAGACGGTACTATTTCTAAAGTTTTTTAACTTGCTAAGTTAGTTTAAGAGTAGAATAAATTGCCTAAAAATAGCTCTAGAGGATAAATTAATAATAAAGTTATAGTTTATGAGGTAAAGTGTAATAATTTTAAAGGTTAAACATGTATTATCATTTGGATTAATAAATTCCGTTAGTTTGACACTTTCTTTTTTTCTTTCCCTTTCTTCCTTCTCCATTTTTTCCTTTCCTTTTCTTCCTCTTCTCCAAATCCAGATCTACCACCATTGCCAATAGCTTCAATCAATTAATCTAACACTAGAATGCATATGCAGATTTCTCCATCACTGAATACTAAACCCAAGAAATTATTTTGTCAGAAATTGCACCCACAAGAAAATCAAAGACAAACTACTTTGATGCCACCCACTACATTGCCGTCAATTACAACCCAGCTCCTCCCATCCCTCTTCAAATCAACCAGCACCTGTTCTTCCCCTTGGGACCTTCAATTTTCAAGTTTTGGCAAATAAGTATTCACATAACCCAATAATCCTATACAACATTATAATTTAAACACCTCTTCAACCTAGAAACTCTCAATTAAAAATAGTCGTAACCAAAACAACGATGCAGCAGTGAAGCTATGGAAAAAGAAACATTTCGACCATTGTCAAAACTGATGTAAAAAGGGTGTCATGTGAATAAAATCTGCTCATTAGAGAATAAAATCACTTTGGTCTCCTTGGTTTTAGCTTTCAGAAATCCATGATTTTTTTTTTTTTTTTGCATTAACCAATTCGTAATATGTCTGGAATTGGCAATTCCCGTTACATTGAACCAGAGCTTGTTGTTGCCACGTCAAACCGGCTTCATCTTTGTGAATTGAACCAGAGTCTTCTTGTCATCTCGGAACCCTGATGGCGGCAAAATTTCATCCTGTCCGGTCGGATCTCAAGAAGCTGTTCAGCAAATCAGACTTCAATAATTGTATTAAAAACTAAAAAGGTTCCCCTTAAAGTCTTGGTCTATTATGGCTGGCAAGGCACCACTTATGTCTTCAATTCCTAGAGATAAGACATTTTATGTTACCTTTTAGAGATTGGAAATGAAGCTGAAAAGATGGCATAGCCAGATTTTTTAAAGTGGGTTCGTCATTCAATTAAGATTTTGGAGATTGGAGTCTGGATCTTTCTTTTGAACTTGAGAGAAAGAAAATGAAGAACGACGAAGAAAAAGAAATGAAAAAAAGGAGGAGGAAGAAGAAGAAACGGCAAAGAAAAAAGGGAAAAAAAACTTATCTTTTTTGAAGAATTAAGTGGCTTTTTTCTATTCCTTTTGCTTTTTGGTCTCATGAATTTACAATTATGTCCTCAGTAAATTTAGATTATTTTGGTTATAATTATTAGTAAACAAAATGTGGCAACTTATTTGTTATTTTTCTATTCTACATTCCGTCAAATATTGTAGTTAAGTGGCATAGATTTTGTAGTTAAGGGAGTTAAGTGTCCCGTTTTGAAGTTTAAGAATGCAAGTAGAAGTAGGGCCAAAGTTAAAGGGTACAAAGGGGAATTAACCCTTAAGCTTACCAAAATAAAAAATAAAAAAAAGAAAAAGAAAAAGGGAACAAAACAATTTGATAATGATCAACCGATTTATAAACCAACCGAAAAATAGCCTTGGTTTTGTTCTCAATTTGAATAATAACATTACTCATTTTTGGCCCATCACATCCAAAAAAATAAAACTTCACATACTTCAAATACATGGAGTTCATATTACACGATGACTAATCCGGCTCTTATTTGTGTTTCACACTTCGAAGTATGCATATTATTATAGTAAGCACTAGGAGGGAGTGCCCGCACATCGCGCGAATGTTTGGTGCCTGTGGGGAAGGAGGTTTTTTTATGAACAAACAATAGTACATTGTGAGAAGAATAAAAATTAGTATGAAAAGATAAACGATATAATCAATCAATTCACACAGCGTTACAATAAAACTGTGTCAAATTGAAGGTCGTTGATAATGCAGAAAGGTAGAGCAACACAGAAAACTAACCTTATCCAAAATCCCCACGAGAGCTCTTTCTTGCTGTTGCTCCAAACCTATAAGATTATAACCAACCCAGATCAATTGGGGTTAGGCAACGCGAAAAATGCTATCTTGCAGCTAGGTAACGTGATAAGAGTTGCTAATTGTAGGTACTAAGAACATACCGACAAAATTAAGGGAGGAACTGAAGAATTAGGGAGGGGGGTGAAATCTAACCTCACGCTGAATCACCAGGAGTAGCTGGGACTGAAGAGCATTCTAAGCTGATTAGTATGAAGTCAGGTAGAATTATCCCAATTCTAGAATGCGAATAGGGAGAAACTGATAATCAACTGTTTAGGCATTAACATACCAATGGTTCGGCAATTGAATTGGGTGTAATTAATGACGAAATAATAGGTAATTTCACAGTTGAGCTTGGATGGAAGAGAAAACGATGAGGCAAATCGTTGTAGACAAAGGCAGAACGGGAAAACTTAACTCCTGAAACTGAAAGGGGATAAACTGACCAACGTTTGTGGCTCATAAATGCAGATTATAAATGATAGAGAAATGGGTTCCTACTATTGATAGAGAAATCGTTGACTCATTTCCTAAATCTGATTGCCATTCAAACGTTTCAGATAAAGTAACATCTCAAACGGTTATCTACGATTAAAAAGGGGGATTATTGGTAGTTAAGGGATATTCCAGTAATTACACCAACATACAAGCATATATGGGTTGTACAAAATGCAAAAACGGTTGCACACTAATTACACATTCCATCAATACCCAGATGGCTCATCAATGACAACTTTAAATGTATTAAAATGGAGTCATTTCAATAAACATACCCAAATACATGCTTCTTTGATTTGTACCTAAAGTTTTTAAACTAATACACAACATTTCACATTCCCAGAAAGCCCCCACCTATGCGGTTGAAATTCAACCTATTCTTTGACCAAAACTCAATCTTATATAGTATAAGGATTCATGATCTGGGTTGAAGCTGGCTTTATTAGTTCTAAGGCTTAGCATCCACAGCCTGACCAGGATGTCCCCCATAGCGTCCATCACCACTTCCTCCATAGCCACCACCACGACGCCAACCTCCAGGGTTCCCTCCTTGGCCACCTCCTCTAGGATCCCCATTGACAGTACGGGTCTCAAGTGACCTGGCTGCATTGAGGATGATAAAGCATGCACATTCATTCATGTAATTTGGGATTGACCTTGTCAAATAAACTCATATGAGGAGTGGGATCATACAATTTGAAATTCTAGATTTTGGACTAATGTGTTGCATGCCTTTTGTTTTAAATATAGGTGACAAACAAACCCATTTAGTTAAATTTATCTATATCCGGTCATGAATAAATGAGTACGAGTATCTTAAGTTTTTGCATATGGGTATAAATGGGTTACCCAATAGTACCCATTTAATAAATGGGTACTATTGGGTAACCCATTTATTAAATGGGTATTATTGGGTAACCCATCAAATCCAATTAACCCATTTAGAATTATTTTCTCCCAAATCTCCTCTCTTCCCCACCTTTTTTTTTCAGATTTTCATTTTGTCATGATGTTAACTACTTTTGTTTCATTATTATTATTATTTGTTGGTTTTATCTTATCATTTTATTTTCTCTTAGTTTGATAACTTGCTTATTTTTCAGCATTACCAATTTATGATAAGTTTTATCCTCTTTTCTTATCTTTTCAAAATAAAATTTTAAATTTACACACGAAAAAAAATGTTAGGGGTTCAAAATTTTTGGATTAAATTTTTATGTTAACTTTTATAGTAGTTAGTACAAATTTTTATATTCTTATTGTTCAATTATTAAATAATATGTAATTTTGTGACATAGAGTATGAATGGAAAAAAATTTGGTAATTAGGCTTATTGAGCATTATAAGTAAATATTTAAAACTAATGATGGATGCAAAGGGTGGTATAAATTGATAACTTAGTTTGCAAAAATGAATTTAAATGAGTTTACAAAAAGTTAAAATAAATGGGTTATAAATAAATAATTGGGTTACCCAATTTATTTTTTGACTTATCCATTTATACTCATCTAATTAAATGGGTATAAATAGATATAGTCACTTATACCTATTACCCATTTTAACCAATCCAAACCCACTTAAGTCACCGATTTTGGTACCTCTAGTTTTAAAGAATACCAAATCGATTTTATTATATTCAGGTCAAAAATTTGTCTTTTGACGTGTAAATCAAAATCAGTGAACTTTTATATATCCCTAAACTTGTTTAAACGCTACCTATTAATCGTAACTTAATCCAACCAGAATTCGTAGCGATCACAACCTATTAATAGGTAACATAAGAGAAGGTAGGAGCAAAGAAAAACAAGTTGAGGACATTGGATAAGAGAATAAGTGTCTTACAATTGTCAACTGACGTGGAAGTCTCAGCCAATTCCCTAGCAGCCACCTGTGAGGTCATTGTTAGAACTATAGCCAAGGAGATGCAAAAGAAAAGAAGTGTCTTGGGACCCATTTTTGCTCAAGGAAAATTTATGCATTGAAAACTGGTTTTGTGAAGGATGAGAAAGCTGGTAAAGATTGATCTCTATTTATAGGAAAATCTATGCCACATTGCCGTCAAAATTGTCCGAAGTCAGCCCACAATGCAGTTGAATCTGGCACAAAGTCCGTCCCTTTATGGGAAGTAAAGGAATAGAGATGTGTAGAAAAAGCATTTACTCTATTTTCTTGCAATTCTCAAGGAATAGAACTTGAGCATTATGAAAAAAAATAAGATCCATGTGTTACATCCATCAATATGTCCTTGATCTAATTCTTTTATTGAATTTGAAGTCAAAGATATGAAAGTCTATGATCTCTAAATAAGGAGACACAAACATAAATAAAATTCTGGGTCAAAGTGCATCCATCATTATAGCAAACATCATATCAAAAAAAATAACTAGTTTGTTTTTGTTAAATCTTGTGATCATTAGTGTAGTTTTGTTGCTTATTTGTGTTATTTCATTCATTAAATGTGAACTTTTTGAGTGGTGAAATGTGTGTATTAATTGTTTTTAACTTTTAATTATTTTTTTTACTAATACAACTTATATGCATGCATAAGGGATATTTATGGAATACAAGTTTCATCTCTCTCCTTAAAATACTTTTTTAATGCTACTGTTTTCTAATTGGACTAATTTTGCTATAAAAACCTTAATCTCATGGGAGGTTTGTATAATTTGCAAACTTCAAAGCAGACTAGTGAAATTGTTAGAAACTTCAGAGGAGGTTTTTGAAATTATCCCAATATTCAAACTACTCAAGTTTGATTCAAGTATCTCAACTTGAGCTTGATTCAATAAAACTTATTTAAGTTCTAAAAAATTCAAACTATTTTAATTCGACTCCAATTTGATTCGATAAAACCTTGTTTAAATTTGACGTGATAAATAAATAAGTCAAGATTAAACATAATTTATAAACAAATAAGTTTAAATAATAAAATATTCTAGTTGATTAGACTGATTTACGATGAACTCCAATGTCTACAAAAATTTCAAAATCTTAGCACCGTGTTCCCTACGTTGAGGGCTCCACAAGCCACCCCATTCCCTACGTTGAGGCATCGTGATAAGAACGAGGTAATAAGTCCTCAAGTCTTGAAAGACTAGGATATTTCCTCATGGAAATAAACTTGAGCATTATGAAGAAAAATAAGATCCATGGGTTACATCCATCAATATGTCCTTAATCTAATTTATTCATTGAATTTGAAGTTAAAGATATGAAAGCCTATGATCTCTAAATAAGGAGATACAAACATAAATAAAATTTTGCCTCGAAATGCAACGATCATTATAGCAAACATCATGTCAAAAGAAATGATTAGTTATTTTTGTTAAATCTTGTGATCATTATTGTAGTTTTGTTACTTATTTGTGTTATTTAATTTATTAAATATGAACTTTTGAGTGGTTGAAATGTGTGTATTAATTGTTTTAACTTTTAATTATTTTTATTTTTTTTACTAATACAACTTATATACATGCATAAGGGATATTTATGGAATAACAGCTTCATCTCTCTCCTTAAAATACTTTTTTAATGTTATTTTTTCTAATTGAACTAATTTGTTATAAAAACCTTAATCTCATAGGAAGTTGTATAACTTCCAAACTTCAGTGAAATTGTTAGAAAACTTCAGGGGATATTTCCTCATGGTGCTAAGAACGAGGAAATACGTCCTCAAGTCTTGAAAGACTAGGATATTTCCTCATCTTGACTTAGAAGTCCATTGGACCTTTGCCAACAAGGGCCCAACCTCTAATTTGTTAAAAATAAGCATGTGTGTTGGTATTCTAACATTATTTTTACTTGATCTATATTTTATTGTATTATTCTTTACATAAAAATTATAGGAGCTTATATAACTATTTTGAAATTTAGAGAGATTATATGGCAATATATAAAACTACAAAAGGGTTATATGAAATTTCCCTTGGAGTTTTGATACCGATGCCAACTAAATCCTATTTGGACAAAGTACTAAATTCTACCAATACAATTGGTAAAAATTAGCATTCGGCATTTCTGACTTCCCTTGCATTTCATAAAATATACTATCAAAAACTTTGCATAATCGATGACAGAAAATTTAGTTTTATAACATAATTTGCTTAGCCTATAGCTTCATCGTCATTTAGGAATTAAGTGATCATTGCTCCTTCCCTATGGCTTAAATTTCCACTTTCCAGCCCACCAAAAAAAAAAAGAAAGGAAAAACTTATACCTTGTTTGATAAACTAATTCAGCATTTAAACATAATGGGTTTAGATGTTAAAATGTTTAGATGCATTTGATAATTAAAATTAAAACATCTGAAGGTTTAGCTCGACGGAGTTAGCATATTTTTTCATTAAGATTCTTTTAATTCTATTTATAGAATTAGATAATATAATCTACATATCAAGTAAGAGGAAGTAGACTTTCATTAATATGTCACAAAGTTAAAGACAGATTGGAAAACTCATTGATGAACTAAACTGGGATTTTTTCACACATATATGTTGGCATACAATGAATTGTTGGGGTGAAAGGAAAGTTTTTTATTTTTTTTATTTTTTTTAAATCTACTGCTTAAAACTTTTTTTCTCTCTGTGAGGGCACATATATAGATTTTTAGAGTCAAAACAAAATTATTATAAAATTTATATACCTAATTATTAAGCTTTTCTTTGGCCAGCCCCCACTGCCTTATATGTAGACATGCCCCTGGCTGCAGGGTTATGTCAGCCTTCTCCGGGCCACCCAAGCCCGAATTTGACATGATCAAAATCGAACTCATCCATTATGCTATTTAACAAATGCATCAGTCGTCTTTGGCAACTCCGATGTCTATGGAAAGGTAATGCACCATTGAATAAAATCCAAATGTCTGGAAAAATTTTATGAGTACACGAGAAATGACACCAAAAAAAAAAAAGAAAAAGGAAAATGCTTAGTGCTTACATCATCCAAGTCAGTGCCCAATCTTGCAGCCCTATATAAGTCTAACGCAGCCTTTAAAGTCAATTACTTGTTTCAATCGATAACATCTTTGAATGATTTGTAGACTTATCAATGTCTCCTGCAATTAATAGCAGGCCTATGTATCCTAATTACCAATAACACATCTCAGCAGTGCCAAAAAGAAAGGTCTATGACCCTACGTGTTACCTTGTAAGGATGCTAACAACTACCACAATGTTTAGTTGTGATAAAGAAAAGAGTTAGGGATAAATATAACTAATTAAGGTGTTGTTATGTGACAATGCCAGGTGAGTCTTCTATGTCTAATATTTAACGGGTGATGAGGACCTACCTTTATTTGTGAGGTGTATTAGGTAGTGATGTGCTATGTATTGTAAGTTAATTATGATTATTATGACGATTGGAGCTAAAAACTCCCTACTTGTTGATGAGAAGAGTCCTAAATGCTTTTTTTTTTTGTCAATTGAATTAGGCCAATTGAATACGTTATTGACTATTTTTTTTATTGGTTGTGAATTAGGATTGTAAATGAGTTGAATCGAGTTTTGACTTAATTGTACAGAGTTTGACTTCATTTTACCATGCTCGAATTCGAGTTCAAACTCGATCAATCTTTTTATGATTTGGATTGATCTATTTGGTGTTCTAAAATCAAATTTTAAAAAAAAAGGAAAAAAAAAACACCACATAACTTCAAGTCCAAGATTGTATGCAGTTTGTCCAATAAATAGATATTCATAATCCATAATTTCATACACACATGTTAATTATAAGTGTCAATCACAACCCAATTATATTAACCTGTCCAAATCCGCCTACTAATAACCCACCCAAATCCACTCATTAACTTTAAATAGGTCTATGTGAGTACCTAATTAAACCCATTTAATTGGTGGATAGTGGATCGACTTGACTCACCAATTTATACCCATTTAAAAATAAATATACATTTAAACTCAATTTTTAGTAAGTATTAAGAAGATAAATTTGAATTTCCTACGAATCTAATAACAATAAAATACCGTTCTTTCTTGTCAAACAACATGCGAAAAATAAAAATAATAATAAATTTCAAATGAGTCATAAATTGGTAATTGAGTATATCCATATATATTTATTAAATAGGTATAAATAGGTTAATCCAATTATATTTATTACTAAATAAAAATCCACTTAAATCCGTCTAGGTCACTCATTTTAACACATCTAATGTTAATATATAGTGACATCTGAAAAGTGCACCATTGATCACAAAGATATTGATAATTTCAAAAATATTGATACTTAGGCTGTGTGTGATAAAAAATATTGATCACAAAGATATTGATACTTATTTATCTCAATATTATAGTCATTTTTCATTACAAAAATATTGATAATTTTATAATTTCATGAAAGTATGTAATCAGTGACATAACATTAGATGACATGATAGCCGTCAAAGGCAAATCTTTTCAGGAGTCCTCTTTTCAAAGCTTTGATTAGGGCATACGCTTTTGACAATATGATCCCTTTATGGTAGGAACGAGTTGACCGTTCCTTCCCGTATGCTGGGTGTGCGTGTCAAAAATCAAAATGGACACGCCATATTCTGTCCAATGTGTAATCGCTTGTGGTGGAAAAGAGTTTTGGAGTACCAGCCACCGACCACGTGCCTGGCAAAGAGGGCATGCGAGGCCTAATTTCAAAGCAAAGGATGTAAAGTTGGGTGTCTCTGGGTGTGAAGTTCTGCACGTTAACCATTCACTTGCTTGCAAATCACAAACTTTTTCATATCACTTATATTTCTGTATAACTGAAAACCGGAGAAAATCCACACTATTTTTAATTGTCAAATACTTCTACGATATTCATAACCACTTTACAAAAAATTATTAACCTTTATCAATTTTGTGTTCGGCATACTTTGCATAACGACATACAAACCAATAATCTTACAAATCACAAAACATTTCTACAAACTACAATCCAATTGTAATTGCTTTGTCATTTGATAATCAAAAAGATGAGTAGCGTTCACAGCAGTTTGCATGCACTAATTAATGAAAGCAAAGGAAATAAGCTTGTTCAAGTTCCTGCTCACAAGGATGATTCTAGTGATGAAGATGAGAAGTGTACATGGAGCTTGACCTCCTGCAGTAATACCCTGTTATAGCTGTTTCCAAGTTTCCTACAAATCCTCTGTTCTAAGGTAATGCCCCCCGGAATCTCTTTCTAGCTGTTCCCTTGTGTGGCTTTTGTGCTGTCCGGAAGCTGAAAATCTGGAGGAATTTGATGACTCGTGTACTTCATATTTTTCTAAACTATGAATTACCAATAGTTTCCTGCGGTTTAACTAAATTATTCACTCTCCGATGGTTTTGAAAATTTCTCCTCCCTCCCTACGTAAACTGATAACAACAAGGATTTCTATCATGCTACAAGAGAGTGCTATAAAAGAGCAAATAAATTTAGTCTTTAGACGGACATTGCGACTGTCAGGGATTGATTGAAAGCCCACACAAAGTCTACAAAGTCCAGCAGTAGTTATATCTCTTTTTCGTTTGAAACTTTTCTGTTCAAAATGAAGTATATCAGGAGGCTACGTGGTAACTTCTTTAAAACTTCTGCTTGTTTGGAATCATTATGACTATGTACCTTGATGATGTGTCACTGCAAAAGAATATATTATTATCGTCTATTCACTCGTTTTAGCTTTAATAAAATAAATAAATAAACGTGAACGTTCATATATAGTGTAATGCATTGTTGAAAAAAAAAGAAAAATTTATTATTAACTTCTAATCTTTTCCCACTTGCACCATGTAATTTTTCTTTAGTTCTTTCATAATATTGGGTAGGAAATAATCCTTCTAAAATACAATTTTGATCTGCTCCAAAATCTAATAATGCTATTATATATAAATATTTTTGTTTATTTATAACAATTTTAACTAAAATTTACCATCTTTGAAATTTTATTTCTGAAATATCCTTTGCTATTTTTCTCAACTTGTATACTATTATTTGTTTCTGAAAATTGTAATTGTTCTTCCTTTTGCTTAGACTCTTTTAAGATTTGAATTTCTATTTGTAATGCCAAGAGTTGATACTTTATGTCATAATTTACAATTTTTAACAATTTTAATTCTTCCTCTAGTTTTTTAATTTAGACCTATTAAAAAATATTTTAAATTAGAAGTTCTATATTTTTAAAATTTTCTTCTCGAATTACTATATCCTTTAATTTTAATAGATAATCTTGTTTTATGTCATTATACTAATGTTACATCATTTTAATAGATAATCTAGTTTAGTTTTACTTCTAGAAATTTTTTTTTATCACTACTGGAATACCTACATTCACAAGTACCTATACATTCACAATTATTTACTAGAAACTCATATTCTTCACTAGAGTTTTCTTGTATATGGAAAATTTCATATTGTTTAGCTTTTGATTCAGAAATTCGATCAATAATATTTAATATTTAAGTTTTAACATCTTCTTCTAACTCTAAAATTAAAATTTGATCTCTAACTTTACAATATCTAGCAATGTATCCTAGTTTACCACACTTAAAACAAACATCCAAAGAAACTTGAGAAGATGCTTGGGACTTAGACTTGGTTTTAGTCCTAGTTTTGCTATTTTTAGATGTCTTAGAAAAACTTACCCTTTTATTTGTTGAATAAGGTCTAGATGGAGTAGAAGTTCTTGTCCTAGTCTTATCAGAATTTTGAATAAGATTTGGATCTGAGGATTCTAAAATTTTATTCTTTTGTAGAAGGAACTTCTATTTTTTTTCATAACCATATTGTTGGCAGAATTATTCTATTTCTCCTCTTGTTTCTAGTCCTTCTCATTTGATTTTTTATTTTAGTTTTAAATCGGCACATAGACTTAATCCTTCAAAACTAATAAAGTTTATTAAATCACCACAAGTTAATTTTGAGTAAGGTATTTCTCCATCATGTAACTCTCTAATATGTTGCCTTACATTTTCAACAAATAATTTTGGTAATCCTGCTAAAAATCTTTCTTTCCAATAAGAATGATTACAATCTGTTCTTAAGAATAATTTGTTTTAAAACATACCCTTGTACTATCGAAAATCTTGCAATTTTGGGCAAGTTAATTTAATTAATATTTCTAAACTTTTTTCTTGTAATTTATTAGGATCTCCTATAAAATGTTTATAAATTGCATAAATTAGAGTTGCAACAAAGTCTGGTTCGCTAATAGTCATAACTACTTCTTGTCCAGTTACTTTGGTAGTACTACTACTTGCAGAATCAATTGTCACTTGTTTGGTAGCAGTTAAAATATAATTTCTATTGTCTTGGTTTAGATAATTATCCCACCAATTTTTCAATATTTTTGAGAATATATATATTAATAATTGAGCACGTTCTCTATCCCCATGATCTTTTACTTTGAAAGCACTTATTGCCATACTTATATTTTGAATAATTTGCAAAATTTGATGTTTGGTTAATCCATCTACGTTCCACTAGCTAGTAGATTGATTCTCCTGAATAATAATAACTTTGATGTAAATGAATCTTCTTTTGTCTGGTAATTTGAAATACCACTGGGTGTGTGGATTTCTTCTTTATCCGACATTTTGAATGGCTAGGTCCCACTTTTATTGAATTAGTGATAAAAGGATATGTAATCTCACAGAAAGATTTCATTACATTTCCTCGCCCATTGCAATTGACATGTTGTGTTTCAATCTCAAAATTAAATAAAAAAAAGACCTCTGAAGTCTTCCATGTACAATTAGGATAAGTACTGGCTTCATTTTGTGGT